>JAFIDM010000001.1:84102672-84130540 GCA_023159025.1 Thereuonema tuberculata
GCGCCTTTGAGGCGTTATTGAATGACAAACAAACAAACGAAAACAAACGTACAGATTTTCACTGTTATATAATAGTTAGGATTGGAGAAAGATAAGATAAAGCGGTCTCTTTTCTATTTCAGATATAACTTCATTCATTTAAGCTGTTCTATTTTTATAAGCCTAACTTTCTATTTATTGTTTTATGTTTGTATTTGTAAAACTTTGAACCAGTTAATGTCTATTCTTGAAATTCTCAATGCTTATTATTTACAAACAACAGATGATCTAGTCTTTGTATCCATGTACAGAGAAATATCCAGCAGAACAGGAGAAGAAAATGAACTGATCGCAAAGTATGGCGTCCAATAGTGCTCGATAATTAATCTTTTATATAATTTGATATTTTAAATTTGTGAATAATTTTATTCGATTAAAATGAATTAGATTTAGGCGATATAAATAATATAGTGACTTTAATTTATGAGCAGTAAAGTTATTTAAAAAACGGAAAAAACGATTCGTTTGCTTGTATTCGGGAAATATTTTAATTTACAAATACGGAAACTTTACCTTTGTATTGTTTTAAAGCAAGGGGAAATAGAATAAGGAACATTTTTCAATTGAATCGAATACAAATGGAAAAATTGCAGAATGTTGTGCAGGACAATCTATCATTTGAAAACTTCAATGGTAAATCCTTTCCAATTTTATTTGCATATGAAGTGGTTCATCTTTCATCACACATTTTCTCAGCTTTGTTTCTGGTAGATGTTCTGTTTGTTTTTTATTTCAATTCTTGTTCATAATAAAACAAGATAATCCAAAAATAATAGATATACATTCAGTTATTTACTTTATTGATCAGATCGAAATCATGATTTCATTTGATTTTAATACGGTTTGTTATAAAAAAATTGCTTTAGATCAACTGAGAAATCTTATTCTTGGAAAATCAAGACGTTTTATTTCAATGTTATTTAATCAAATTTTAAAGTTCTTTGGATTCTTGATTATGAAACTCATTTGCTTTTGACAGTTTGGGCCATTGTTATAGTTGATCAGCAGATAATAAATAATAAGTAGAAGTTTCAGATTTATAGAAAAGGTAAAACTTTCAGGGAAAAAGATAAAGAATAAAAATAATGTATCATACGGGAGAAAAAAAAATAACAACAACTAGTCCATAAGTTTTTGAATATTTCCTTGATATTAGCTGTGTATAAAAGGAATTTTTTTTTGTTATCAGTTTGTGGGTGTGTGATTTATTGTGGGTGTGTGAAGGTCACCTACATTCTCTGACTGCCACCATAGCATTAAATTCTTCTGAAAATTAAAACGTAAAAAGTGATTCTTTAATTTAATACCGGTACCTTAAATATTTGTTATGATAAAGATGCTTTATCGAAGTGAATCAGTGGGATTAGAAAGCTTTAGATATTTTTCTTTTTTTTTTTTCTTCAAATAAAATCTATTATTAATACGATTACTCGTTCACAAAATTGCCTTGATATTAAGAAAATTGGAATACTTGACAAAGCATTGCATACCTCTAGCGCTTTGATTTGTGTCTGTATGCATATATAGAATATACCCTGCTACTTTTCAATGTTTAACCTGCTATTCTTCAATGTTCTTCCAGTCATTTCTTCCATGCACGAACTTATGGATTTTTATGAAAATTGAAAATGGAAACATTTAAAAAATTAAAATTGATTGAGATTTTAATTTAGTGAATCAAACAACTGACAAAGATGTCATTTAAATCTTACAAAGAAATCCAAATATATTTTGTTAGTTACGGTTACGTTCTAAAATTATGCTGGTGTAATCATTTACTATTTTATTGTTCTAACTTATAGATAATTTAGTGAATGTTGTTCAAAATTTTAAGGCTGTCTCCTTTTCTTTCTTTCCTTTTATTTACGGTAGGAACAAAAATTAGCTTTCTACAAAATAAAAAAAAAAATCGATTTCTATACAATTCGCTAAAGTATCCGACTCGTGTGAATAGCTCTGATCAGTTTGTTGTTGTTATTTTTCTTTTGAATTAGAAGGAAATTTTATTTGTTGGTTGTATAATGAATGCACAGACCTTATCTTGAATTTGATTTAATATTTTCTTCTAATCCTGAATACTTGTTTTACTTATCGAATCTAAATTAAATTCAAATTCATTAAATTCAAATTATTGAATTCAAATGTAAATAGTGCAATATTTTATTTACATTCTACGTGGCATTAGCAAGATATTTTGAATTTCTTTTAGACTGAAGTATCAGGTAAAGAACAAAATCCAGCAATAATCCAACCATGTACTTAATAAGAAGCAAATGTAATGCCGATGAATGCTTAGGGGTCGGCGATCGGTGAAGTGGATGACGTTTGTTGGAGCTACGATCATCATCCTCTGTTTGACTTACAAATCAGTGAGTTATAAGAGATTTAAATAACTATGATTGGCTAATAATTATTATTTGCAGAGATTTCAGATTAGAAATTTTTTAGATAAAATATTTACAGAGTTACATTAAAATTAAATTAACTGAATTCAATTGACTGCAAAGCCGTAGAATTTTGATATTCTATACACTGTTTATGGGAAGAATTTTGTGCGTAATTTTGGTAAATAAATGGATAACGTGAATAAGAAGACCAAACAATAAACAGTCTTGTAATCGTATGCAATGCTCTTTCTTTTTTTTTATCTTTGATTTATAAATCTATTTCCTTTCAAAGCTCTGCTTGGTGCCGTTTTACTAAAGTTAATTGCAGGAACTTGTAATGTTTATACAAGAATTATTCGCTACCTCCAATATAGGATGCATTGGAGGATAAAATAAAATAAGAACATTTTCGTGTTAAGTTCTTAGTTTCTGATAAAGTATTCCGTTGTTATCCATAAGATTGCATTCAGTAACAGGTATATTAGCCCTAATAGATTTAGGATTTATTTTCGAAGAGGAAGACTTTCACTGTAGGATCATAATAAGTGAACAAAAACTAATAGGGTCCATTAGAACCTGAATACTGTCTCTTAAAAAACGTCATTGTTATTGTTAACACTAATAAAAATAATTGAAAAATGTCCCCGAATAGTTATGCTAATAAATGTTGATTTGCAGCTCTCTCATCTTATGTAAGTCGGATTAAGCATTAAATTTCTGGTTATTTCGTGGTTAAATTAACGTAAATTAGTCTTTTTACTTGGAAAATTTGTAATTTGCATAAATTTTTTAAAAAGATTATTTATAGCATTTTATTTAAAAAAAAATGTTAAAACTCTACAATATTCGTAGAGAATATCTTATTTTTTTCTACTTTGTATGATTTAGTCGGGATTCCGTCCCTTAAAAAGTTGAAGGAATTCCGTTCTAATTAATGTATGGAGTGCTCAGAAGCCAATCAGTGTAAGTCAATAAACCAAAAAATGAAATAGGTTTTTTAAAATTACGTACCAAAAAATAACAATGTTTGTAAATTTGAAGAATGAGTATTTAATTGAAAGAATCTTTACCTTTATATTTCTTTTATACGACATTAAACAACAGAGAAACATAATAAAACATAGTATTTTAACGAAAGTACGTTTTAAGTTCTTTAAGGACCTTTGTAATTTTCGATTAAGAAGTTTGACTAAATCCATTCCCTTGTTCAATTACGGTGGTAGTAATTAGAATTTAAGAAATAATAATAATAAAGAAAAATCAGGATCTAAAAAGAGACTTATTTATCGCTGTGGTAATAAGCGAGCTGCCGCTCCTCCTCTTTTGCCGCCACCAATTAACTGAGTTAATCCTCGCTTGCTTCCATTGAACCACAACTGTGATATTAGAATCAGCCATCATAGAACAAAAAAAAAAGGAAGAAAGAAGAGAGAGTGAAAGACTAGTAGTGGGGTTTCACCGGATTGAATTCCTGTGATTCACTGTTTTCGAACAACTTCTACGAATTAATTTCTAATGGGGCGTCTCGCTTCAAAAGCCTTTTTGTTTATCCCACCTGTATACATTTTTTTTTTCGTTAAAAAAAATGATGTTGAAGATTTATCGTTTTTGGTTCAACCCATCACTTAGAAGAATCATTGGATCATGAAGAAGGGCTGTTCTTTTTAAGAACACATCTCGAAACTACTTTGAACTCAGTCTCTTCTGATTGCTTAAAGAAAAAAGAAAAAAAAAAAGCAGGGAAAACATTATTTGATTTTTGATTGTTCTTTGACATAAATCACTGAGAAGAAAAGTAACAAGATAATTTCATAAGTAAGCAACCATTTTGTTGGTGACATTATATTAGCAACAGAAAAATAATCTATTCCAACACCATTTTCTTTCTTTCTTTTGACAGTTCTTTCGTCTGTTTTGCGAAATAAAATTTCAGTAGGAAGGAATTTCTTTAGAAACATGATGTTTCTTTTCTGAAGACAGTTGGTGCTAATGGGACTTGTGCTAAGAGTTTGCAACGTTTTTAAGTTTTTTATTCGTTTGTATTAAAAGTAAAAACTTTATTTTCTTTTTAAATTTACGTAAGTTGCTTAACTAAATTTGCTAAGTTATATAATAATAAAATCTCAGGAACTGCTTGTAAGAAGGTGCCATCGTTTCAGAATGGTAAACTAAGAAAAAAAAAATACAAAAAGCACAAGTCAAGTATTTCCTCTGATAGTAAATAAAGGACGAAAATTTAGTGAAAGTTCTCGGTCTTTCATTTGAGATTGCTCAAGAGGAATCTCACTGGGAAAAGAAACCATACAAAATCATAAATCCTTTTAGATAACCCTTTTTGAGTCTCTGAAGATAAGAGCCCTGGACGGCTGTTTCGCCTTTTCTTAAGTCACATTACGACTCGGGCTTAAAGGATTACTTGTATTTTCCTTTTAATATCTAATGGTTTCCACGTTTAAGCTCTTTAAGTCGTTGAAGTGAAGCTGGCTGATGTATCTTGAGAAAAGACGAAAAAGCTGTCTCATTGTGCCCTTCTTCAATAACTCAAAAAATACTTTTGGTTAAAAGTTTAACTGTCAGCAAAAGGATGGAATCGTCCGCTTCAAATTAGTTTGATGTCTACACAGTCACCTAAGAACAATTCCACAATGCTTTTCCATTGATATTTTGGCAGCCAATAGAAAAAGGCAAAAATAAAATAATAAATTAATCACGGTGTATAGTACTGAAACACCATAACTGCCTTCTCGAATATCTACTTTAAACTAATTAAAGCAATTGCGTAGCGTAAGAGAAAAAAAAAATTACCTTTTGTTTTTTCTTTGTTTTTGCCAATTGCTTCTTGCTGTTTTTGTTTAAATTATATTTTTTCGTTTGAAAAACTGGTTCAATGTCGTAAGTCTTAAGGTGTTGCTGAATTTAACTACTTATCCAGAATTTAGCACCATGCATTAAATTTAACAAGATTATAAAACAAAATATTTTGCAAAATTTTGTTACTCAAATGAAAATCTCAGACGATAAATTTTGAATTAATTAATTGGCATAGAACATATGTGTGAAATCTAGATTCACAAATAATAATAATTATTTTTTCAATCTTGGCTTTTGTATTTTTCAACGTACACAGTCTTTTCCAGGATTTCCATACACTCGCACTTAACGTACAATTTGTATTGGAGCCATACTCCGCAGTTATGGAAGCAAACACTATAACTTCGGAGTATAGGTCCAATGCAAATTTTATTCAGAAGTAATATAGTTTGCGTACGCTCCCTCTCGCGCAGCGCATTACTATCACTTAAGTATGTATTATTAGATTGTTTTCAAAGATGATGCGCTTTGCATCTCTTTGTGTGTAGCTGTTTTTCTTTGTGTTTGAATTGATACTAATGTATGTATGACTTTTATTTAAGTGTTTTAATTTTAATTTCACATTTTAATGTAGCTCAGCATTTAAGACAAAAGCTGTAAGGCTTTACGTAAGTTACATTGGCATCTCGTTGTATTGTGCTCAGTTTCGTACGCATATGACTATCGCATTGGATTGATAGGTAAAAAATGCATTGCGTCGACTTATGAACACACTTTCCGGAACCTAACCTGTTTTAAATCTGGGATATGACTGTAATCACTTTTGAAATACGGATACGAGATCAGGATAAAAAAGTGGAATTCCTAAAATTGAATTTCTTTCATTAAACACTCTTCTCATATTTGGAATAAACATATTTAAAGTGCGGTTGTAATAATGACAAGATAGTGGACCATTACCACACTAAGCATTAATAATAAAAACAAATAAAAATGACGTGTTTTGATGAGCCCCATAAAACTGCTCCCGTCATCAGAAATAAAAAATAAGTTCGTTTTTTTTTATTTCTGATGACGGGAGCCGTTGTTGGGGGCTCATCGAAACATGTCATTTTTGTAGGTTTTTATTATTAATGCTTGGTGTGGTAATGGTCCACTATCTTGTCATTATTCTCATATCTTTCTCAATTTCTATGATTGTGGTTCGTTCAGTATAACTGATGTAGAGTTTACTTACAAGTGTTTGTGTGATTTGAAGCATCTTTAAAGATAACTCCAGCTGATTAGTGGTAATGATTACCGAAATGATAAGGTTTGTATTTTAAGCAGTTAGTGTAGAATGGAGCGAAGTTCCATGAACGCTAAAAAATGGCAAAAAGAAAGGATTTATAACCAAGTTCTTTTACGTGTATAAAAATTGGAATCTCAATAAACGTAGACTACATACAAGGCTAATATTAAAAAGTTATTACACATTAAAAAACGCAGACTAGTTTCGAACTGCTACAAATGCAGTTCTTTCAATGATAAGGAACCTCCAGCACAGAATGGAATTAATATCACTGAAGCTCATTTATTAAATTTAATACTGAAGGAGATTACTCGTTATTGTTTTTTTTTCTTTCTAAATTTTGCTTCATTTATCAAATAAGGCTGGCTCTGTATGCAATATGTGGTTCTTTGTTTTCTTTTCCTTTCTTTTTTCATTTCTTAGTTTTTTAATGGGATGAATGCGATCAAGTTTCTGAAAAAAGAAAGGTTTTTTTTTTCAGATTTGTAAGCTTTACTTATACAGCTGTTATATTGTAAAATCCAATTTCTTAAAAACTAAGTTTAAAAATCTGGGGAAGGAGGTGAAGAAGTCAAAAGAGATTTATATTGTCTGTAGATGAACTGAGACTACTTAGAATTGGCGAAAGATGCTTTCATAAATCTGTTTGCCATTGCTGCCAGTTCTCAGAAGCGTCGTTGCACAGCGGTGTTTCTCGACTGGAGATTGGCGAACATCTGCGCTCGTTACTCATGAAATCAGCGTGCGATGGAAGGATTGGATTAGAATATGTAAGAGATAAAAAAAAAACACTTTCATTACTTTGCCGCTCGACTAGTTATTGGAAGACAATGCCTCAAAGAATTCGTTGGCGATCTGAATATTGTGAAACGGTGTTCAGTTGACGCCTGGATGTACTTTCAGACATTAGCAATGATTCTGTACTAATAAATAAAAAGATGCTTCGAGGCATCATATAAGACGTCTTATCTGAAAAAGGGAGGGATAAATTGTAACCGTTTCGGACAAAAGGGGGAGGTATCAAATGAATTGTGAATACCTCTTGCTTAGGAAAAAAAAAATATTGTTGTTAGTATCACTTTTAGTTTGTCGAGAAATGTGCCCTTTCTTAGTTGAACTAATAATTTAGTCTTTGTTTTAAAGAAATTAAGTTTGGAAATTAATTTTTGATTTTTTTTGTTTTTTTTCTTTACAGTATGGGGATGGGTGATTAGATTTTATTTTATCTATGCTATTGTTAAGAGCTATTTTATATAAGATCAAAACTTCTGACTTATAACACATTTAATCTCTAAAACTATTTACATCTTAGTATGGAGTAAGTCGTACAGTGATTTCGTTACTATTTACTTTTCTCTGCATATATATTCTAAAAAAAACTTCAGAATGAAAACTTAAGTCTAAAGTCAGCCTGTCTGTCGTCTATATAAAACAGATATTTAAGGATTTCATGGAAATTGGAAAAGGAAAGTAATAAAGTGGTGAAATTAGTGAATCTATTAAATCGAAGTGAGAATGGCAATATTTATAAATATTAACTAAGTTATTAGGAAACAAATGAAAAATAATCCTTTTAAACCAGTGACATCTCGACGGAATTTCTATCTTCATTGTGGTAGCGAGGAGTATGAGCCGTTAATGAGAAATTTCTTCGTAAGGTTACACAGCACTAGGAAAATACATTCGTACACATACATGTTGTCATTCATTCACTGTCTTCTCTTTACGCCTCACTCGCCTACTCAGTCTTTTACTCGTGCATTCTCTCCTGTTAAAAGTCTTTTACGTTTTATATTATATAATCATCTACTTTTTTTCTCTCTAATACAGTTAGAGATTTACCAATTTATAAATGTTTAGTACATCTGACTTTTATACGTCCTATTTTTTTCTATCTTCAACTTTTAAATCATCAATAAATATTATTTACACCGAATACTTCAATTGTACTTTCTAAATCTTTTATAGAATGAGCACTTTTCATTTTCAGACGTCAAGATAAAACCAATTGTTATTCCAATCCTTTTTTCTCGAATCTTGATAGTATTACTTACCCTAATTTGCTAAGATAGTAAGGGGTTGTTATTTCAGTTAATTAATCTTGGAAAACTTTGTGTTTGGCTTTTTGACAATTGTAATTACCTTATGAATGTCTTGACTTATCCTACATATGCTGCAGGTAATGAATGTATGGTACTGTAGTTCCAAGGTAGTTCCAGAAAGTACTGTTAAGATTTGCTTTCAGAGAGAATTTTGTAAGTCCAATAGCCAAGTGGTAAAGCGCTTAACTGTAGCCTGGAGGAACCAGGTTCAAATCCCTGTTGAAGTCGGCGGTTTTTTTCCATTAAATTCTCCTCCAGACGGGCCTAGGGTCCACCCAGCCCTCTGTTGAATGGGTATCGAGTTTCTTTCCCAGAGTTAAAGGCGGGCGGGCGGGCGGCCGGTGTCTGACTACCCGATCTCAACGTAGTCCCATTGGAAAGGAAACGTCGTCAGCCTTACATTGGCCTGTAGTGCGTTTTACTTTAGTCTCTAGTCTTATTGAGGCTAAACGTTAAGTTAGCTCTATCTTGTTCTTCTTCAAACATCGTCCTTATAGTGCTTTTTGAAAAAAATGCTGTTTATTCAGACTTTCCGATGTTTATCCATACTGTATCTCC
The DNA here is from genome assembly GCA_023159025.1 of Thereuonema tuberculata. Classification (NCBI taxonomy): domain Eukaryota; kingdom Metazoa; phylum Arthropoda; class Chilopoda; order Scutigeromorpha; family Scutigeridae; genus Thereuonema; species Thereuonema tuberculata. Next base: position 84,111,861 of record JAFIDM010000001.1, read on the forward strand.
TGCCTCCTGAGCTATAAATTGCATATGAAAGTTGTAAATAAAAATATGGAAAGATTTTTCGAATGTGATTCAATCTCTCTTTTTCTTTAAACCAAGGGCAGATTTTGCCCCTCAGATGGTAAAGAATGTTCTTACAATTTAAATTACAAATAGGGCGGTAGTGATCCTGAATTGCATTGAAAATAGTACTGTTGAATATTCACTTAAAAGAAATTATGCAACTTAGTATAGAACTTCTCATCACAGTGAAAGTTAGATACATTCAAACGCGTTTCTCTTATTTAGACATCAAAGGGTTTTAATATATCTCACTGAATCAGATAGTTAATGTAAATAGTTTTTATACCCAGTAGCATGTGTTGATATAGGATCATTCATGTATGTAAATGAGTTGTTCAAGTGGATAAGAGACAACAATTCTTCCTCCAACAAATACCCGTAGTGTTACTCAAATGAGCGCACAAACAAAGCAGTTTCTTGATGAAAAACACCTCTATGGAACCATCATTATGTCGATGCTTTTCATTATAGCTTTATTCTTATAATAGTTTTCAGATAAACCTGTGGATTCGATGTTGACGTTACTGAGAATAGGATTTTGGCGTAACTGTATTATTCTGTGTTAACTACTGTACTACTGAGGTAAACAACTGAAATATTAGACAGATGTTGGTTCAAATCTACTGCAAAGGAATCACTGAAAGAGATTTTGTATGTACTCGAACATTTTCTATTTTTCTTCATTTCTATATCAGGTTGATAAGACTTAATTGTGAAACATTACCACCTTCACTGTTTTTTTTTTTCACTGTAGAGACAAAAGAGGGAGGGAAAAAAATGGGAAAATCCTTTGTTGCCTGAAGACATCCAGAGAGGAAAATCAATTTGTAGTTGCCCTAGGCTTTGTTCACTTTCTAACATTATAGTGATTGGTAAACTTAAATTGACGCTCTGTCGAGAAATTGAAAGACATACTTTTTAAGAGTTGCTTTTGTGATATTCATTAGGTAATAACCGAAGAAGGAATAGTACCGTTTTAGCGTCGGTGGTCCTTGGCATCATATCTGATATTCTTTTTGTCGTCGGCATCTTCCCACCGCCCACTCGCACTTAATGACACCACTGTCTCGGTGTTGACGGGCAGGTATGCGACCCTGCTTCCTTCCTCTTATCTTCGACAACATTCATACGCAAATTATTCAATCAGCATAAGAAAGGAAATGACTCTCACTAATGAAATCAACTGCGATCTACAGACAGTAGCCGTGGCATTCCAAAATTTAAAAAAAAGAAATCTGGCAAAGCTTTAACGTTTTCTTATTTACGAAGAAAGCAATTCTTGTATCGATATAAAACAAATAAATACATTTTAAATATGTACTTTTGATTAATTGAATAATTAAGATTTATCTGTGTTTTGATGTAACGATCTTTATAAAGCTGTAATATATTATACAACAGTAGCTTTTAAAGCAAATGGGTCTAACATTTCATTGTCTTTATGATAAGTGTTTTGAGGTTGGGTTTTTTTTTGTACTCTTTTTATTATGCAATCTTTTTATTTGTGATGAAACCCCTTTGAATTCATACATGTGATTAACATCCTTTGTACGTCTTTCCCTAGAGGTACAAATGAGTGAAACAAAAAGATAGTCTTTATCCCCCACTCACCGCACGTCTAACCTTGACTTAACAACTCTTGCGCTGCAATCGTTAAAAGCCCTCTGGTTTGGACCGAGATGCGTAAACATGGGTTTGAGCTGCCGAGACACAACAGAGGGGAAGGCAAAACATCCGTAATTCCCTTCCCCCCCTCTCCTCTTTTGCCGTTGACTGGGAGGAGATTAAAACGCCCCAGGTAGAAGATTGACTCCAGACTGGAATGATAAGCAAAGCGACTCACTTCAATGTCGTAGTTTACTTTTATGACATTCCATGAAATTATTTACATCCCTTGAAAATAATAAAAATAACAGCATCATTTGACCTACTTGTTTTACTAAAAAAGGAAAAGAAAAATATCTCTCAAGAACTGATTGATAAACTCGTGAGCACACGCTTACAAAATGAGTGAATTTTAACGGCTCAAATAATTCTTTTCTTTCTGCTTTTTTTTTTTTTTTTGGCAGTATTTTCAGTTAAATTCCTTCTTTGAAAACTTCAGTTAATTAATGTTTTTTTTTTTTTTTTTTTTTTTTCTCAGTGATTTGCAGTTAGATTTAAATTTCTAAATTTGGATATTTATTCCGAAATAATGTCAAATAACAACACAAAAAATATTCTAATAGTATGTGTTGGAAAAATATTAGGATGAAATACCAAGCACGCATATCTATCTATCAATCAATCGATAAAACACATACAAACTGATTTTGTAAGTCCGACTTTCTGTAGCAAATTATACAAATGTGCAAATTATGCAAATTATTATACTTAGGATATTTTTTTAAATATAATTTGCTACGGAAAGTTGGACTTACGAAATCAGTTTGTGTGTGTTTTATCGATTGATTGATAGATAGACATGCGTGTTTGGTATTCCATCCTAATAATTCTTAAACTTGACATAATATGAATCTATTTGAAAATTAACATGAATCCTTATGACCAAGAGACTTTCATCTTTTGAATTTGAATATTTATTCTAATCTCTCTGGAGAAATTACAACGCATGAGCATGAGGATAAAAAAATGTAACAAAAAAGCAATTAAAAGCTAAACAATAAATATTTGTCGATGTCTAAAAATGCTTCATGATTCAGTTTTACAATAATTTAAAATTTGCGCCTGTTTTGATTTAATTAAAATGAATTCAAACCCACTGCAGACTATTATAATTCAAGTATTTAAGTTAAGGGTTTAATCGATTTTCGGTGATTATAAAAAATTGAGCAGATATTACAAAAATATGTACGGTATATATATATATTAACGGATATTTACATTCTTTTCTAGATAATAATAATATTAAAAAAAAGATTCAAGGAAAGTAGGCGTTTTTAGAAACTTTTGGTTTCTTTTACATAGCTAGTTAAAAATAAAATATTTACTGTATGGTAGAATGCTGTTGATGGTCCAGATTTAATTCTTTGTTTTCCGTTATTCCTTTCACTGCCAGGTTCACTGAAGAATAATTAACTTTCTTTTGTATTTAGGTTGAAAAACGATCCAATTCTGTTTGGTATTTACTTACATTTGTAATTTTGTGCGAAGTAATTTCGTTCCGGTTTTGAACAGTTTATTCTTAAATTGTAGTAACTGTTGCTTCAATACTTCCATAGCGAAAGGTCGTCAAGATGCCAGGTCGAATCTTTAGACCATTAAATTAGCGAATTTATCAGCATCGCTTTTTTCTTCTATACTTTGGTACTTCTCGGCCACTGCATTCGACCAGCACCAAGGAAATAAAGAAAATAAAAAAAAAAATCTAATTGCCTCGCCACCAAATAAAAAGGTTTATCATTAATCGAATCCTTACCATATCGTTTCCTGATGTCATTTATTATTATTATTATTTTTGGTCAGTTTTAGTTATTTTTCACTCGAACGCCTTCAGAAAAATTGAATCCAAACAATTTATGAATAAACTAATGCAATATAAATCCAGTGGCTTTCCTTTTAACTATCTTATTAATATCTAAGTTGAAACAACTGTTTTAAATTGTCTTAGTTTGTTTAGTTACCATCTTATCATGTCTAGGAGCTCTTTCAAACATGCATAATATTCACAGAGCAATAAGGTTTGAATAAATAATAATTATTAGAATGGGGAGTTGATGTTGAGGATTAAATTTATTTTTATGGACAAGATTTTATCATAAATCATAATACAGTTGACTCGCGATAATCCGACAGTTACGGGACCGAAGGGATGTCGGATTATCAAAAATGTCGGATTAACAAAGGTTGATTTTTTTAAAACTGCATTTTGACTTCTAAGTCAAGAAAATTTAAGGTATGTATATACAGTATGTAAATTGTTACAATACATAATGAGTACATATTTTACGGCCATTGAGGATATAAAAAAAAACAAAACTCATTAGGCATAGTTTTACACAAATGAATACGTATGTATGTAGGCCTAATTCTAATTTATTACTGTTTTTATGTCTTAAAAAAATAAAATTACAGTATATAATGTAAAATATAATTTTATGTCTTAAAATAAAAAATAAAAATACGTACATATGTATTTACGGCTTACAAAAACCTGTAATCGTTTTTTGTTTCTTTTTACATAAAGAGTCTGTCATGGCTTTTTCTTGAATATCTTTTAACATTAAACTGTTCTCGTAATCGAGTTCCCTCTCCTCACACCAACGTATCAAAGTGTTTGCAGCCGACATAATTTCATCGCAAGTGATTGTGCATTTCACCCCCCTTGGCCGCCTCAATCGAGTCGGTTTTCGAATCAACCTGCGTCGGATTACCGAGCGTGTCGGACTGTCAAATGTCGGATTATTGCGAGTCAACTGTAGTTCATTTATATTGTTTTAAAAAACAATTTGCAATATTGATTCCAAAGAACATAATATTTGTAGATAGCTATAAAACTTAAAAATGGTCCTTTTGTTATTTCTAAATATTGCAGAATCATTTTTTTGGAAGACATATCATTTGCTTCAGTAGCCTTACAATTCTTTTAAAAGGAGAGCCAGTGTATGAAAATTTTGGTGTAATGAACTTTAACAAGCAAATTTTAATTGTCTGTGTCTTTAATTGCTGTGTATTTGTTTCATTTGACTTGAATTTTCCTGGTATAAGATAAAGAATCTAGGAAATTTCCTTTTGCTGATGTATGTGGCTATTTACTAATATCAATGTTGATTTGGATCTATTTTGCTATGACTATGTTGGCCCAAATTTGGCACGGCCTCGTTGGCCCAACATTGGCACGACCTCGTTGATCCAACGTTGGCAACTCAGCCAATTCCAACGTTGGGCTAACGGTTTCCTGTGAACGTTGGCCCAATGTTGGCACGTCGGCGTTGGCCCAACGTTGGTACGACTGCGTTGGCCCAACGTTGGGAAAGTGTATGTTGGCCGAACGTTGGCAACTTTGCCAATTACAACGTTGGGCCAACGGTTGGCTGTCAACGTTGGCCCAACATTGGGCCATCTGTTTTGTGTTACATGGGGATTGTCTTCTGTATTTTTAATTTATATTTAAATTTTATTTTATTGTGAATACAATATGTATATGAATAATATGAATATTCATCTGATAAAACAAAAAGAAAAAGTCAATAAAAATCGATAAGAACCCATAGAGTGAAAAGAAAAGGATTACTATAAAAAGTTTTAGGAGTGAAATACTAAATGGAAAAGATCATGTCTGTAACTCAAACACACTATATCCTATGAATATACTGAATGTTGGAAATAGCTGTATATCAGTAGATTACCACCGATTTTGATACATACCTGACAAATAGATAAGGAGCTAGAGTAAGTTTTCAAAAGAAATGCAGTAAACACAATAGCACAAAATCCTTAGAAAGCTGAATTGTAATAGTAGATTAATAATGTTATTGAATGTGAGCTGTAAGTTTACTGTTAAGTTTGAGCTATTCTCGTTTTGGTTGAGCAACTGTTTTTGCATCTGACCCTTTCTGAAATGGAATGGCAATTCTCCATTGTTTCTATCGTTTCCTTCGACTCTTAGAAATTCATTAATTGCAATTGTCATCCTTTGCAATTAATTGTGATGAATCTGTCTTCAGTTGATTGATTCTGTTCTCCAGTGAAGCAAAAAGGGGGGGGGGGAACCTCTTTCAAGTTAGTTCTTTCTTAAAGTAAGTGGAATTGTATAAAACGTATTTGATACAAAATATAATTATTGGTTTAAAATAATCACTTTAGTCGATTCACAACTTTTTCATTAAGTCGACAGGTTTTTCCTTTACCAATGAATTTTTTTGAGAGTCGAACATAGATTTCAGTTAAAAGCTATCATTATACGTAATGAAATAATGTAATCATTATATAATATATATTTATTTTTTTTACCCAGGATAATGACGAGGCCGCGCGGTTGGCGATGTCGCTAAGACACTGGCCTCTCACCTCAGAGTACAGGGTTCGGTTCTCATGTCGGTTTCGTTGATGGTGGCGATCCGTACTGGGCAGGTTTTCCCGTGGTTCTCCCGTTTCCCCTGCATTTCTCACACCATCCTTTCTCAGTCTTTCTCTCCGTCTAGACGCGTCTGTCCTTATTTCCGTGGGATAGCACAATAGATCTTTGAGGTCGCGGTGCTCGGCTGTCAAGCCACCCACGCTCACCACATTACATTACATTACCTAGGATAACTTATTTGATTTCTATTTTTTACGATATTCATACAAACCTTTTGAATGGCTGTTGTTCCTCCTTACGTCATGTACCAATCACATCAGTGACTTGAATAAAATATTTTTATTATTTAAGTTATATTTATTTTCTTCGCCATAATGCTGTCCTAACAATGAGAATCAGTAGATTGTTGTAACAAAGAATCAGAATATTTGTAACGTGATCATTTTGAGAAATTTTTATATCATTTTAATCCGAGTTGTCAATCGCAATTTGAAATAATATTTCAAATTCTTAAAAAAAAAAAAAAAAATAAGCCAGAATTCTTGTTAGCATGAAAGAAAAAGTTTATTTTTGATGATTGGATTAATTTCAAGAAGTGTATTCTTAGTCCTTGATATTAATCATACTATTAATAGGAAAAATTGTACGGATAATTGTAAATTTGTAAGCAGAGTCGGAGAAATAACCAATCACAGTGCAGCGTTGGAACACGTCAGTCGTGACGTCACGCCCATTTGTAAACATGGCGCTCTACTATTTTCCCCAATTCAGCACGACGGACCGCGATTACACAATTATCAGCGTATTAAGATTTTCTTCCACACATAAATGAAGTTTACACTGAAATGCATGAAGTTCATGCGTCAAAATTTATCACAAAGTTCGTAAAACCTCAGTTTTTACATAATTCCACAGCTAAGGCTGTTACCCCATTGAACTCTGGGATAGCCGCTTGCTCACTACTCAACAGTAGGGGAACACGTGCTGTCATTGTTGCCCAGGAAGGAATATTGGTATTGGCTGTTGGACATTCGTTATTGTTATTGTTGAAACTGGTAAATCAATTTTTTATTTATTTTATTTTTTTTTAACAAAATTTGGCTTAGTCATTCAAACTGTATATGGCCTATTATGGAACTCACGGCTTTTAAAAAATAAGCTTAGAACATCTTTTTCAATCTTGTGTTTTTCAAAAATTTCACGATATTTCAAAAATGTGGCATTTGTTTTACTTCCGTTAATACTGCCTCAAGACGTGCTGTTATTGTTGCCCAGGGAGGATGATTGGTATTGGCTGTTAGACATTCGTTATTGTTATTGTTGGTAAATCAATTTTTTTTTTAACAAAATTTGGCTTAGACATTAAACTATATGTGGGTTTTTACGGAATTCATGGCTTTTAAAAAATGAGCTTAGAACATCTTTTTCAATCTTGTGTTTTTCAAAAATGTGGAATTTGTTTTACTTCCGTGAATATTTCACGGGTTGCCACTAGTATATTGTTATTTTCGATTCGAATCACAAGTTCTGTTACATTAAATGACTTAAATAAAACTCTGATTAACTTTGACATAAAATTTGGCTAAGATGATTCAACAGATACAACACGTAATTGATAAATACATTAACCAAATGAAATTGCATAAACGTTTCTGTACGAATTGTTCTTAGAATTTTAAAACATTGTACAGTTTATTTGGTTAGCATTAAACATGGAATAAAAATTTAAAAAATATATAATTCACTTCGAAACAAAAGTTATTTCATCCAATAATTACTAATTAACCTTCGAATACATTTCAATACAGTTTTCAAAGTCTATTTTTATCTTTCTTATTCCAATTCTAGTTATTTAAAAAAAAACTTATCCTGACATATGAATCCTATTGCATCTTGTTCATTTCATCCAACCAAAACGCTTGTGATTCAGAAAACTTAGATCAAAGTAAAAGATATTAATTTAAAACCTAATTTTATAAATCTTATTATTTATAGTTTATTAATCGGTTATAAAGATTTCGTTCATTAGAAATCTCTTCTGCTTATAGTTATTAGAGAAATACAAATAAAAAAAAAAGCAGAACTAATGAAGTTTTTGAAAATAGGCGACTTTCGAATAGCTTAAATACGAATGCTTATTTCATAAAACATATTTCATTTAATATTATAGTAAAATATAAGTTACCTTGATACTTTTATTAAGAGAAAGTAAATTTAGAGTTTTGTGGTTTCATAGTATTTTAATAAACTGAAGAAAAGGTAGAAGACATTTTGATAATTGACCTATTGTAAATGAAGCCCTTCTTAGACTCAGTGTATTTATTAAAGGTGATAAGATTGGTGATGAATTTCTGTTAAGAATTTCTCAAAGAGAGGAGGAACCAACGAAAGACAATCTCTGGATAAATGTAAGCGCGTGGTGTTTGGTCTTTTATTTTCACGCCAAATTCCTATCATTAGACTGAGGCTGGATTTTCGAGTTTCTTGGGAAGTGCGTTGATTGTGAGTCACTCACTCGATCAAACGTATCTTCCAAACAGTAATTGACACATTGTAACTCCTGGAATTCGCGGTCAAATTGTTTACCTGGTAATATTTCAAGGGCTTTTCCGGAGTTGAAAGAACTCCTCCATCTTTGATTTATAGAAGTCTCAAACTGGTGCTCGCGGGGTTCACTCGATTAAAAAGATAGAGAATTGAATCTCCTATTGTCTCATTTTAAAAAGAAAAAATAAATAGTCCAATTATTCCCCCCCCCCCCCTCTTTTTTTTTTTTTTTTTCCTTTCACATTTTTAAAAAAAAAAACTTAAAAAAAAAAAAAAAAAAAGTAGTAGCCATTACAATAATAAGTAATTAGTTTACAAACAAAATCGATGCTGAAAAATGAGTTCATCGATTAATTAATTTACATTGATTTTATATTGGATGTTCTCTTAATTAAAGTACTGTATGTTGCTTATCTAAATGATTTTTTTTTTAGTTTCTGCTTTCTTATACATATGTGTGTATGTGTGTGGTTTCCTTGGGTCAGAAAACTTCCAAAAAAAGAAATAGTCGTTTTGTAATGATGGAAGTCCGGAGTTAAATCGCAGTCGAAAATCTGGGGGTTTTCTTCTTCAGATGGGTCATAGGACCACCTCTCTTTTTAAAGATGGACTGACATCTAGTTTTTATTATTTCTCTGAAAGCCCTTATTTCTGGCGTCTCAAAAATTACTTTTGATCTAAAACTTTCTATCTATCTATTATGAATTCATTTAGATAATTGTTCTGAAGTCGCTTCTCTTTATATAGTCTACTTAAAAACCATCTGATTATATTTTTTTTAATATTCTTTTGTTTAGTTTATTCAGTAGACCAAAACAATCTAGCATAGAAATTAATACTAAGAAATGTAGTTACTTTTACCTTTATTTCTTTGGAAAAAAAAAATAACACTTGTTAATGCTCATAATTAACAACTAAAAAAAAAAAAACCCTTTTCAATTGTCTGCTTCTTCTATGATTCGCCAGTTAACAGGTAAATTACAGCACCATAAAACAGGGTTACTTTAACTCTGAAGGGTAACTTGAACCCAAATTACAAATATGTTAAAATCCAGTAACACAGCTCAACAATTGATAATTTATTGTAAATAAAATGTTTATTTCACTAGATACCAGTATATACAGAGCCAGGTGCATTTGAACTGGTCCAAATTAAATAATGGGTATTTAAATTTGGGTTCAAGTGACCCTGCAGGGACCAAGTAACCCTGTTTTACGGTATCTGTTCTTTAAAACAGTGCTAGCAGTTTCAAATGGCTTAATTCTGTACAGTATTGAAGCGTTACGCAGAAAATTGTCATTATCCAAGCTTCTTTTTTTTTCCCCAAATATTGTTATTGCAGTTATTTATTTTGCTTATTATTCGCTTTGTAGCATTGATGGTCCATCGTTGGGCTAATATATTGAGGAAACTGTGTTGGTCTAATGTTAGAATTGGTACAGTTGTCAATTGGTGCCCAAATACTTTTCCACGATACTGAGCCAATCCACTTTTGCCACAGTTGGCCCTACAGATAGCATTTTACTTTTGATTTTTATTTATTATTTTTATTTATAATTATTATAATTATAAAAATATTGGAAAAGCAAAGAATTATACGGAAGGTTGATTAAATTGACGAAAGGAATCCGGGAAGGCCTTCAGTGGTATTTTATAGTTGATCTCATTTCAAATCTTGATTTATTTTACTGTTAAAAATTATACAAAATAAAAAAACTAAAAAATTAAAACTTTCCTTTCACGTGTTACTCCTGATGTTTCTAACATTGGAAGAAATTTTATAAATCCGCTAGTTTAAAATTAATCGGGATATGTTATAAGACTAAAGGCTGCTACACACGATCAAGTATACATGACAAGTATGCAGTTTTATCACGCTTGTCATGTATACTTGATCGTGTGTAGCGGAAATTTCGTACTTGACGGAGCTCAAGTATGCAGTACGAAGATTCGAACTTTATACTTGAAGCCACGGCTTGCGCATGCGCTTTGCAGAAAAAATCATTTGTGACTCAGATCTCGGCCGATAAACATCTCTCCGAACTGTCCGTTCCAACATGGCTAGTGAATTGCGGAAAGGACACAGAAGTATTGGAAGAATTCATTCGAGTTTACCAAAGTAATCTTGTCTGCGGCGGATTAAATCTAAAGATTATCATGATAAGGCTAAGAAAGAAACAGCATATAATATATTATTAAGAACATATAAAAACATTGATCCAAACGTCGACCGGGATATCACTGTGAAGAAAATAAATAAATAGAGATACAGCATTGAAAGAATTGAACATTTCAAACATTTCTTAACGAATTCTGGTACTACATGGATCTGTAATTATATTTCTTTGTTATATTTGTTTTTAATTTTTTAATACGTTATTATACATATGTCTTAATGAGCGATTTTTTTTGGGGAGTGATAAAAGATTCAAATAGGTTTATTCGTTCACTCGCAGATAATTATGCCAATGATTCGGATATATTTCCAATTCACTTAGTAAGTTAGTGTGCGAATAGGTTTTTATTTTCAATAAACATTCCTTACACCAAATCCCACGTTTCTTCTTTCGTTTTGTCCTTTTGGAAATAAGGACACACGCAGCCAAAGTGAGCAAAGCGTCGTCGTCCGAACTCGACATAACTCAACCATAAAATGAGACTTGTCAAGTATGCAGTACCGTGTGGTGGCGAGGGGTTTTTTGGGTATACTTGAGCACCAATTATACTTGTCATGTTTACTTGTTCGTGTGTAGCAGCCTTAACGTGTATCAAAAACCACAAGGACCACTGTCGTCAGGATATTCGAAAACCGACAGTAGCGTATGCAGTGTTTCCCAACCTTTTTTGTGCTGTGCCCCACCTAAAGTATCTAAAGTATGCTATGCCCCACCAAATTAGGTATAACTTTCAAAAAGAAAAAAAATTAAAAAAAAAAAAAAAACTTTTTTAACTTTCACAACCAAAAAAAAAAAATTGCTCCATTTTCGAATTGCCCCCCTGTGGGGCGCACGCCCCACGTTGGGAAACAGGGGTATTAAGTGTTACTAACTCCAAAAAAAGAAATACAACTGATGCCTTATTAAAAAAAAAAAAAAAAAAAAAAAAATTAAAAAAAAATGCATCTTAAAAACTTAAAATTTCCCAGATCTCAAGAAATTTAACATTCACCAAAAAAAAAAAAAAAAAAAAAAGAACGTTCAAAAGACTCAAATTTTGGCTTAAATCCTTATTCCTTTTGTAATCTCTAACTATACTGATCTTTGAATTTGAATTTTTCCCGTATCTATGAGTTCTTATTGCTTTTCCAAAAGTTGTGTCTTAAATTCCCAGTGCCGTATTTGACGATAACTGTAATTTTAATGATTACCATTTGTTTTGATGCTGTATCAAGATATCTTTTTTATGCCTCTTATATATTTCCATGTCGGTATTACTTCATTACTAAAAAACGGATCCAAACTTTCTCGTAGAAAAATAAGAATCTTTCGTTTCTTGTTGGCTCTTGATCAGTCTTTAATTCCAAAACAGCGAAGTCACAATAGAAAAAAATCTACATAATAAATCCTATTAACATGTTTTCGGTTTCGAAGATAACAGGAGAGACATTTATCTGTGGATTTTTTTGCTTTCGATACTAACAAGATTTTTCCAATTGTAACTGCTATTTGATCGTAATTACGTAGCTCAATTTCATGAGCTTAAAACTTTCTGATAAATAAGTCATTTCTCTTTTCTTGCATTATCATTTTCCCCTGTTCTTTTCTTCGTTCTTTGTTCAACTTCCTATTATTCGTTGATGATTTCCTAAGGTCAAGACGTTATCTTTGGTCCGATATCGAATCACACAATATTTCACGTAATTTGTTGGAGATACATATTGTACCCTCCTTGGTGATTACAGGCGTGGGCGGATGAAATCCTTTCTGCACGGCTGATTCCCCAACATCCATCGGGGGTCATTCGTCAATTGGCCCTGCGTATAGTTCACTGACTTCTTTTTGTCCGGCTTTGATAAAAGTGAAACATCACAACAGGCCACACACGCACACAAAAACAGAAGAAAATCCCGTAGACAACTGTTTATCTTCCACCAACTCTTTAAGTTGGTTCTTTTTTTTTTTCTTAAATAAAAAATGAAACCTTGTTGATTGTTTAACCATGACGTAGCATCTTGTAGGCTTTTCTTGTCTAAAGGTACCGAAATTGATGACCGTAGTTTTTGTCGTCGTTCTGAAAGGGTTTAAACTAGAGGTTATGATTTTAATCCCCTCCTACTTCTTTTTCCTGTGCTTCTGATTATCTTCAGAAAATTCGTTATTTCCGCAATGAAATTAGTTTCTGTGAGTGGGTGGAATTTGAAATGCCCTTTGTTCCATCATTCAGGGATTGCGTTATTCGACATCTTCATTTTTAATTTGTTTATTTTTATCTTTTTGAACAATCCAATATTCTTTTTTTAATATTATAGTACGATAGACAGAATGTGAAATCCGCCACGTGACACTTGATATTCTGAGCCTTCTGCTTTTTGCTTTGCTGTACCGAGAAATCATACTGAAATTAAAGAGCCTAACTTCGAAAGCACGGCATTTATAAGTCAAACTTTGTGCCAGAACGTTTATCCTATTCGGCCTCTGAATTTGCCGACAGCAGTGATTTTAAAAAAAGAGAAAATTTACAGCTGAAAAGAGGGGCAAGAATCAGGAATTTAGTCACACTCATAGAAATAGGGAATTCGTTAGTCAGGAGAATTCGTAATTACTTTTTTCTTTTTTCTTTATTTTGATATTTATCAGTGGGAAGCTAAAATTAAGAAAAGTCTAATATAATCAGTCATTCCTATGTAAAATCAATATAAAATAAATTGCAGTTCATAAAATAAACATTTATGTTTGTAATGCTTGTTTCAAGATTACTAAGTTTCGTTAAGAGGCCAAAACTCAATAAAACTTCAAATAATTAAAATGTTGGACTCTCGAAGAAACTTAAACTGGTAATCCAACTCAAGAACTGTTTTGCTATATAGTTGACTCGCGATAATCCGACAGTTACGGGACCGAGGGGGTGTCGGATTACCAAAGGTTGATTTTTTAAAACTGAATTTTGACTTCTAAGGCAAGAAAATTTAAGTTATGTATATACAGTACTGTACATACTACAGTACGTATATTGTTACAATAGGTATTGGAGTACAGTACATATTTTACGGCCATTGAGGATATAAAAAAAAAAATCATTAGGCAAATGAATACGTATGTATGTAATAATACTAATTTATTTCTGTTTTTATGTCTTAAAAAATAAAATTACAGTATATAATGTAAAATATAATTTTATGTCTTAAAATAAAAAATAAAAATACGTACATATGTATTTAAGGCTTAAAAAAATCTGTAATCGCTTTTTGTTTCTTCTTACGTAAAGAGTCTGTCGTGGCCTTTTTCTTGAATATCTTTTAACATTAAACTGTTCTCGTAGTCGAGTTCCCTCTCCTCACACCAACATATTAAAGTGTTTGCAGCCGATATAAGTTCATCGCAAGTGATTGTGCATTTCACCTCCGTGACCGCCTCAATCGGGTCGGATTTCGAAGCAACCAGCATCGGACTACCGAGCGTGTCAGACTGTCAAATGTCGGATTATCGCGAGTCAACTGTATTTGAATTAGCGGAGCCATTATCAATGACTGTTATGTTAAAAGTAGCTATAACAAAATTCAAAGAAACGGAAGAACAACAGATTTAAAAAATGACAAATAGCTTTTTTTTTAGATGATTTCATTTAATTAGAATGTACATTAACTACCATTGTATGAGGAAGTAGCATCAACTTTTCCATTGAAACTTTTGAAGTGTTCCTCAAATGGATGCTCATTTCTTTGCTCAATGTCGTTCGTAGTGACAAGTGAGTGTTAGCTTCAGTTAATGGTTGTTAATCATGATTATTTATAAACACATACCTTTTTTATTTTTTATTTTTTTTATGATAAATTGCTTTAATTCCAAATGAAGTTAATTAAGTTATTTCAATATTTCAAAACAGAAAGCAAAAACATTTTTTTTTTAATCTTTAAGACCTTCATACAATGTTTTAAATAGCTGCGAAATATTGTTTAAGATAAGGCAACATATAATTGATGAGTTAAGGATTTGAGATGGTATTACGATTCATTTCTCAATGCAGCTTTGAAATGACCCATATAAGAACATCATTTGAAGAACATCATTTGAAGATCAGTATTTGATCATTATGTTGTTATATTAACAATTTTTCAATCCTTTGAATTTTGATTAGATTAAGAAAATCTTTTAATATCTGAATTGTTCTTTTATAGATTGAATTGTTCTTCTTTTCTGTTAAGTTTTCTGTTTATATATATATATATTTTTAATTTTTGCTAAGTAATATGAAGAAGAAAGAAAGCGCGTCTAATGACGCCAAAGATATCAAAGAAGACAAGCCCTTAAAAGATTCCAACCTCAATTAACTTAAAGTTGTGCATTGCGGAATGCTTTTATTTTTATTTCTAGGCTGTAATATTAGGTTTCTACGATTTAAGTTTTCCTTTAATCCCTTCGGCTTTTTATTCCATTCATCATTTTTACTGCTATTTTGTTTTAATCGTTCCCTTCAAGCTGACACCTTTTTATCACAATTACCTTACGTAAAAGAAATCCAACGTTCACTTTTAGTTATCATTTCTTTTGACATTGATTCAAGTTATTGCTGATTGAGATTTTGTAATAATAGGGTAGAAAATGATTTAAGAAAAGGGGGAATGATTGCTTTACTCTACAACCACACCTACATCTACAATAGAAGGGTTTTCCAAAAGGATTTTAATGACTCCACAGCATCTTAAAATTTTCCCCTATCTTTTCTTATTGCATAATAGTTACGATTTGATAATTGTATTTGTAATTTTGGATGAACTGCAAAGAAAATGTTCGCAGAAGAGATGTTTATTATGATGTAAAATATATGACTGCCTTACAATTTAAAAGAATTTTCAAAAAAAAATGTTATCAAGTAAATATCACTCGACAATTTATATAAACCGTATATTACGCATTAAGTATTTTCAAATAGGCAAAAATTAAACCAATTAAACTAATAGGCCCGACATACATTTTAAATGTTGTTTTTGTCGAATATTTTTTTTAAACCGTGATGAAAGCATTTCTTGATGTTTATTAGCCTTACACTTAAGGACGTATTATCTTTGTTACCTTTAAATATAAAATAAAAAAATCAACTTAAAGGATGTCTATTAAAAGGCCCTTCTTACTATCTTTTCATCATCCGAAGAAAAATGAAAAATATTTTTTCAGCTGAATGTGAACAGAATTTCATGGACACACTTAAATATAATCTCATTAGTGATTTTCTGAAATCCGTCCTAAAGAAGAAAGAAGTAATTATTTATGTTTTCCTCAAATAACGACGACGACTCTTTCCTGGAGGGGAAAACAATAAAATGGAGTCTCTTGCAAACTACAACACAAGTCACTCGAAAGCACAGATCACAGAGATTAAACGCCTGAGTCTCAACACAACTTTCTCATTTAAGAATAGAAAAATCTCCTTTTGATCTGCAGTCAGTAAATTTACTTCGTCTTGCCTTTAAGATAAAACTTTTCTCAGTCAGGAATTAATCTTTCCGTCTTTAGACCACTAGGTTTTATTACTTGAAAAGAGTCCATTAAAAAATAGTTTACTGAAAAAAGAATTAAAGAAATAAAAGCTGTTGGAAAGAAAGTTTCGTTCATATCCCGAAATTTAGATATTGTATTCAGATATATCGCAAAGTTTATGTAATCGTTTAAAGAATGTGTTGATATTTTTGTTAAAAGTTTCAAATTAGTAAAATTTATGTTGAGATTGTCATTTAAACATAAAATGAGAAGAAGATAATTTGATGTATCAAGACTATACAACCTTTTTTGGTTGTTAAAATAAGATTGTCCTTTTTTGGTTGTTAAAATAGGATTGTTAAGGGCCCCCGCAAAATTTATCTTGCCCGAGGCCCCGCACCCTCCTAGCGCCGGCTCTGCCACGGGGCCCCCAATCCTCTAGCTACGGCACTGGCACAGACTACATACAAGGGACTAAATGTGGCACTCGAGCAAATATACAGTAAATATGAATGTGACGTAAATGATGGATACCCATGCGAATTTCTCGTTAACTTTTTAATTGTACTACATTTTTTAATTACATAATTTGGGGCCCCTGGCTGCAGCTTCATTAACCTGAATTATTACTATTTCATTATTATTATTATTATTATTAATTACAGTATATATATATATAGGTAGCATAATTTTTTCATTTATTGCGGGGGGGGGGTCCCTCTTTTTGAGGATCCTGGTTTTGCACCATATGATCCATGGTAAATAAATTTTTGTGGTTCCCCTTCCTTCCCTTGATGCCCTAAGCATTTTCTTATTTTGCTTAATGGTTAATCCTGCCCTGATAAGCATCACTACTGTATATTATACATCCACGTACGTAGGTTGCTCCGAAAGTTTTTACAAACTGACAACTGACAAAAGATGAGCTTTTAAGAAACAAACTGTAATGTGAACCTGATGTACATGGTTATGTACGTTAAGTTGTTAATAAGTACATTACATTAATACAGTATTTTCTTTATATAGTCTTTATTGTAGTTTTCGTTTCTTTGCGTTGATTCATTTTTTTTTCTATCTTTGAAAACAATTTAAGAAAGCTTGATTGTAATTTTCCATCAAGATCAAAGGAATATTATTTTGATCCGTTGTCGCGGGGCCCCTAAAAGGCGCGGGGCCCATAGGCAGTTGCCTACTCCGCCTATTTGGTAATCCGGCACTGGAAATAATCTTTAAGAATTCAGTTTAGTTTCATTTTGTAAGAGCTGTGCCACTGCTCGATATTTTCACAACCAACGTCGCGAAAGAAGGATTTCATCTCCCCTCCACCTCTACCAAGTTCTTGCATTGTAGTTGCAGTCTGAAGTGCAGGATTTGTTAGAATAATGAATTTGGCAAGATTTCCTGAAAAAGGAAGTTAGAGAAGAATAATAAAGTTTTACCTTGTAAATAAGAATAATGAATATTTTATGCTATGAACACATCAAATTTAAAATGCATTATTCTATTCTATAATTTTTATTATTGTTATTTATTATTATTATTATTATTATTATTAGAGAATAATACTTCAGAAAATTTATAGTATCATTTCTATCATTTCAGATGTTATAAAAAAACAATTATTGTTTTGTTGTTGTTTTTTGCCTTCCTTTTACCGTTGATGTACTATCGATCTTACCACAACGTTCATTGTCCTATATTATACTTTATTGGTGAAAAAAAAAAACACTATAAATATTTAATAATCCAAGGCATCGAAAAATTCTTATATACAAGGGTGCACTGGAAAGTCCTAAGTCACCCAAATAACTTTTGAACGAATATAGCTAAAGTTAGGGAAGTTAGATATCAGAGAGTTTTTGTCCTAACGTGATTTATATACGGGAAACGCAAATGTCACGTGAACGAATACGGTAGCCACAATAGCGGGCTTTGTCATGAAGAGAGTTTTTGCCATAATGTGTCAGTGGACACGGTAAGCTAATAAACAAGATGGAAGACATACTTCAGATCGCTGCATTTGGAGGCATTGACGATGATTTGTTTGAGGATGTAGTGTTACACAATATGCTGAAAGAAAGAAACATTCACTTTCGAGAAGAGGAAAATCCAAGGTTGAGTTTAAATGAAATGTTGATGTTACAGTTTTCTGGTGAATCTCAATCCACAAACTCTTATCGTCATATGGATTTGTCCCAATTACTTCGCGCAAGAGTATCAAGTCGTCATTCATGTTAAATCTAATTCTCTCAGGTTTATCGGAACTCATGTTTCCTACCGTGAAGCGATACGCTATTCGAGAAAAGTTAACGTATCACGTTACCGGTATTTCCTCTACGGCAGTGGTCGGCAACCTTTTGTTGTAAAAGGGCCAAATATTTTATGTGGGGATTACTGCGGGCCGCACTTGGGCCAAAAA
>JAFIDM010000001.1:84130640-84159958 GCA_023159025.1 Thereuonema tuberculata
AAAAAAAAAAAGGAAAATCTTACTTTGACAACCAAAAAAAAAAAAAAGGAAAATCTTACTTTGACAACCAAAAAAAAAAATTCCAACACGCCCCGCGGGCCGCACCAAACCGCTTCATGGGCCGCGGGTTGCCGACCGCTGCTCTACGGGACAGTGACGCATGCGCAGAATACCAGTTATGTGACTTTAGCGCTATCGTGTAGAATAGCGAGCTGGGCAAAAACTTTCTATTGGTAAAAGAAAGTGACCATGCGCTATCAGATGAGCCTGATGGCAGCGCCCCTAGCGGCAAAATGTGGAAGTTACTAACCCTATCTCCGAAAGTATGGGAGATACGAAAAACAAATAAATTAGAAAGTTGTAGAACATCACCGAATTAGTAAGAAATGACATTTTACAGAAAAGATTCGTCCAAAAAGAAGGCGAGAGACGCTGAGTTTTCGAAATGTCATTTAATGCAAAAGCATTGCCGAGCAGCCTCACTATAGTTCCGGCCAACTTCGCCGTACAGCAGTACCATCTCACAATACTGTTCATTCGAATAACCTGCCATGATCTTCTGTTTACAAGATACTACGTAGTCATTAATGGAATATTCGGTAGTCGTCGATTCTTTGCAGACTGCAAAGCATGAGTTTTATTTGCAGGAGTCACAGCCATCATTTGCCTACGGCACACAAAGGACTCATGCTTTCAACGTCTACTGCCTTCTATTTGCACCAATATCTAACTTCCCACTCCTTAGCTATCTTCGTTCAAAAGTTATTTGGGTGACTTAATCCTTTCCCGTGCACCCTGTATATATTGGATGAAACATTTAAAACAGGTTTTTGATCATGGAAAAATTCAAATGAACTTCTTTTCTGGTAAATTACGCTGATAAATAAACGTGCTAGTTTTTTGCAGAAAATTGTAATTTAAAATAATGGAAACTTACGATGTAGCAAAATTTCAATTGTTCTTGTAAGAAGTTCTATAAAAACGAAAAGAGTATTGTTTCAGATCTTAAAAAAGTAGAAACCAGAGCTGCTTTCCGTTAGTTTAGAAATTCGCTTTGAAGTGAAAAGAAGCCCCAATATTCAATGATTCTGTAATTATGATAATAATAATCGTTGGAGGATTTTTTAATTCTCTTTTAAAGTAATTTTAAAATAATAAGACTTATCGAAGTCGATTTCTCAGGAACCAAAACTTAAAAAAAGAAAAAGAAGCCAATGGGATTGGCAATTAGCCGAATGTCTGGTTTGCTGACCCCTACAACCACTTGAACCTCTTTTGTTTTTATTACCATCTTTTATTTTTAAGGGGAAACCGGTTCAGCGATATTTATAAGTGGGGATAATTAGGATTCGGAAAATTTCGGCGGGAGAGGAGTAAAAGTGTTGTCTGCCTTCACCCTCCCCTCGTTGTTTTCCCGAATTGAAAAAGAGACTGACGAAAGAGAGACAAGACGAACAGTGTTTCCATAATTTCATTCAGTCTCAAGGAAAACAATAAGTATTTCAAAGCGACAAGATAACCTTTCTCGTTACCACGTGCCCCCTAATAAATTCATATGCTAAGTGGCTTTTTTTTTTTTTTTTGCCTTGCTTTTTATAGTAATTTAATATATATTATCATTTATAGTAATAGTAATTTAAACAAAACAATAGTATAAATTGTCATACAGTTATAAAAATGTATAAATAACTTTTATCAGTTACATTAGTCTATTTTTCTAATACAAGTCAGACCCATAAACTGTGTGGGGTTTTGTGAACTGTGAGCGTTTGTGAATGTCGCAATCCCACTTTGGATCCCAGAATGAATCTTTTTGAAATTTAGCTGCCTATTTACGAAAAGGGGGTGATCTGTCGTTTGGGTTTGAAAATGTCTCTGTTTGGGTTCCTGTGGAGAAGTTTTTGCCTGATGAGGAGGAAATTTCCCACAGTAAAAAAACATTAAAAGAAATTAATTTCGCTGGCAGCGGAAATTAATTTTTATTGAAGTCTGACAAGACATCGCATTCCATTTTGTAATTATTTTAAACTTTTCATGTGCTTTATTTGATTAAAATCGATTAGATTAAATAGTTAATGTAAGAATTGCAATCAGTTTTGAGCAATGAAAACTTTGAAAGTAAATTGTATTATGTAAGAAGGTTTAACGTACATCAAATGTAACATAAAAAACGGAAAAAATATAGATATGCACAAATTCGTTTGCCAGCATCGAATTCGTTCGCCTTTGAGCCATCATCGACGGCACTCTGGGACAGCTGTTTCGTCCTTATTAGGACCTATCAGTCAGATTTAGCCTCGATGATCAAGCTCAGATCGCGTGAAAGCGTGTGGATCCTTCTCCCGCTCTTGGAAGTGGGACCCTACAAAAGCAAACGACGATAGAAAAAAAATAGCTATAACTAGTACAGCATAATTACCTTAGTAAGTTGTATTAAAAAAAAATGAGGATTTTCATGTATTGATGTTTTCTTTCAGCAGATTTTATCACTTAAAAAAAAAGTATAAGTTCACTGACAGCGGAAATTTAATTTTTTAATTAAATACATCGCATTCCATTTTGTAATTATTTTAAACTTACATGTGCATTATTTGATTAAAATTCGATTGGATTAAATAGTTAAAACTAGAATTTGCAATCATGTACAGTGTTATGTATCTAATTGAAGCATTATTATTAAGTGATGTTAAGTTCTAACATGTTTCCAGTACTTTGGAACAAATATGGAACCCGCAAAAGTTAAAACAAACAATAAAAACTCGCCGAAAGGACAAATGGCGAGAAAATTCATGTGCCGCTACACACGGCCTCTATGAATTTTTTTTAGCGCATAAAAATAAGAATGCGAAGGTTTCCAGTACTCTTGAGATTTTGTTAATTGTGGTGTTCCCTTCCAATGTCTTGTTTCTATCTCGGGCGTCTTTAAGTCCTTCAGCTTCTGAAGCTGATTGGAAACAGGCTGAGAATCTGCAACACGATAGCGGCACATCGTATTTGTTCAAGGAAAAAAAATCGATGAATTATAATCTGACGGTGGCTAAATAGTTTTATAATCTCACTGCCTGTTATTGTATTTAAAAGAAATTTAACAAGAACTTGTAAAAACTTGGAGAGCGATTGCCGAACAGTGACGAATGATTTTAAATAAATAAATCAAACATCATATATTAAACTTGAAATGTAATACTTATTTATTTAATATATCAAAAAAAATTTTAAAAAAAGCAATTACCTTTCGTCATAAAATGTTCCGAGAATAGCTTCATCTCTGTCTTCCCGGAACCCAGCAGCTCACTAATAACAGGTTAGTATTGACATGAATAAATACGAATGTGATCTCTGATAGGAACTAATTAACACCACCACTCTATCCATTCCCAGAAAAACACTCCGTTTAGGAAAAATCAGATTCATACATCTCATTATAATGACGTCTTTTACTCAAATATTCTAAATGATCTTTGTTTATCTTCTATCCATTTGCTTCAGTTGCTGAGGCAGTATCAGATTCGCTAATTTGTGTTGTCGCTCAAATACTTCTTTTCAAGTGTTTTCGTCAATTTCTACGACTTGAGACACAAATATAGATATTTTATTTTTCTTACATAGATTTAGGCTCATTATCAATAATATTGTTTGTCCAATGAGTACAAGTCGCAATTTTATTAACAATATTATACCTTTCTTTTGCGTGCATGGAAAAAACAAATTGAATTGATATCTGGGATATCGAGTTTTTTAGGGAAATTCCTTCAGTCATTAATAATCGACTCAAAGCAGAGTGGAACAGTGTAATGGATTTTGTTTCCAGTTCTTTTGAAAAATTCATGATTCTGTCGCAATATTGACAAGTAGATCAAAACCCTTTCGTTTCTTATAAATAAACTAATGTTAATCTTTTGATTCAGACCCTCGAATTTCATTATGTTCTGAGAAAAATGCCTAAGATTGGATCAACATCAAATACAATGCTGTTAGAACTCCATCTTATAGTGACACCTTGGCGATAAGGTGATAATAAAATGCAGCAGACTTGTTTTGTTGTGAACTTCAAAGATTTAGCTTCGTAAATTTAAATTTACTTTGTTCTTATTGAAGAAGTCAAATGGAAAACTCTATCCTCAGATACCATGTATTCCTTAAGAGAATTCCATAATGCTGGTCAGATGGTCACTCATTATCGCTCATCATTACATTTAATATTTTTTTTCGAGAAACATTTACGCTTTTTTTTTCTGGACTGCATAGAAGGAAAAAGTGAATATTTTTGTATAATTGTAGTAAAAAAACTGCATTGTAGTATAAATGCCTGCTTTCGTCTAATTACAGTGTTTTATTACATGATGGTACTGACAATTAGCAAAAATGCCATGCATAATAATTTTTATAAATTTGTTAGGAATATAAACCAATAATAAGAAAAAATCTATCAATAAAATCAAACGAATTGTATCATAAATGAACTCCACTATTAAGAAAACTGTATTTGAATTTAATTTTTTTATGTACATTTTTTATTATTGTCTCAAATTTTCATTTATATCGTTGTTTGTTTGTTGTTTTTTGGAACATAATTTTTCGTAAATGTTAAGATGCACAGAACATGCATAGTTTTCAAAAAACAAACACAAAAAGAGTAAATAAAAAGTCACTATATGTTGCGGAAATCCACATGTTTACGATTTTCTTCTTCGGGTGTAAATGTAATTGTGGAGGGAAGGGTATCCATTTTCCCGAAAATATCACGTATTCTTTTTAGTTCAAAACGTAGTAAATCCTCGTTGGAGCACGCTCTTTGTACTGCCATGAGCATAGCGTTCCTTTTAAAGGCTTCAGATTTAGCTGATTGATAATTCACTGTTATGTCGTTTTTCTGAAACTGTTATGTCGGTTTTATGTTGGTAGGTTTTCTGAAAACGCTTGTGTCGACATGATTCTCGCTTCGAATTACCATGACGTCTAGGAACGGAAGAGACCCACAAGATTCAGTTTCCATGGTTAATTGGATGTTTTCATGTATTTCCTTGAAGAATGTTAGGACCTCATATTTGTTAACTTTGTTGACAACTAAGAATATGTCATCCCCATATCTGCACATATCCTTCACGATATAATCTTTTCCAAGTACAATCCTCGATGTAGCGCATTACACATTCCGCAGGGAGTGATGTAAACAGAATTAAACACATTTTAACAATAAATTTAAATTAAAAAAAATTCTTTTGCTACTTTATAATTTTATATCTGTCGTAATATAGAAGTTTCTTTATTAAACTATTAGTTAAGACGCTTTATTTTTATCTTTTTTTCCTGATGCTCAAATTAAAACTAATGATAACTTGCAGGGAGTAAAGAGAATTGCAGTTTTTGAATATGACATCAGCAGGATGGAAATTTGGAAAAAGTGGATTAATCCAAACCAAGTGAAACTTAATATATCGTAAATCTCAAGTCTAATCTCGCGATTATTAAAAGGATTAATAACAAATTACCTAAAAGGGATCTTCTTAATATATTGTAATATTTCTTAATATTAAGAGAACAGTTAATGAATAATGATTGAGGATTTGATTATTACAACTCAACGGATTTTATTTACCAAAAATAGTTCTAGAGAAGCTAAAAATTAATGAAATAGAAATCATGAAATTGTTTTACAAAGTTTGAAATTTCATAAACAATTATGCTGTGATTAAAAATGAAATGCTAATTATTGGAAATAACGGATTCAGTTTATTTAGGGATTGAACTTTATTGCAATTTTAGATCCTCCTCTGTTGCTTATTAGTATGCATTTATAAGTAAAAATTTGTTATTATTGTTAATTTATTGTTATAGATTAATTGGTGACAGCGTACTGTGAGATTGCAGGCGTAAAGTTAGTTGAGAGTTTATTGTTTAAATTTGTTTTTGTGTTGTTAGCTGTTAAACTTTGCCTATAATGAACCATAATGTGGACGAAAAAGTTATCCCGTACATGTTTTGGGATTCTTCGTTTCACAGTAATACCATATTCCAAAATTTAAAGTAAAGGAGTTTGAAAATAGAGAAATTAATTTTGTCATTATCCTAATTATGACATTTACTTATTTTTTTCTTCTGGTTTTTATTTTTTTTAAATCGTGTCATCCAGAATAAATAAGTCAGGGTTTCGAAGTTCTTTACAGACAAAAGTGGTCGGAGTAAAAGCATCATTTTTTTTTTCTTTATATAAGTTTCGAAATGTCCTTCCCTAGCCTTTAAAAATAGATGAGGCAGACCAAGATTTCGCCTGTGTGCTCTCCCTTCCTAAAGAAGATGGAACAGAAACAGAAAAATGGAGGTTTTTTTTTTTTTTTTCTTTTTTTCCCTATTTTTTAAATTTGAAGAGAGAAAACTATTTCATAAAAAGAGAAAAACAGTAGTAAAATGAATCTTTGTTGAGATTTGTTTAATTTTACTGACCTAATCTTCTACATTAATCCGCAATTATTTTCTTTTCCAATTAAACTATTAATAAGAATTCATTAGACTTCGTTTAATTATTATTCTTTATTACACCAAAGGATATTATAAGTTTGGTTAATGTTTGTAATATACATCGAAGAAAAAAAAAATGATTACAGTAAAAATGCAATTTCAGTCGAAACCGTGCAATGCCATCCGTCTGTGACCAAGAAAACTCAAAAGCTTTATATCTTAGCAAGCTGAAAATTATTAGATTACATTTAGATAATTAAAGGAAGAATCCATGGTATTTTTTATATTTATTCGAATCAGTAAATATTGAGTTAAGGACAGAGAACCACCAAAATACGTTGCCTTTAAATCGCAATAATCACGATAACAAAAAATATTTACCTTACAAAGCTGAAAATTTAATGGTAGATAAAACCTATCGATTGTGAGTTACATGATTAGAGGCCTCAAATCATGTAACTTACATCAACTTACTAGTTTCACTAAAGCGAGTTTGTTATCTATATAAATAAATACTAATTAAATAGGAAAACCTAAAGTTTATAGGTAACTTTCCATTTCACTATCTTTTGATAACTGTTTTTGGATATACAGTTCTATGTGAGTATTCGAAAGTTAATACAACAACTTTATCTTGGCTTTATGTTATGTTAATTGGGAATTTGCTGCCATATGTAATATGAAGTATCAAATATTGAATATAAAGAAAGAAGATATGAGTGACCCATGGTTGTTTCTGATTGTCTCATGGTCGCGTAATGTAGTTGTTTTTAGTGAATATAACAACTATGTAATGTAAACTGTACTCTATCTAATTGCAGGATTTTCCAGAAAATAGAAGCTAATAACATGGTTGGTTGGATAGTTGTTTTGTAACAACTTAAAGAACTTGAATTAAATATTTTTTCTGTTTCAAAAGTTTTTGTTAATTTGATTCTAGTTGTGATTGCAAGTTTAACCTTAACAATTCTCCATCATTAAAATCATTACGAACCTAGTTTCGCCACAAACTTTCACTTTTCCCAGAACTTTCGATATCGTCATCTTGTGAATCTTTTTGTCCGTAAGTGATGGCCTTGAAAGATACCGACCGTCGAAGAGCTGGACCTTCAGCGTAGGTGGACGAAGCGACGATGGGAAAGTTGAAAGCTAATCCCCCCTCCTCCGTTCCTTTCGGCGTCTTTTTTTTTTTCTTTTCCCTTTTCTCTTTGTGACTTAATACTCCCACTCACGAAAACAACCATCTTCGTTTTTACTGTTGATCTGCGTGAGGTCTCATAAAACAAACTGTTTGGCATCCTTTGTCTTTTCTACTTATGTCATGGAGCCTCCTCTAACATTTGTGCTCTTCATTGAAACATTTGCCTCAGCCATTATTCCTGAAGGCTTTCCATGAAACCATGGAACATTTTGTAAAACAGTTCTTTGAAGCCTTTCTTATTTTCTTTAAAATGTTGCCCCCCCCCCCTTCTTTTTTATTTTTCTTTGTTTAAAATTTCAAGTCGTTTAAACAATATAAAGAAAAGTTTTTGCACATTTATAAATTTTAATATTTGCCCGATAGAAACTTAAGGTGTCTTAATCCAACTAATTTTAATCTTATCAAACACAAACAATTGTCAGCAGATTGGAAAGCGGATTAGTTTATATTGTTAGCATGAATAAAAATTCCATGTTTCGTTTCTAATCTATTTCATTAGAATTTATGTCACATTCACTTACTAATTATTCCCAATCGAAAAATTAGTGAGTGAATTTTTATTCCCAATCGAGAAAAAGTTTTGAAGTTCAAAGGGTAGATAGTCTCATGACCGTAACTGTAAATACTTTGCTTAAATAATTAAAAGTATAGAATTAGATAAAATTTATCCATACGCAGATCCTTTTCAGCAATCCCCTACAGAAGAAGAATGTCCAGTCTGTCCGTCTCCAACCTCTAAGAGCCCAAACTAAAAGTCAGACAAACATGAATGATATATTAATGGTATGCATATCATTTGTTCACCACTTCCAATCTTACTGGAAGATGACTAAACAGGAACGTAGTTTCGTGTACAATATAAAAACCATTTCTTTTGTGGAGATTAAATCTGTCATGCAAGTGGAACTTTTTTAAATCAAAACTATGAAATCTCTTAGAAAATGTTTTAAAGAAGTAATGCTAAATTTTACAGTTCTTGTAGGAAAGTTTTGCATAAACAGGATCGGCAACATTATTTATTTATTTATTATTTATTTATTATCTTCTGTATTTAAAATGGGCAAGTATTCCATAAATCGCTTTTAAGACTCATTAAGAGAAAAAACTATTAAACGGAGGAAAACGTGCTTGATTCATCTAGTTTTGTCTCGATTGTACATTATCTGTTATTACTTGTTTGATAAAAATTTCTTAATATTAAATTAATGAGACTTCTGAGCGAAAATTGCATCGAATCCAGATTCACTTTCTTTTTCTGTGTTCGTCCCTTTCCACGGATATAATATAGATTGCCACCCTTGCTGTACTAGGCTAAATAGTTCACATAAATTGCCCGTAATTGAAGTTGAAGCTAAAATTACCAAGAGATCTATTATTCTTCAATATATTATATATATATATATATATATATATATATATATATATATAATAAACAGCCTCAATTTATTTCAAACAGATCTACTTTTCTCATCAGTCTTAGCGATGAAATAGCTAAGAAAACATACTATTACTTTTCTAAGTCAATCGTATTTTTGACTTGAAAAAATAATTTTCAAGAAGCAGAATATTGAGATACAGCAAAGAAATATCTGTTTTCAAAAAAACAAACAAACCCAAAAACCTGAAGTTAAATCTAAGTTATTTACTTAGCTATTCCAATAAATGCTTATTTCACCCAGAAAGAGTTTTAAATTCTTCGTTTACTTTTGCTTATCATTTTGTTCGACTGCATAGATGAAAACAAAAAAAAATAGCCTTTGTTGGAAATCATTTTGCCAATCATTCTTATAAATTGACGTAAGTCATGTTATAATGCCACTGTCGATTTTTTTAAAAATAAATATTCTTTTGTTATCAATCTTATTATTTCACAATGAAGTCTGAAAATAAGAGCTCACATCTGGAGTCGGTACATGGTTTGAAATTATGTATGAAGAAGATTTAATTTATATTTGAAAATAAAAACTGAAATTAAATCACTGTCCTTTATATTGTGTTGTTGTTTAGACATACTTGTTCATTTAACTACGTCAAGGATTTGCCTACAGTCAACGCTCGTGATTTTTATTTACTGCACAAATAATAAAACCTTCTTTACTTAAAGTTCTTTATTATCCTTAGCTTCCCATTCACATATTTGGAGTTCATTCTCTGTAACTGTCAAGCAAATATAAATAACAAATAAAACCTTTATTGGTTGTTAGACTAATCTGCATTAGGTATCTTTTCATTATTATCAAAAACTTTGCAAATGTTTACCCACTCATACATATTTTAATTATTATAATACAGTAGTTATTATTCACAATGTTTCCTAAATTAATGCTGTAATCCATATAAAAATATATTGTTACTTATGAAAAGCAGCTCTTAAACTTAATAATTAGTACTTATTATTTGAAATTAACTTTTATTTTGCCCGATAATAATTTTCCAAAAGAATTTTTATTGAAAATTTCAGTTTTTCCTCTTGAATTTTTTTTGGAAAACATTTAATCAGTATATAGTTCCATGATTTTTAATATTATTTTCCGTTGTATTTCTGCTGTAAGACGTAGTAGCCTGCGTAAAAATACTATGAAATTTTTCAAGAATAGTTCAGTTCTTGTAGATCTGTCCTGTTCCTTCTTAAAAAATATTCAGCATTTTCACAGAAAAAAGTTAAAAATTGCCAAAAATATTAGATACTACTGTAGAGTAAGAAATTTAGGTTTAGCTTCATTAAGATTCTTTTATATACCAGCAATTTAAGAAACGAACAAAATCTATGTCAAATCTTTCTATGTCAAAACTACATGCAGAGATGTTATAAATTGTGCGAGGCCCTAAATAAGCGTGAATTTGCGAGATCTCTTTATTTGCGAAATAAGTTTTTATTAATAAACCACGAGGCCTCGTTTGGATAAGTTATACAAAAGAGGTCGATGTCTTATTTATTTAAATTATTCGGCTCCAATCAAAAATAAACACTGACATCTTCACTCGCTAGGCTTTAGGCTGGAACCTAGACTGTCCATTCCGCTGCAATTCTGTCATTTTTATCTAGTTCTGTTTGGGTACTTTTTTCTTTTTCTGAATAATAAATACTATTCTTATATTTTTTCCAAACTGAACAATTTACGCAGTTAGTTTCCAATTTTTATGATTTCTTTTGTGAAGTAGCAAAAAAATTAAAGAAAATATGTAAATTCATGTGAATAAAACTAATTTTTAAATTTTTTATCAAAAGGTTGCTGTAAAATAAATGTTAGAAAAGTAAAATAAATATTAGTGCATTCAGTTTTTTGAATTGATAGTTCATGTATCGGTGATTTAGTGATATAGATGTAATCTTTCCTTCTATCATATTACCGTAATAAAAAAAAAAAGAAATTGTATCAGTATGTATAACTACACTATTCAGTAAAATATTAGCTTGCATTACCATGTTATTAACCTTGTAGCAATTGGATAATGCAAGACTCGAAGAGAATAGTTGAGACGGCCTGTTTAAAACAATCCTAAAGGATCTACTGCCATCTAGTGATGAAATCGGGAATTAAGTTTGAGAATCCTTAAGATCTTGACTCAAGTAATTCAGGCGACTGGAAACCTTTTATTTCTTTTATTATATTTCTTTTACCAATATACTTAAAATTCTGAAAATTTAAATATGAACTGCTTCACATGTGGGATTTATATTTTCTTTTTTTAATTTTCAAAATATTCTGTATTCTTCTTTAATCGTTTCAGGCCAACTAAGGACCACATTAAGATAACTATTTTCTTCTCTCTTCCTTCCTCTTTCTCCAAAACATTCTGTAATTAATTAAATTAAAATTTAAAAACAGTCAATTTACTGGGCGTTTTCGAGCTGTTGCTTGATATTTTCAACTTAAAAAAACTTGACGAAAAGCTGAAATGATAAAAAATTCGTAAAATAATGACTTGCATTTAAAATATTTATTATTAGTGCAATAATTATTTTTAAAAAAAATAAAAACTGTGTTTTTAAAATTGTTTGAGATTATTTTTTTTTTTTACGTGTTATCAAATAATCTTAAAATAAAACGTTTTCATTAAAGGCTTTCTAAATATCATGCAAATTTATTTGATGCTGCTCCTTTTCAAAATAAATTTGTTTTGAAGCATTTTTTTATAGAAATAGATTTTAATAGAATTAACAACAGTATCAAATGAATTTGCATGATATTTAGAAAGTGTTTAAAGAAAATATTTTTTTTATAATTATTTGATAACACGTAAAAAAAAAAAAATATCTTAATATCAGAAAATGTTAAAAAACACAAATATTTTATTTAAAAAAAAAACAAAAAAAAAAACTATTATACTAATAATAAATACTTCAAATTCAAGTCATTATTTTACGAATTTTTTTTATCATTTCAGATTTTCGTCAATTTTTTTTATGTTGAAAATACCAAGTAATATCTCGAAAACGCCCAAAAAATTGACTGTTTTTGAATTTTAATTTAATTAATTACAGAATATTTTAAAAATTAAAAACAAGAAAATATAAATTTCACATTCTTTACAAGTTTCATATTTAAATTTTCAGAATTTTAGGGGCATTGGTAAAAGATATATAAAAGAAATAAAAGGTTTGCAGTCGCCTGAATTCCTTGAGTCAGTACCTCAAGTTCATTCATGAATCTCGTAAATCTCAATCGTCAGATGAGGAATGCTCTAATTGATAATAAGATAGGGAAATATTGGTTTTATAATTAAAGGCTAATTTTCCATATGGGTACGGAGCATTCTTGATAAATGACTTGATAAATCCGGCACAGTTCCACGATTTCTTTTTTGTATATATATTTATATATACACAGTAGAAATTTCGGATTTGATAAAAACCTAGAAATTGCAATTTACTTTTCATTGCAATTTCCAGTAATATCATCTTTATTAGCGTAATTCAAAACAGTAACACAGAAATAAAATTGAAAAAGTTGATGATAGATTCCTTAAATTATTATCCAGTAGATGGCAGCACTGCATTTAGACTTTTACACATCGGAAATCACCACTATTTTATTTTTATTTCTCTCGCTATAATAATAAGATTAGTGATTTTTTTTTTAAATTATATATTGAAACTCAACGGAAGTTAATTGCGGCTTGGTTTTTTTTTTTTTTTTTTAGTAATTGATATAAAAATTACTGTTTTTTTTTAAAAAAAGCCTCAAGATTTAAATAAAGAAAAAATATAAAAAAAACTTTCTCCCTTCGATAGGCCATGGCTGGCCTGTGGGATCGCGGGAGGTCAGGCTCCCGCAGCTCGACCAACGGGACGAAGTTGGGGCCGGGGGGTCAGCCCGACGCCCGCCCGCCTTTAACTCCCGGGAAAGAAACCCGGTACCCATTCTACAGAGGGCTGGGTAGACCGTAGGACCCGTTTGGAGGAGAATGGAGCGTGGAAAAATTCCCGCCTCTGCCGAGGCCGGGAATCGAACCCGCGACCTCCAACCCGCAGCCAAGCGCGCTGACCACTCGGCTACCGGGCCCGGAGAAAAAATATAACATTATAGATAATTAATTTAGTTCAATTTCTCATTCTTTACGGATACTTTTTAAAGGAATTCAAAATAATATTGATCTGATAACAATTCATTTGATACATGAAACATTTTTTTTTTAATTATTAGGTTATGTTAATATTTAATCATAGAATCATTAGTTAATAATATGAATTTAGACTTTCGTTAGTTAGTACTAATAGGTCATTAGTGTAAGACAAAAAAACTGACCTTATTAATACTGTGTAATAATAATATTCTTATATCCATTTTTCGCAGTTAAATTTATATTTTGACTAGAATACAATAGTTTGCAAAAAGACTGATAAACTTAACAACAACAACAAAAAATCTCTGAAAAATAGTTAATAGTCCATACTAACATTGGAGAATTTCAGATTTACTGCATCACTTGAGTTATTAATAAGGTAGGGCAAATTTTAGTTCAAAAATCAAAATAGCTGCAGTTTTTGAATAAAGTAAGAAAAGTTTCTGCATTCAGTAATTGGATATTCCAAATCCTATTACTTTCTATAGCTTATAACTGAGCTTTGCAGATGAAAAATTATCATGGTCTCTTAATAAGAGTTACGACATACATAGGAAAATCTTCCAGCAGAGAAATATATGTTTGTTCGACCAAATCAAAAATAAAACGAACTTCAACTATGATTTGCCGGGAAAAAAAAAATCATCCTTAAATTACTGTTTACCTTGAGAAAGAAGTACTTCGTCCGTCAACTGCATATTATTCTACAGAATGTACTTAAGATAATATTAGATAATATGATATTATTTTTGATATTATTCTATTAAAAAAAAATAGCAGATTACTTAAAGTTAAAGAAAATAAACAAGTACAGTAGAGCCCCTATTATCCGCGGAATTGGGTGGCAAGGGTACCGCGGATAGTAAAAATCGCGGATAACCCTAAAAAAGACAAAATGAGGTGTAAACACGAAAAAAAAATTTCAGCATAAAATTACGTTTTATTATGCAAAAAACATAATATGCAAAACTTTTAAAATATATACAGTACGGCAGAAACCTTTCTGCAGAGCAAGAGCCTGTCACTCATCCACAAATTCCGAGAAGGCCTGTAGGATTACGATGCACAATAAACCTGTCAGTAATTTTCGACCTTCGCACTGTAGGGCCTATTGTACTTTCCCTGTTGTTGGCTTGGATTAAAATTGGTTTTCTTGAGGTTCGTAATTAAAAAAATTTTTCGCGGCACTCGCGGATAATCGGGGCTCTACTGTAATCAGAAATCAGTTTCTCTTGGAGTATGTTAATGTCTGTTTTGCAGGAATATATTGCTTATCTATAAAGATGACATTCTAATGTTAGTGTTGGATTTGGCACGGGCAGAGCTTTCAAAGTCACAGAGCCATGAAGCATTCCAAGCTTTAGGGTTTATGGGTATTGCACATTGCTACTGCTTGTTCTTTGTCATCTTTTGTTGTAACTAGAGTTCAACTTAATGGCTCAAATAATTTCACGAGATTGCCGGATCAACGAGATTCTACTTTTACGCAGTTCAAAGGATGATGAAAAAGGCAGCCATTAGCTCATTTTTTTAATGAATAAACATGAATAATCATCATACATATAGTTTTCCAATTCTGTGTGTGTATCCCCTTTGTGTGTAACGCTACAGATCAGAAAGCTGACCGGCAAGTCTCTCATATACTGCAACGCAGATGTACTAGTGTCGGATAACCTAAGTAATGAACGAAACTATCCTGCAGAGTTCTTCACACACATACATTTTCCGACACCCCACCGTCAGCTGAGTCTCAAGAAAGGATCAATTGTGATGCTCCTTCGCAATTTCAATCCAGAGAAAGGACTCTGTAATGACACACGATTGGTCGTTAAGGAGGGTCGTCGTAATGTAATCACGGCAGAAGTTCTTTTGGAAAGCACCAGAGGTGATATCGTCACTATTCCCAGGATCGATTTTCAAACTTTATCAAATGAATGATTGCTATATCATTGCTACTAATTATATTGCATTTATTAAGAAACAATAAGTTATTAAATTTTTCAAATTAAAAATTAAAACTAACTTTAAAGGTATGACTATACAGTCATTTATTTCCCAATTTTTCTTTGTCTTTTTTATCAAGAAACCCTTTTTATATATTTTTAAGAATATTTCCATGTTGATCTTACATGTCAAAAAGAAAAGAAACGAAACCATTATGTTGAATTTATGAAGTAGCTTATCTATCTTCATACGAGTACTCTGCAAGGAAGTCCTGCAGATAAGATTGGAAGGAATTTTATCATCTAGTAGAAGCCAGGTCTTGTTAGTTCTCATTTGGAAATTTTGGCAGTATTTTTTATATAATAAATTTTGATTTGTAATATTATTTTCCTTAAATAATGAAATTCTTGATATTTTTTATTTTATTTTAATGCAGATGAACTTCGGAAATCCCTCATAAATTGCCTACGATGTTTATAAAAATTTGTGATCCTCATTTCAGCTACTTTTTGAATGTTAGTCGTATAATTACATCTTTTCTACTTATCATTATCGTTCAATATGACGGCTGCTTTCTTTGTATAGCACCTACTATTATCTTTCTATATAGTTCTGTAATCTTTTTATTCTCTAATTAATCTCCGTTAGAAATATTAACAACATACTGTTTAATTTGTAAAAGTTTCTTATAAACAGTTAATATGAGATATTTAACTATGTCTACTAGATACTGATGATCTTCTTCATATTATATCTACGAAAAAAAATCCACGTTGAAGTTTTTTGTTTTCTTTTTTAGCACTTTTATTTTTTTAAACAAAACGAGGAAATTATTATCGGTATGCCAACTTCGAATTCCTGAGTGGTACGAATAGTTCAAACAGTCTTTCAATGATATAAACTACTGTGACAAATAAAACGGCTATCCTACCCAGTCTTCTATAACGGCCCATTCCATTCCAGTCTATCCGGCAGCTTCATTCTCATATTGAAATATAATAAATCTCACGAGCACTCGGGAGTATGGAAAAGTGTAAAAAAGAAAGAGGGCAAGAAACACACGGAAAATCGGCAATTAACCAATTTTTCTACGTATCTTTAGGCGGTCAATGAGATTAATGTAATGAAAGGCTCACAGAAACACTTCATCCCATGTAATTAACCTAATGTAATTCTTCTCCCCCCACCTCCCAACCAATAAAAAAAAATATTAATGAAGAATCTTTGTTTTAAAGACTTTCTGAACAATCGTCCATTTGTTCTGATTTTAAGTTTAACATCTCTGACTTAGCAATATATTTTACCTTTTCTAAATAATCATGTTTTTATTTCTTTCAACAACAAAGCATTAATGATAGTCTTAAAATGATACTCGTAGATTTTGGCCGTAGATCCTAACTTACTTGAACTAGATTTTTTACCAAAATGATAGTAGATGAAATTTGTCATTCATTTATCAAAATTTCATCTTTTTTCAGTAGTTAATTTTAAGTTATCTTAATTCAATGATTTATAAAGACTGTCTATCGCTCCTTACCTGTCGAATTTTTATCAAAAGTTTTAACGATCTTTTATTTGAGAGCGAGTTTATTGTTGAATTTACTGCTAATTAAAAGTTCTTGTTATTGTGATTAAGAAGGATAAGGTTTAATGTAGTTGGAAGATTTTTCGTCTTACTTATCAGACTGACAAATAGGAAGCTAAGAAACAGTGGCGTCACTAGGGGGGTGCGGACCGCACCGGGTGACACAATCACAAGGGGTGACACCAAAATGCTTTTACAAGGTTTTCCTTTTTTTTTTTTTGGTTGAACAGATAATTTTTACAAGGTTTTCCTTTTTTTTGGTTGAACAGATTGTTTTAGAAGGTTTTTTTTTTTTTTTTTTTTTTTTCTTTTTTGGAGGGGGTGACACCATGAGCTACCGCACTGGGTGACACCAACCCTAGTGACGCCTCTGCTAAGAAAATAAGTGTCTTGTTTTAATAATCGAAACACAAGCATTCATCATGAATTATACTACTTGAATTTCGTTATAAAACGTTGTTAGCGACCATTGGGAGCTATTGTGACCAAAATTGGTAGCTATTGCATTTGTCCTGTCCGTTCGTCCGTGTCTGTTCACCCGTAACAACTCTCGAGAGGAAGGATGGATCGACAAACAAATTTCATCATCGTATTCGGAGGCCCAAAC
The DNA here is from genome assembly GCA_023159025.1 of Thereuonema tuberculata. Lineage (NCBI taxonomy): Eukaryota > Metazoa > Arthropoda > Chilopoda > Scutigeromorpha > Scutigeridae > Thereuonema > Thereuonema tuberculata. The sequence continues at coordinate 84,148,005 of JAFIDM010000001.1, forward strand.
AACATAGGAGTAGGGTATTTTTAGGGGCCAACGTCGCAACCCCATGTTCGAGATATTAGGCATTGTTTTCATTGGATTTCCGCTATTAGCTTAAATGTCAGAAATGCAAGCATCTCTTTTCATTTGTCAGCTATAGCGTGATCGGTAAGTTCTCGGATTCATATGCTGAATGTTGTCGGTTCGAATCCGTATATCGACTATTTTTCTTTTTTTTTTAGTTTTCGTTTCTTTAATGTACTTCCATTTTTTATCATTGGGTCGCCCATAAATTTATGCTTTGGCACAAAATTATATTCACTTGTTTTCTCTCCGATCTAATTAAGCTGTTTGAAAATGTAAATAACTTTTAATCTGAATAACTTTGGTAGCTCTCCCTACCATAATTTAAAATGAAATATTATTCCAATAACCATGACATTCAGGGTTTTCGTTTAAGAACTTTATAAACTTATAATTTGAATCACATAATTGCAAATATGTTAGGCCTACTGATAAAGTCATTATTAAAAATCTTCATTAAAAATTTCAGTTCATAAATGTCTTCGCAGGAGTTCTAAAAAAAATGTGGAATAATTGGTTTATTGTTAGTTTTTAAGAGATATCATCACAGCTTCAAAATTAAAAATCACATTCACATTACACACACAAACACACACAAACACACACATACAATTACAGTAAATATCGTTCTCAATAAAGATACTGGCATGTATTTATTATGTTGTTAAAAAAAGATGGAACTTTGTTGAGTTGTTTTATTGACACTGTCAGAGGACTTTATTTTCTACAGATTCTGAAACCGTCTTTGGTAACTTATTATCATTCATATCTGTAGAACTATTAGTCACAAGTGCTTGAGTCTGAATACTGTTACTTTTACTTGTTTTTCTTATTGATTGTGGCTTTGGAATCTGAGTAGTTCTAATTTCCTGCTCAATGTTAGGAGATTCTGTCGAATCCCCAATACTTTTTATTTCAATGTTTTCATCGCCAAGACTGATGCAACCGTTTTGTCTTGCTTTTTTCACCGTTTCCTTTTTTTCTTCGTTAGGTGTTTCGGATTCGTCGTTTCCTTCTATATTTATTTCTGTTTCTTTCTTTTCGTTTCTACCATTCTCTGTTTCTTCTTGAACATTATCACTTTCGTTCTTTGCATCATCCAGCTGGCGTACCTCTGGTGGTACATACACTTTACTCACGTGGCCATTGGACCTCAATGAATCATTTCGCAATAGACTTTCCCTCGAAGCTCGAAGGCTGTAGATGGTCTGTAGTGAATGACTGGGAGTGTTACCCAGGATCGATGCGTTCAAGGGATCCAGTGGCCATCTACGAAGTGAATGTGGCGTATACATTGAAGTCTCTTTGTTCTCTGTACTTGTATTTTGACTAGCAGTTTTCTTTTTCCTGCACCATCGCTTTGGTAGAAAGAAGCACACGAGAGCAACGACAATAGCAGTCGCCGATGTTGATACAGCCGTTGCTGTGGCCACTTCTGCCGCAGGAAACCTACGATCCTCTCGGGTTCGCACCTCCTGACAATAGATTTGGTATCCATGTTTGCTAATAACAACAAACTGCGACGATACAGGGGACAACTTCCACAAGCTGTCAGGTTGTTCGTTCTTTTGGGTCTCCTCGTAAGGAATCATCTCAAAGCACACCATATAAGCGGTTCCACTTTTGAGGTTTTTGATTTCGTAGTAACAAAAGTCGTCTGAAGATTTCGCACCTTGTTCGAGTTCATTTGTAACACGAATGGTGTAGTTATCAGATGCACATTCTCTGTAAGTAACCTTCCAGTAGTAATAAGGATTGTGGAAAAGCGATTCCAAATTTAATGGAGATTTTCCATTGGCGTTTATAGAAGCTTTAGAGTTAACATTCTGGTGGTCTACAGTCCAAGTGATGTTGATTGATCTTTTACCAGCGGTCACTGACACAGAGTAATTAACGTCAGTCTTTAGGGCCATTGAGGCACTGGTAACAGTCATTGCTGTCGGTGTAATGGGGTTCCCAGAGATGAAAGAAGTAGCAATGGTTGTGGAGGTACTAGGAATCACATTTTCTTGAGGAACTTCTTGAAATTGAGGCTTTTTCGTAGTAGTGGACGTGGTAGTAGTTGAAGAACTGGATGGAATGCGTGCTTTGGAGATGATGGTCGTTTCTCTTAAAGGTGTTGCACCACGACAGTGATTCTGGTGGACGTAATGTACAGAGTTCTCGACAGCTGCTATACACACCACATAGAACTCCTCGGCTGTCAAGTTTTGGATGATTTCAGTGAAGATCTGTTCACCTGGTCTCCAATTTGGTTGCGTTTGTTTATAATCATAAAGAGTGATCTTGGACTTGAAACTATAGATGCCATCGTTGAAACGTCGATAAATTACACTCCAGCTGAACTTTGAATCATAGAACTCTTGTGTTACTCTCCAAACTACAGAAAGGGAGTTATTTTGGGGCTCTAGAGTCAGCAGATGAAACGATTGGAACAAACCCAAATGAAAGTTGACGAGATCTTTGTCTGTCACATACACGGTTTGGTTGGTTCCTGTGTTGTTAGTGAATTGATTGCAAAGTCGTCCATCATTCAAGTTGGAGATGGTGAGATCCCTCAGGTAGAAAGGAGTATTACACATCGGCATTTGCAGCAGAATCTGAGGATTCTCTCTAGCAAGTTTTAATAGCCACATTATCTTGCAGTCACACTGAAGTGGATTATCTGAAAATAGATAAATATATTCATTAATTTGTAATATTTATGAGATCATAAAAAAATTGTATTAAAATTACAGGATATCTTTTTGGAGGGAGAGAATGGCTTAATTCAATTGTTATGCATATAAATAGTAAAAATTAAAAATAAAAAAGTTAAAAGAACAACAACAGTAATAATAATAATAATAATTAATTTTCCAGTTCCTTAAAGATTCTGTAACTGAATTAGAGACTAGTGGAAGCAAGCATATAGACCTTTTACAGTACATTAATTATAATACATCTATTTTAATCTTTCCTTCTTTTGCATTTCTTGCACATTTGAAAATTTGCAGCAGTGTCTTTTTTTTTTTTTGACACAAATATGAATTTAATAGAATCCCGCCTGGCTTTATTTTCAAATCAAACAGTTATAGAGGGAAAAAAATGAAAAGCAAGAATTTCCTGTTTTGGCATTCTTTTTTTAAAAAAAAAAGACGAGGCAAAAAAGCACTACAAAAAAAAAAAGTTCTATAAATAGGTACAGAAAATCTTGAAATATTGATTTTTCCAAATAGTCTTAAGCTAATTCTGGATTAAGGCCAATTGAATAGAGTTGTGACATGAGCTAATATTGATACTATTTGGAGAAACCGGCCATCAGTTACATTTGTTACTTTCATATCATAGACATTGATTTCTGTAATGTAAACGTTTTAAACATAAAATAAAATACCAAGATATTTAATCAGTGTAATTCTAATTTTCTAATTCTAAATTTGAGTATTTTTTCTAGAATTGAGTGAAGTGTTTTGTATTTATTTTGATTTTACTTTTGAGTTAAGTCATTTTGAATTTTCATTGATGTAATACGTAGCAATAATACACATGACATCTCATTAACATCATTGTTATTACATCTAATCACTGTTAATGATTGCTAAAAACTTAACGTACTTTTTCTTTCTTTCATTCTTTTTCTTTTTTTAATTAGAAATTCTTACCGTATTGAAATTTTAATTAAAGAATTTAGATCACAGTACTTACGATTTGAAATTCGTACTTTTTCAAACCTACGTAATTTCTACGACAAAGAAAAAGTTTTTGGATTGCTTTAAATTAAGGTTATGCCTTTATCTTCAACAGAGGAAAGGCAGCTCACAACGAACAAATTTGGTGTGGCAGAGCTAATCCAATACTCGCTTATCTTTAACCTCGAAATAGAAAAACTGGTATTCATTTGACATAGAGGTGCGTGAATTCCCGAAGAGAAACAATCATCGCGGAAAGAGCTGTTTTAGAATTCCAAGAAAATGTGTTTTCTTGTTTAAATGAACGTAAATCGAGATGAACATAATATTATAATACTTGAAAGAATATAATACTTATACTAATATTTTTTTTTGGAACTACAATAGTCGACATTATTCAATCATGAGTATTACTGTAATTGGAAGAAAAAATTCTTCAAAGTAAACTATATAGAAAATGTTACAGAAGTTGTGACAAGTTAGAATTACAAATTCTACAGTATCCTTCTCTCTTTTTTAAACTATATCATCTGTTTATTAACCAAATGATTCTATCCAGCATTTGCTGTAAATTTTTTAAACAAATCAAGAGAAATTCTTAAATTTCGGCAATCGCAGTTATTTAATCGTTTTATTTATTTTGCTTAATTGCAATTGAGCATTCCTAAATGAAAAGTGAAATTTTCATAGACTGCCTAAGAAATTTGTTTTTCTAATATCTGTAGTAATTGTTTATTTATTTATTTTTTAAGATTTAGATTACATAGATTTTGTAGATTTAAATAATTTTAGAAATTATATTTTGATCTAGGTTAGGAATTCCAAAAAAAATTATGAAATAATTGAAAGATTTATGATAATTGACATTATTCTTACAACCCATAATGTAGTAGTGACTTTTAGTAGGATAAATGTATGCATTCTGATTAATTAATATCGAAGTTAGATTTAGTGTAATATTTTTAAAACTGCTCTTAACTATGTAAAACTTAAATTCTTCAACTGTACTTAATTGTGTCCTTGGGTCTTTCTTACTTAATTTGAAGTGCATTTTCAGTCGATTTGCCAAATTGGAATGATACGGTTTTTTTATAAAATATAAATAGAAACAATGTCAAACTATTACAAGTAAGTTATCCATTATTTTAACATTTATAATATTGATAATCTTCTGAAGAAACAGTCTTCATTTTTTTACAATTTAAATTACAGTTAAATCTTTCTCATAGCTTAACACTGAAATTTCATTCTCTCAATGAAACAAATCATCTTAATGTTTCTCAGAAATCCATGATGATACTTTTAATTTATATCTGTTCAATCTTTACTTCACATCTTATGTCTAACGATAACTCCATTATTATTTCAGTTAATGAACTAAATTTTGTTATGGATATTTTGAATGTTTTTAGCAATGTATAATTATTAACTTCCACTATTTTCGAATTTTCCTAATAAATGATTTGGCACTATTTTGTTTAATAATATATTTGAAGCTTTAAACAAAAAAGCTACGTATCAATCAATGTTAATGGTCCAAAGATTAAAAAAAGATGTTTAACCCCCTTCTTACATAATGTTAAAAATTAGTGTCAGTTTCCGGTCATTACAAACAGGATGAAGAGGATAAAACTTAGCAACTAGTTAACTTACTCTTAAATGTGAAGACTTTGACGCTGTTGGGTAGGGCATCGAATGATAATGATCTCAACAAATTGGAATTCAAATTCAGCATGAGCAAATCAGACGTTCCTGAAAAGAATGAGACAGGGAAATCCGTAAGCCTATTGTTACTTAGGTCCAATGTTCTCAAACGGGGGAAATGTATTAAGAGTTTATCTGGAACTACTTGCAGCCAGTTATTGCTTAAATCCAGATGCTGCAGCGTTTCGGCAATATTGTCCAATTTGAAAACGTCAGCTGTTATTGGTAGGCGGAAATTTTGCTTAATGGGCATCACTTGAATGGCTGATACTTGGGGCATATCTGGTGTAACATCTACACCCAGTTGATTATATCCCAAATAGAGTTCCCGAAGCCTGCGGGACCTAAAGAAAGCCTTCTCGTCGTTCACATGATGGATGAGGTTATATCGTACATCCAACACCTCTAATATCTCGAGATATTTGATGGCATCTGGAATTTCGATTAGTCTGTTGCATGATAAATCCAAGTAGCGAAGTTGTAGTTCAAGACCAGTGAAAGCATTGACGCCAATGATCTGTACTTTGCTCCGAACTACACGGATTCTATGTAGAATGTGTTGTGTACTGAAAATGGCGAAGATGTTCGGTAAAGTTCCAATATCACAGTTGGTGATGTCAATCTCCTCTAACGATACGTTTTTCACTTGCATTTTCTTGGGTAGTTCTTGCACTATCTCGTCTAGAGTGGAGTTCCTGCAGCGGACGGCGATCGCTTTGGCAGGGTCGTGGGGTGGGTCGAATGCACATGGCGATCGGGTCGTCGCTGAGACTAAATTCCAGAGAAAGATGAGAAAAAGATACGACAGCAACAGGGCTAGAGACTCTGTTGCTGAAGCCATGATCACAATACCTAGAAAATAATAAAAAAAAATAATAAAAATTAAAACGTAAAAAAAAAGGAAATTACAACAAATAGATGAAATTATTTATAAAATGGGCCCATCAAATTGTCGTAAGTTTTTTAGTAGTGCTGCGAATGTTAAGTCATTTGAATTACAGTTTGTTGGTTTTGGAAGACAGGGAGGTTCAGCATTGCATATAAAAATATGTTTTTGTATTTATTTTTTCAAATAGCAATAGGTAAAAATGAGAAAAAATTTCAAAAATAAAAAATTCCAAAATTGGCTGAGCACATCCTCCTTCATTTTCTCCGATTTGTATTCTCTTTGTGCTCTTCCAGGATTAATTTAATTACATTTACCGAAACTGACAAGATGTTGAATACATTAATGTTAGCATGTAATTTGAAAGCCCAAAATAACTTAATATTCCTTCAAACAATTTAGTAAACGCAGCAGTACTTTCAACATTTTATTCCTCAGCTGTTTGGGCTCCTCTCACTTTTACGTTTATTCTAAAAACAGGAAATTAAAACTTACTTCTGGCTTTACACTTGATATTATAAATATATGTTTACTTCTTGAGACAACTTTATTCCAGTTACTTTCCAGGATGTAAACAGACAAGATTTTCATTTGTTAAAAATAATGTAAATAAAACATTCCAGCAAAAATTGAAAGTTTTGTCGAATATAGAATGAAGCAAAAATTATCTTAATTCGCATTTCATTCAGCTTTGAAAAACAAAAAAAATGCAAATTCTTTTCCCTCCATTTATGAAATTATTATTATTATGTAAAAGTTTCAAACCTTGGGTTTCCAAGCAAAAACAACATGGCGAGTCAAGGACCAAAGCACATATTGCCAAGTTTATTTAGCGCATAAAAATAAGAAAGCGCAGGTAAATATTAATAATAATAACAATGGGCGAGACCAAGTTGTATACAAAATGACATCCTGGTACAGCTGTTTCACGCTAATATGGCGATCATCAGCCAGGAGCAGTCATCAGTACCCAACCAAGTCTCGATACAATTATAATTAATGTAATTATTAAATTTACCTGCGCTTTCTTATTTTTATGCGCTAAATAAATTCATAGAGGCCGCGTGTAGCGGCACATGAATTTTCTCGCCATTTGTCCTTTCGGCGAGTTTTTATTGTTTATTTTAACTTTTGCGGGTTCCACATTTGTTCCGACGTTTTAATTACATTCTTGGAAAATATTAATGAAACAAATTAATATTTTGTTAATTTTGTTACAAAGATGTCAATAATTCAATTAAAAAATGGCTTATTTCAGAGATAACCCTAATACCTTTTAAATACCATCTGATTTAATTGTTCAGAGTCGGCGCTAGGAGGGTGCGGGGCCTCGGGCAAGATGAATTTTGCGGGGCCCTTGACAATCCTAATTTAACAACCAAAAAAAAAAATAAAAAAAAAACGAAAATCTTATTCTTCTAACCAGGCGCGGGACCTGCGGCGATCGCCCCGTTCGCCACCCCCTAACGCCGGCTCTGTTGTTCATTAATAACAGCGCCGAAGCAACTTTATTTGGCGCCTGGTGCGAAATAGTTTTTATGCGTCTTTTTTACTTTTTATTGACATTAGGGGCATTTAATACTTATGAAATAAATTAATGTTTTTTATGAAGTTATCGTTTTATATTAATTGCTTTCTTTATTAAACAGAGAATTGTTTATCGAAAATATGGTCTCGACGGCGCCTCGTGAGGGGCACTACTTGCACCATCTTTGCTGCGGCGCTGGTTAATAGTAAGATTAAATTTAATTATAGAATAAATCATGAAATTGACAAAGAAATTCAAAAAGTATAGATTCATACAGCTTTGAAAGAGATATTTACTGGAGAATATTGACTTGCAATGTGTAACCTTCAGACGAGTATATTTAAACTAATAGAAGAAATGTTTCTATTAATTTCACTTTTTTTAATTGCATATTTAGATCCGTTTGTATTGAAGGCTCTGTCTAGATTGTTTTTAATTGCAGGAGAGTTTTCTTTTTCCTCTTCTTATCCTTGAGCAGTTTTCATTTTCTCCTAACCCTTTCATTCCCTTTTTAAATTTTTTTCCGCTTATCCTTGAACTGAATTGCATATTAGGGTCTTGACATGGAGGCGGCATATTTTCCCCCAAACAAAACTGGTTTGATGGTCTTCACTCGATGCCCAACCTTCGCTTCTAGACATTGCAGCCTAAATAATAGACACTTGGTACAGTAAAACCATTATTATTTGATATGGATCAAATGATTCATGTTTATGTAATTCGTTTGTAATGCTTTTAGTAAAAGTTTAAAACTTTCGTGCTCTAATGTAACAGTTTCTTCAATTAACTAAAATTTGAAATATATAGTTCAAGCCATTGGTTAATAATTGAATTCACATCTTTTCAAATTTAAGAGTTATTTAGATTAACTTCGTGAAATGCTTTTATCTTATTACAATCTCGGCAAATAGGACACTCTTTAGTTACTAAGAAATCTGCTAAAATAGCAAAATATAATCCATCCTATAGTAAAGTTTGGTTTTCAAAAAAAAGTTTTCTTCTATGCTGCAGTATCTTATTTAGTATTTTTTTTTCCGTTTAGTTTCTTTATTATTTTGTTGATTCAGTTTACGTGTTGCTTAAGCCTAATATATACCTTAATTGAACATAATAGCTTTTAAGAAAATAAAAATTCTCAAAAGAACTTTGGTTGCAAAGGAAAGCTTTGTCTTAGTTTGCCGAATATTTAAGCTTTGCGTACATTAAAAACTCGTTTATCCGAATTGCGTTTATCCGAAAATCTGGTTTCCGAAACGATTTTTAGCATATTTTAGCATATTAATTTCAATAATTAATAGCGTACACAAGCGATTATGTAACTGTAACTCCATTAATAACATTAGTGTATTTATATTAATATGTACAGTACATGTTTAATACAATACATTCCCGATTATCCGAATTTCGTTCATCCGAAATGGACGCGGTCCCATCAAATTCTGATAATCGAATTTTAGTGTACTATTTCAAATCCCTCCATGCAAAATGACCGTCAAGATCCTAACGGATTTTATAGTGACAAATATTTTAATGATCAACATTGAAAAATAGTAATAATGGAAATTATTAATTATGAAGAATTATGAAGAATGTCTTAGATCGTCAATTTAAGGAAATCTAGTTCTCCGAAGTTTTGAGATAAAGGTACTTTTGCTTATTACAGAAACAACATTTGACAATTCGAAATTCGGTTCAACTGAAAGTTAATGTTTTTATTTTGTTCGACTATTCTGTCTGCAAGTTCAGTTTAACATAAAAAGAAAAACAAAAAAGTTTGTATTATAAATATGAACCTATCGTAATTTTTAGTTCCGGCCACAATCCATTCGTATAATTTTTTTTTTTTTTAATACAGTTAGGACTCTATTAATTCTAATCAAAGTGGAAATTTCGGTTGAATGATTATTTATTTCAATAATAATGGTTTCAGACAATGAACACGAGAAAGAAAGATTATAAAATAAACATTTAAAGATAAAATGGACTGAATGATGATTGTTTTAAGAAAGAAGAGCTTTTAGTAGCTCTTTAGTAGCTACCCCACAATCTTCTGACTGTAACTCCTTTATTTGACCCTGCCATTCTTTCTAAATATCATTTTAAAATTACTGTAAGTTCTCAATTTTAGGTAGGAAAACCGCTATTTGAATAATTTTTGTTTTACTACACAAAGATTGGCTGGTCCGAAAGATTTTTATTTCTTTATTTTTTAATCTACTTTTTAAGCTAATAAAATGTTTGTCTTATTTGTTTACATGTTTGTTTCTGTCCTCTCCTATTAAGTTCTGAACCAGTGAATGATTCTCCTCGTAATTTGATATGTAATTAAGAGACATTCCGTCTTTTGAAAAATATGCATAAGAAAAACTAGAAGCTAAATAATTAACGGCAAACAATTCTATCGACATACAACAATTTGTGCTTGTTTTGATTTAGGATAATTAGAATTAATTTTGGGGATTTAATCAATTTTGAGCAAAGCTAAATGAATTCTATTTGGCAGAGATTATAATTTACATATTTAGGGATATTAACAAACAAACAAATAAATAAAAAGAAACACAACATTTAAGAAAAATAAGCTTTGAATTGTTTCTGGCTTTTAATCATCTAAATTAGGTCTTGTTTGACCGTTATCCACGCAGTCAAGGAATTAAAGAGGATTGACTTTTTCCTTTTTTTTTTTTTTTTCCCCCCTCAGGATGTAATTAAGGCTAATTTTATGTTTACTATCACCTTAACTAAGGTACGCATAGGAATTTTTTTGTGTATTGGCTGATTTCTATATGAATTAAGTAAATGTCTCAGCTTCAGCTGTTTTATTGAAGAAAATTTTTAAAAAACATAGGAATACAATTTCTGCTTACAATGATATTCAATGCTGGGCTTGAATCTTACGTAGATTTAGAGAAAGCTTACCATTATTTCAATATTCTTTAATGAATATATGGAACCAAGTGAAATGTTAACAAAAAAAAAAATGTTTCTCAAATAGCAGTCGAGTGTTGGGAACAGAGAAGTCTTTTCCATTCGCTGTCATTTCATGGACTCGTTTCTACTCCGGAGGTGTTTCTGTCCTCGACTGACCTCTACTGTTGCAAGTAGGACAGAGGCTAAAGTTAGCAAAGAAACACCTCAGGCAATCCATTAAGAATTTCACCATGGGACGCCCCCTCTAATCATCAATTATCCCTTTTAGTTATTTATCCCTAATAATCCGTGGTGTACCGTGGTGTCTTTATAATCATAGGAAGCCAAGCATGACACAAGAATCTTGAATTTTTATATGTGATTGATGGATTTTGCATTTATTCTTTCTACAAATAAAATCAAAATCAAAGCAGTTTTTGGAAAATTCGAACCTAGTGTTTCTATGATTTTTAAAGTCTTGATAATAGGTCTAATAATAAAAAGTGAAAGCTATATCCATCGAATGAAACAACATCACCTTTAAATTTCTTATTCGCCAAAAACTGATTTAAATTCACAAATACTAATTCAAGTGCCCTGTATCCAATTCCTTTCTTTCAAGTCCAGAAGTTGATAATTGAAAATAGATTACAAATTGAATTACTACTCATTGTTAGAAATAGATAGTGCCATCAGTGAGCTGATTACTTAATTTCTAACACTTTCTTGAGGAGTTTTTGTAATCTTCACATCAGGAGAATTTGAAATCCGTAAAGGTGCAAACCAATATTTTAAGATTCAAAACTGTTTCAAAACTTTTTAAGACGGGAGGAACACACATACAGACACATCCTATTTTTATAAGTAAAGAGGACAAATAAAGTAAAAAACAAAATTGCAAATCCATATTAAACCGAGATTGTGAATTCCAAACGAATGATGAAGAATAGCCAATAATATTTCTTGGTTGAAGATTCTGAGTTCCTGCAAATTGTTGTCTTCTAGTTCAAACGAATTACCTTTTGTATATCTCATGAATTATATTCTTTTTAGGAAGGGAATTGACATTGTACCTTGGAAGGTCAAGGCCTAACCAGCAGGGAAGGAGGGAGAGAGACCCCTCAGTTCCTCGTTCTTCCTATTTTTCATTTTTTTTTTTTTTTTTTTTTTTTGCTGAGATCCCTTAATTTGGATA
>JAFIDM010000001.1:84160058-84204348 GCA_023159025.1 Thereuonema tuberculata
TATTTTTCATTTTTTTTTTTTTTTTAGAGATCCCTTAATTGGTCTATATAGGCTGTTTTTTTTTTTTTTAAAGTAAACAGAACCTACAGTTACATTTGAATTCCGTAATCTGATTGATACTTTGATTTCTTAAGTTCTTTAATTGTCATTTTAAACTTTTGATCATATGTTTCTGAAAATCTTTTTTTTTAATATTCTTATGAATGAAATCTACTATTGTAAATTCCAAAATATCTTTTGCAGGGCTCTTGCAATATTTACCCAAATTTTGTATTTTATTGCTCGTAGGCCTATCGTGTCAGAAAAAATCTTAAATTAAAACATAACTGAACTGGGTTTAGAATTTTACATTGACTGTATAAATTAATTATTTTAATTGTTAAGAGTTGTACTCGCTAATGCCTAATGGTTAGGTGATGAAATTTCATTGTTTGAAATCTAAAGAAAGGTTGTTTTCTTTCTAAGATCTAGTTCTGTATTTTCGAAATGGCCTTTTGTTACAGCAAAAGTTACACTTCAGCTAAAGTTAATTTTCCAGAAAAACATTACACTTCCCTAGAAGACTGATTTTCATTTATGTTAATTTATTCAAAGTAATTTAATGTCTCAAGAGGCCAAATAAAACCTTGATCATTACAGAAATCAGCTTGGCTTCGGCATTGGCTTTTGCCATTGAGACCTTTTCAGTTGACCCTGACTCTAATAATGATAGCAATCAAAACAACTAAGGAAGTCTTCTTTGAAAGGAGAAGCTTCCAAGACTTTACAGAAGTGGATTATTATTTATTTGATTAACTTTAAATCAAATACTTTTTAACTAATATTTAATCTGACAGAAATCTTAAAGTGTCTCAGCAAATGTCAGCAGTCATTAGCAACTTGGGAACTATTCTACGTAAAGCTTAGAATTTGCATATTTTCTATAATTCAACAAATTATTAAAAAAAAAAGATGAAAATTATAAAAGCCTATTACATATACAGCTGCATAAACACAACATTTTGAATTTCATTTTCTCTAGAAAGTATGTCAATAGAATTTTGAATAGGTTTAAGCCTTAAATTTTAGTTAAAATAGATGTTTTTCTAGCTTTGTAATTGAGTACAGTTTTGGCTTGTTTTTATGGAAATTTTATAATAAATCTTGGGATTGCGTTTGTTTTAAATGAACTGGTGAAATTAAAAATAAATCTTGTAGAAAAAATCTTTATTTTATAATTATCATCGTTTAATAGATTAATGAACAAAGTTTGCTCAGAGATTGTCAAACTGTGGTCCATGTTAATTAGTAGGCTTCAAATATCCTTCTAATGGATTGCGAATTTATCAAAATTAGACATCTTATAGATTGACGAGGGCGTTAAGTTTTATCCGAACCAAGAACTTCATTCACTCAGCGAACTGTTTGTTTCAATGTATGGATAGTTTAATGAGAATAAAGTTTATCGCAAATAAAGTTTTTTTTTCTCAAGAGCTGCTTTGAACGAATACTATTCATGGAACCAGAGGCTATTGCTTAAAACAGGCGAGTCGATATTGAACCTAGAGATTGACTGTTTCGACATCGTTAAGCATTGAAAGAAGAAAGCTTTTTCGCCCATATATTATTTACATTCCATTAGTCCCATTCTGCTTAATTGTGTATATTTTCTCACTCTCATAGAGCTCAGCTTGTCTTGAGAATGAGAATAGTGGAAGAATCAAATGAACAGCCTGATGGAGATACTGCAATTCTTCAGCTTTCTCCATTAACATTGACGTATCCATTGAAGAGCTCTTGTAATCAACATTATAAGGGTGATGTGATCGGCATTAAAGATGGTATTCCATCTTATCCATACAGTCCGAAATCTTTTAGAACTCTTGGGCTCAGGGATCTTAATTTAAATATACCGGTATCATTATTGTTCTCGATATTTAGCGAAATGTTTAACATATTAAAATACACGGTTTTTATCTATATTTCATAACTTATTTTTGTGAAATAATGCCTTTCAGACTTTATTTAAACATCCAGTGTTAACTGTCTTTTGCGTTTTTTCATTGGTCTTTTCATGCTTGGAATCATAGTAAAATAAAATCTTTAAATGTCTGTTTATGCTTGTTTATAGGCTGATATCGACACTCACAGGATGCTTCTTATCTGATATATTTTCTTTGAATTATTTTTAAATGCAAATTAAAATTTAAGTCAGTTCTCTGTTAGGAAACAACACAGCCTGTACCATATATTTTCTTTGACCTATCATGCTTTGGTAGGAATTAATTCGAAGCATTTATGTTACTTAACAGAGAAACAGTTCTGCCATGAGATTTTTTGCATAAAAATGAAGAAATGAAAAATCTAACAAGTTAAGTAGGTCAATTTTATCCAAAACTTAAAGGGACAATTTCAAAGTGAAGATTAGGTTTAAAAACTAATACGATTTTCAAATGAATGTTCTCTTTTATTTCCCAATTAGAATCCTATATTGTTCCAATGAATATACATATTAATGGTTATTGAGAAGTCATCTGCAATAATGAAGAGATAAGAGTTTTGTAATACAAAAATGCGTTACGTGATAAGTATGTGCTTTTATGGCAATTTATTATTGTTAATAGTAATATTTAATATTAAATAAATGTGAAATAAATATTTGAATTTCAAATATCCTCTACATAAGATATATAAAAAAAGCGAGCTCTGTTGTAAGATTCTGGCGGAAATAGAAATAATTCAACTTTCGTTATTCAGGCGGATAAATAGTTGGAATGTTACAATTAGGCAACAACGTTTAGTCCTCACTGTGATGAACCCAGTCAGTAATTTGAAAACAGAAGTTAAAAAGCCACTTAGATATTTGGGGTTTTCTGAAGAAGGTTTGTATGTCTTCGTTATAGATCCACGTGAGAAAATAAGATTATCCTTTGTTACATAGATCAAGCTAAATAAAGTATTAGATAAATTCAATAGCAATTAACTGAGTTATTTTTCGATCTTGGTGTGATGTAAAAAGATCTCTTACGTTCCAACCTAAAGCAAGCCTATAAGGACTGACCACAGCAGTAAACAATCAGCTGAAATTTCAAGTCTGTTTTTTTTACTTTGTAGCCCATTTTCAATTGGGAAGTCAATATAATTTCAGATATAATGTAATTAATCGTATGTCATTTATTTGTTGTGATTTTGTATTACTATCTTTTTACTCCTTTAATTTCTTCTTAAGTTTCTTTTCCTATTGATATTTATAGAAAACCAAGCGGGGAAAATAAATGACTTAGACAAATATCGAGTATTTTGAGAGAGAAAGAGTGTCATTGACTCGTTTACGGCATTAGAGGAAAAAAACAAGTATACGTACGTACTATGAGAGAGAAAAAAAAGAAATGATTTTTTTTTTTCCTATTTTTATTCTATTTGGTGCTTATAAAGGTGAGGGGCAGACAGACAGCTGTCGGGCAAAAGTGGACAGTATCTCATTGCGATGCCCTCTCCCGTTGTAATACCTGGAATGTGATGTCACGAAATGCTGCGCTGCCTGGCACCGTTCAGGTCATTGCCATCCCACAACGAGGTTTCGCTTTCGGAGGCCCAGCTTTGGCCGCGGCGACTGTTTTTTTTTTTCCACCCTTTTTCTTTTACATTAGAATTTGTCAAGTCTTATCTTTCGTATTCAGCATCTTTTAATACCACAACATTATCGATATAAATATATTTTCTATAGTAATGTTTTTTCTTATCTGAAAAAAAAAAGTCCTTTATAATA
The DNA here is from genome assembly GCA_023159025.1 of Thereuonema tuberculata. Taxonomy (NCBI): domain Eukaryota; kingdom Metazoa; phylum Arthropoda; class Chilopoda; order Scutigeromorpha; family Scutigeridae; genus Thereuonema; species Thereuonema tuberculata. Next base: position 84,163,807 of record JAFIDM010000001.1, read on the forward strand.
AAAAACAAAAAATAAATATCAGTCCGTCTTTTTTTAAAGTAGGTGAATATCATTTCTGATGTTAGACTTTTGATTATTTCCGGTACAATAAGAATGCATACTTTTTAGAATGTTAAATACAAGCTAATTAATCATCCATTAATTTTTACTGCATGATAATTTTGGTAATTGAATGTGGTTGCCTTCGCAATATTAAAATGGCGATATCTTCTGAATCTTAGGAGTTTGTTGGAAACTCTGTACAGTGTCTTTAATAAAATAGAATTGCATCTTTAATGTTAAGGAACGAACATGCAGTGGAATTCAGAATAAACTCAGTCTTAGAAGTAGTTAATCCATATAAAGTGAATGAACCACATTGAAAAAGAAGAACAAGCAGAACCAGTGCTGAGTTATGTTACCAGGCTTTTTTGTTTTCTTTATTTTTGAAGAATTCAATTATTATTGCCTAAATATTGTAGATGTGATTCTTTGTCTCACTTCACCTTGTACAGCTGATTCCCAAGGCCACAACATTTTGGTAGCTCTTTCCCTCAGATGTCAGGGCAGTTGATGGATGGGCGTTTTGTTTTGTTTTTTTGAAACGTACAACGATTCAACTCCGACATTATAATTTAGCCCTTTTTAGTTATTAATTCATTTCTCTCTCACTTTCTATTCAAAGATCTTTTCGCCATATAAGTTAAACTTTGATTAGACGCTTCTAGATAAAACTGTTCTATCTCTTCACACTTACTCACATTGCTAGAATTCGCAATTATAATTTATTTCAGTTTCAAAAACCACTCATTTCATTTCAACAAAGGACGATTATTTTAGGTCCTTAAATTGTTTGGATGATTTACACATGAAAATGATGATGTATTTCGAATATCTTACACCATTGGTTCCCAACTTTTTATTTATTCAACATTATATTTTTATCACAACCCAGCACGCCTCCTAATTTTCACAGAAAATTTTAGTTTGTATTTTGATGACGATTAATACACTTACTTTAATTCTAACAATTTTTAAGAAGCTTAAATATAACAAGTTTATGATCACTACACTAATTTCTTAGAAATATTGTTTAGAACAATAATAATTGCTCAAGTAAGCTTTGTGTTATTGAGATTTATTTACTTTTCTGATATATTTTGATTTGTTTTTAATCACAGTTTTCCCGCTACTACTCAGTTCGACGCCTTGTAATTTATTAAAATCTGTTTGTTCCTTGTACTTTTTTTTTCTTTGGTGAAACTACGATTGAACCATTCGAAACAGCACCTCACCTTCAGTTTATCAGGAAAAATGCAGGCCGATATTCATGACCCAATTCTCGAGTGGACACAAATGATTTCCTACACTAAATCACCTACTAAAACATACTTTATCAGTTGCTTTTATGAACAGTTTTACTTCTAAATTAAATATTTTATGCTGAGCAAAATGTGTTTTCTTTTAAAGTTTTAAGTTTTCTTTCCATTATATAAGATTAACATTATTAAACATTTTTCAGCTGAGAAAACCTCTATTTCTGTTAATTGATAGTTTTTATGCATCAATAAGTGCTTGATAATAAATATATCAAACCTTTATAAAATAATTAACCGAATTTTGTTCAACTGAATTGTAGAATCTAATATCTGCCAGGCCAGAAACTGAATTTGCCTTTTCCTTCGAAGAGACTTTCATTTAGGGTTTGTTTTCGAGGAGAGTCTTTGTTTCTAATAATTTCACTTAAAAACAGAAATAGGCCCTATTCTTTAGTTTCTTTTAACCAACAAAATTAATTATTTAAGATTTAAATGCGAAAAGATAATATTTAAATAATAATAAAGAATTAAAAAAGGAAAAAAAAGGTGCTCTTCAACAGTGTTTGAGCCCTTTTTTGAAAACAACATTTTTTTGTTTTTAATGATTGTTTCGAACTATTTAGGCTATGTTGGAACCAGTTAAGAAAATTGCGAGATAATATGCTTCCTTCTGAGGAATAAAAATAGTTTTTGGTTTTAATTAAGTTTGTTTACTTCCTAATTGCTTTGTGCTTCTTTTTTTTTTTTTTGTTTAGCAAGATAAATCAATCGATATTGTGAGTGAAAGTATTTCTGATCCATTCATGCACGACTACGTTAAAGTCGTCTGCGTATTTTGTTGGGTGTGTGTGTGTGTGTGTGGAAAAGAGCCATTTCACATAGGATTTTTAAGACATCTTCTACTTCCTTTAAACAGCATCACATAATTCTCTGAACTTCTCCAATGAGATTTTTTTCCAACTTCTAAGGTGGGTGGGAAATTAGGCCACAGCACCGAAGGGTTGCCTCTCTCTCCTCCTGTCAGGGCTGGGCGCCACTAGGGACGGTAACAAGCAAACGCCCGACCCTCCACCTTGATTCATTGTAGAAAGATATGTAGAAATCTTCTAAATTAAGGTTTCTGTAGAAAAATACTTGAATGATGCTATTATTTTTATATATATCTGTCAATCTGTGCTTTTACAGATAAATAAGAATTAATGTACAATCTATATTTCTTTTTTGCAAATTATTCGAAATTATTTTGCTTCTTTTAGCTGTCTTCTATGTCAATCAACCCATTTAAAAATTCCCGACATCCTCAGGTTCCCTATTATTTTATTTAATGCAAAACTACGTTTATTTCTAACGAATCAGTTTCTAAAAGCTCTGTAATTAACCTTTTTAGAAACTAATTCTGGGTTCTATGATTACAGTAACAACAGATGTATGTTTAACATTGACTAATCATTTCCAATTGAATTTTTTCATTAAATTATTGAAGAACAGCTTTCTTGAATTTAGGTTTCTTTTGCCAATTTTGCTGCATTTGACGTTCTGTAAATCGAACATTTCTGTCAAGGGAAAAAGAAAGAACCCCTGTTGCTCTAAGCTACTTTGAGGGTTTACTGCATTCCATCCATGATTAGAATTAATTTATGGACGCTTATATCATTTTGCCAGTGGCTTTGAATTTATATCTCAGGTCATCTCTGCTTCTCTGGGAAATGCACCAGAAGATATCTTTTATCCAACTATTACGTCGATCGAAAATTGGAAATATTTTTACTAGTTGTTGTAGCTCAGTCATGCGTTTATGAAGGTTTTTATAAAAGGCCAGGTTTATTTATATGAAGTCTTGTTCCTTTTTTTTTTTTTTTTAATCAAGTTCAAAATATTTTATTTCTTGGGGGGGGGGGGGAGTAAGGATAAGGTCTTTTTTTATTGATTTGTTATTTTTCTTTTTGTTTCAGCTACTGAATTACTAGTGAAATATGTCTTATTCATTTCTTGTAAATACTGTATAAATCACGTACCGGTAGTTTAAAAAAAAAAAAAAAAAAAAGAAAGAAAGAAACTTGCAAATAAAAATTAAAAGTCAATTAAAATTATAAGTATTATTCATTTTTGGTTTCGAGGCACCACTGCGATTTCCACCAAAAAATTAAAAGTTGTAGGGACGAATTCATTTATACAAAGAACAGCTAAAAACTTCGTACAAAAACTAAAAAAAGAAAAAAGAAATAACTGAAATGCTTTCATTGCTTCGAGTCGCATGAAAAGTTTGAAGTCGAATGTTTTAAACGATTATACTGTTTTTCTATTCTTCTATAAAACATAGTTTCAAAATATATTCATATACTGATCCCCTGTTACCAAAATTATTTTGTTTTTCAGTTGTTTTTTTTCATTCTTGTGTATTTAATCAAACTGGTTTGAAGCCTATTTAATATTCTTTCCCTCACGATTATCTATTTGTATGCTGAACATCAAACTTTAAATAAAAATAAAGAAAGAAAAAAATAAGTATCAAATCAGCTTTAGAGGAAATATGTTTGCTTTGCTTTCCCTAAGGAAGCATTTGATATCTATCCATTGAAAGCAGTTACTCACCTGGACTTGAAGGAGACCCGTACACATCCCGCTCGGTCTCGGCTTCTTGTCTTTTCTAGGCGATTCTTATTAAAATCTCCTCCCGAGATGGCTAGACAAACTCCTTGGACTCTTCTGCTTTCAGAAAGCAGGTTGCACTCACTTCATTTGCTGCTGGCCTAGTGACGTCATGATTGCTCCCCTGTCGGCCGTCACACCAATCAACCGTAAACAAAAGACACTCGATTTCGACTTGATAGTCCTTGTTTTGTGAAGTTTTTTTGCTCTCATGAATCTCGCCGCTTTTGTTTCCATTAAGAAGCGATGCATTTCGGTTGGGAAAAAATAACGTTGTCAACAAAGCCTTTAAGTGTTACGTAACAGTATTCGCACGAAATGATGCGACGGGTCCCTCACTAAACATCCGAAGACGTAAACACAGCGTGGGAAGAAGACTTTCCCTAAACGGCAAATGCATCTTACCATTTGTAGCTATAACAATTAATTATATCTACTGAAAGTAAATGAGCAGAACTCGTCTTGTCTTTCAGTTCAGCAGCAGATAGCATTTGACCAATATTAAGAGTTTTTTCATAAAAGAAAAATCGCTTTATGAAATCCAAATAAAAGTTTGTCACAAAGCCTAACAATAGTAAGACAGTTATAGAAAACAGTATTAATACCAGTCAACAGGTGTTCGCGATTTTATTTCTGTCAGTTTACTTAAATAATCTTAAAAAAGTAATTCAGTTACATCATGGTCTATCTGATGCCCGTGGAAATGTTAAAGAGAGTAGAATAAAAAAAAAAATAAAAGCTTACCTTCTTAAAATATTTTTTTTTCCCTAAGTTTCTCGTTAAAAACAAAAAAAACCAAGTCAATTACAATGACCTTCGGATGACCAGTTTACCTTCACACTTTTTCACTTGCTGAATTTGATTAAATTACCAAATATTTACGTTCAAACTACAATTATAAACAAATGTCAATTTACTTTTTACCCAAATGGATTAGAACTTATGGATTAGACTTCAGTAGAAATTCATTGTTACCATCAGTTCAAGTTAATTGTTACGCTTTTTTAACGCTTTTCATTCGCATGTTCATAAGAATCCATTCGGAGGAATATTTACATCTAAAAGCTAGATCATCTTTTGTCCGTCAGTTTGCAAACTAAATTCCAAGAAGCATTGATTTGTTCTGTTTATCGACACATACTCTCCAAAATAAAGCTAAAAATTAACATTTTCTCCCAATATTCTTTAAAGGGCTGTTTCAATAATAGACTACTAAGCTTTTGTTTTGCATCTAGGTAATAACAGACTCCTCGTGGGAATTATGTCTTAATTGCTTATTAATGCGATCAGTTAGTGTTGAGGTAGGAGACAAAATGAATCCCCTAATGTGTATGGAATTAGTAGCGGAATTTAAACAAAAAATAAAATAGGCTTTACTGATGTTCATAATATAAAAAAAAAGACAGAAAAAAATTTCTCCTATAAAATTCTTGAAAATTAAGATTTATGGTTTCGAAAGTTCACTGACGAAGGATAGTCTTTCTTTTCTTTTTACGTCTGTATTAGGTATTTGGTTAGATATCAAAAATAATACATCTACTATTTTTTTTAATAATTAATAGTAAAAAGTTTTATTCCCTATAATCTTAATTTAATCTTAATTTTAAAGGTAATTTTAAAGAAAAGCCCTATGGAAAAGAGAAGTTTTAAAAAGTAATGTGACTGCCTTAGACCTTCCTAAATTGAAGCCCGCCCCCCTCCCCTCCTATTTTTAATCTTCTTCAATTTAAAACAGTTATCGTCTTAGTTTTGCCGTTTTTTCGAATTCATAAACGCAAAGTTTTCAAATTATAAGATTCGAAAAAAGTGGTAAAAAAAAAAAAAATCGGATCCGAAAGTTTCTGAATACGAATGGAGAAAGTAAAAAGAAACAAAAGGTGTAAAAATGAACATTAAAAACATTATTGCTTTTACAAAAAAAAAAAGTAAATAATAATAGAAATTCAGTTCTAAAGGTTTTGACTATTTAATTGCTGTTGGTTAATTTACGTGTTAATAGTTATTTGTCTTTGTTTATCTAGAACAAATTCCACTAATATTTATTTTGAGGTCGCTGACAATGAAGCACTGATTATAAAAACGGAATGATATAAATAAATGTATGTATCTGGATAATGTGGAAATCATTTATCCATTGAGTTAATATAAATTTGGAAAATTCAACTACTAATTACAATATTATATCATCCGCCATCCACATTACATTGGAAAGATGCCTTTACTAAACATATATTGTCATTCTAGAAAATACCTTTACAAGACGTAAAATGAAGGAGAGCCGTTTTGCAGCTTGAAAACATAGATTGGCGATACGGGATCCTGATATTAGAATAGTTCTAATAGTTCTAGAATAATATGGATTGATTTCATCTTAGTGGTTCATAACATATGTTGTAATCTCAAATTCTCGATCCTTAGAATTGTCTTTATTATTAATGACGCTTTCTCAATATTTGGATTGTATGGATGGTGCTAAAGTGTCAGTTCTACAAATCTCGACTTTTTTTTGATAGCCTTACTGTATTATAAGTAGTCTTGCTGTACTTGCAGTTATTGAATATATGAAGAATTTCTGATAATTATTTCACATAACAACGGAGCTGAGTAGGACGTTGAGCATCGGTTCTAAATGATGATTAAAAGAGGCATCCAACTCACATCCTTCGGGTCGGTTAATTTCTGGAAATTTTCAAGAAAATTTAAATCGAGAAATGAATATAAATGTTTTGTTTGTTATAATATGTTGATCATTTACAACATATCTTCTTTTACACATTCCTCGAAATTTCGTACTAAAGGTTTCTATTTCATTTTACGTGCTTCCTTTTTTCTCGTTGTCCATTCATTTTTTATTTGTAATTTTCCTTTTTATCTTCACTATTAATAATTTTGATATCTTGTTTTTCTCTACATTTCTTTTTATAGTTGCCTTGATTTATTAAATTCTTAAAATATTATCTTCATTTCATTTTTTTTTTTCTAATCTCCCTGAATTCCTTTTCTAGAATTCTTGGAAAGCAAATAAATTGCAATAAAAAAAAAAAAAAAAATTAGTGGATGGCTTACATTATTTTATAAATGCTTAAAGTCTTAAGTAGAAATTCCAAAGATCCTAGAACCTACTTTGTTATGAGTAGGTGATTTCTTAATCATTGTTGAGAGATAAATGTTTTAATGTGAATAATTTAATATCATTTTCTTAAGTTTGTCTGTTTAGTGACAGATTGAGAAATTGTTGTTTGAAGTATTAATTTTGTGGTCACAAGATTTCTTGTTTGAAGTTAGTTTTGTCCCTGAGCAGCCAATCAACCTTGAAAACCAAAGGAGACAAGCAGCTTTCGCGGAACTACACTGAATGCGTGGCGGGGGAGGAAGCATCGCAAAAACCATGAAGGAGATCCTCTTTAGGGACGTCGAAGAGCTTCTTTCAAATACAGCCTTCGGTTCCACGAAGGCTACGATTACCAGTAACACCTTCCGGATAAGAAACAGCAACGTCCATCCCATTCACTGCGAAGGAAAGGACAAGTTGTTATTAGATTGGAAGGACTCAAGAAACGAAAGCAATCCAACATTTGGGATAATAAATGAAAATGTGTTTTAAGGCATTAGAATTAAAGCTTTAATCATCATCTGAATATGTCAGAGAAACACGATTTGGCAATGAGTAGCAATTTACTTGGGCATAAATAAAAGGGTTTAATGTGCACTGAAACAAGAGAAAGAAAGCAATGCCTGTTATCAGCACAAATGTTTTGTGTTCATTAGATTCATCAATCAGGGATGAACAACAACTCAGAATGGATCTCACTTTTACCAATATTCAGAGTTGAAGGAAACTTCAACTGTCTTATTGTTTTCTGTTTTATTCAAATTCTTTTTCTGCCAAGCAAACAGCTGATCAAAGTGTGAAATGTTGCGTTGGTTTCAGTAAATTTCGCTATTGTTGTTGATTTTTTTTTTTATGGGGGAGGGAGGGTTACTGTTGACGAGAGAGAAATCCTCAAGAGTGTCAAGTAACGTAATATTGAAATTAATCATCACACGTGGTGTTTGATAAATATTATTCTGTTCTATTCAGCTCTATTTATTCTGTTTTCGTTTTAGTCTGTGTGATGATGTATTCTTTAATTATAATCTGAAATAATTAAACCGAATTAACATTATCGGATACTTATAAGTCTTGAAAAATAATACTAAAGAATTTTTTTTTTAATTATAATAGAGGCTTAGTCTGAAAGAAGAAATAATTAAATCCGCAATATTAAGTAAATACTTAAGTGGTCTGAATCCAGTTTTTGTTAATCATATTACAACTTGCGCAGAAACTATAGGATTATTAAGAGGATTAAGATTCTTTATTTACGACTTTAATAGACTCTATACTATTGATTCTTTTTTCTTTTTTTTCTGGGAACTTTTGTTAGCTTTTTGACAAAATTTCTTTTGTCAAGATATTGACAAGGCTAAAACCCTTGACTTGTGCAGAAATGAAAACGGTATGAGAAGTAAACAGGAAGAAAAATGTCCCTTGTAATGCCCGACAAATAGTTTAATGTATTATTTAGTTAATAGAATTTGGATGAACCTTTTTCATGGTAAATTTCTTTTATCGTCGTTTCCAGTCTATCTTCTTATATGTGAACTTAAATCTTTAGATTAGTGTTTTAAGTAAAATATTATAGATGAACTTTTGAAAAGTCTTTGGTTTTGATCGCCGCATGTATCACATCTGTTGACTGTGTAAGTCTTTAAGTTTATGATTAGACTTAATATCAATAAGTAAGACTTTATACCTTGTTACTCGAGTAAAGCTGGAAGTTATTAACAAATCGGCTGATGTCAAGATTCAGTTATTCGATTGGACAGTTCTGTAGCGATGATGATATCGAAGGTATAGAGTTTTCCTTTATAGCAGTGGCAGAAAATATGATTTGATATTTTCTATTTTCTACCAGATTTGGTATTTATCGTTTTCCTCAAATTGTCTATTTATCATTATGTATTCAACATGCCATTGCACTCCCATTCAAAAAGCAAGGTTTGTGTATGATGATTTGATGCAGGGTGTTCAAGGAATGGACTGAGCTGTACAGCACTCCAATCTGATTATTAATGAATCCTGTGAAGTAATCAGAAAATAAACTGAACATTTGAAATAACGCTAAATATTTGAAATTAATAGTGTCTTAAAATGTGCTATTGTTTCCGTAGAAAGCACCGTACATTATTGAGCAAGAAATAAATTTAACAGAAGATAAAAGTGACTAATATAGATTATAAAGATTCCTTAGATGAAACGTGGATTGATGAAAATATTTCACCAAGTAAACAATGGCACGACGAGAATGTTTGTACACCCGTAGAGAATACCTGGAGGGAAAGGGCGGCGGTTGATACTGTGTCATGCCGGATCAGCAAGTAGATTTGAAAGCAGGAAGTAAGCTGCTTTTTCGTTCAGAAACAAAATCGGCAGATTACCATGATTCATCGAATGACGATTGTTTCATGCAGCGGTTTAAGGACCAATTGCTGAGAAATGTAACGCCTAATTCGTTTATTATAATGTCTCACATCCTTCTGTACAAACCGAAAGGGCGCCTATGAATGCAACTCGCAAGGCCGATATAATGGCATGATTAAACCGATGAGGCATTCCAAATTCTACGTCATTGCTGAAGTCTCAACTACTCTTACTTGTACGTCAAAATGGGGTGGTAAAAAGGTATGTTATTGATATTTAGGCTACTGTAAATGGATATATTGTGATTTGAATCCTGCTGAGTTAATCTGGACTCAGGTGAAAAACGAAGTTAGAAGTGGATATGTTACTTTTTAAGTTGACTGACGTTTAAGTTGACTGATGGAGAAAGCTCTCGAAACGGCAGATAACTGAAAAAAAAGCCATTGATCATACATCGAAGATCGAAGAACTGTATTGGGAAAGGGACCACCAGGTTGAAGAAGCCATTGAACCGTTTGTGATGTCGTTAGAGGAAAGCGGTGATTCAGACGAAAACGATTAAAACATGTTATTCTTTATTCCTTTTTTTAAAAAAGACTTTTTCCAGGGCCTTCAAATGATGCCAAAAGGACTGCCACATGTGTTGATCTATTGATATAATGCAAACAAAATTTACAATAAAACTTTCAAGGGAAAGTAGGTATTTTGAAGAAATCATTTCTCACGGGATATTACAGGAGTGGTCTATATTACAGCTGATACAAATATATATTATAGCTGAGACTGATACAAATATCGAAAAAAGAAAATAAACATCCAAGAGAACTTCAGGAATCGTACTGTCGAGTTGGTGAACCAGCAACACTTGCTTTGAAATTTCAATGTCATCCCGGAAAAGTCTTTATGCAAGTGTAGGGTGTGATCAGACAAAAGAGATAGATATGAAATTTATAATACAGGAGATAATCCATTATTGAAATGTTGCTTAAGGAATCCCTTGTATTGTCTGATTGTGTGGTGGGTGACCTCTTGTTGAATCTACTGATATTGAAATATCAGGTGATGATCTGATCGAAACGTCTTATAATGTTCTGGGATTTAACAGCAGTAGTGTTTTTGGCTGGCAATATCGATTTCATCAAAATTGTTTCAAGTGAAGCTTGAATTATCACATTGTATTTCGATTAGAATTTAGTCCAAGATTCTCTCAGGCACAGAAGAATGATCAAGGTGGTAACATGCAGCTGATAGAAACGAACTGGCGTGAATGTTTCTTTCTTTCTCTCGTGAGTGTGTGTGCTTGCATATCTATTGCTTCCACGACTTGGTCCATGCTATGTACTTTATTCAGAGTCGCTCTTGAGCCATTAAAATATCATACATTGAAATATGTCTGCAATGAAACAAACACAACAAGGTTTGATAACTGAAGGTCTTATCTCAGTAGTTATAGATTAGTCAAAAGTGGGTTAACCTCACAGGCTATTACTAACATTCGTGAAGCATACATGGATCGCTCAAATCTGTTTGGTGAACTCACGTATGATGTAATGGAGATTCATTTTAGTCCCTCTTTGACTCCTCAATAAAATTGCAATATTGCTCATCACAACAGATATGGTATAGGTTACTGTTAAGTTCTTCTATTGATTCCACTATGATGCTGTTTCATAGCAATGGTTGCCTATGAAAATGTCGCAAACCTCTCCTTACAAACTGCAGTCACGATTCATTATTTCTCAGGTATATACAAAAAAGCAGAAATTAAGAGCTTGTTGCCAAAATTATCAATCGTAAACCTTTGATAGAAGTTCACCTTCTACATTTATTATTGCAAGGGAGATCATTTTCGTGATATGTTCATATCACATTTTCAAGAAGGCGTATGGTTTCTGTTTTTGTATTTGTGAAAGAAGAGACTTCTTCAAAGATAAAATCACTTAATACTATCATTAAATTTTGATTTATAGTTTTTTGTCAAGTTAATCAAGCCAATATCCGTGTAAGTCAGAGCAATAGTTTTTTTTAATTAAAATAAAAAAAAATGCATTGTTGAAATTTTTATGATTCTGTCGACAAATGCTGTTTATAATAAGATGGCTTATTTTGAAAGATGATTTTTTTGAAAAAAACTCCTGTAGTTCATTCCCTGTTACGTAGTCTTCAAGAGATAAAAAAAAAAAGTTCATGTGTTCTATTTAATCATGTGTGAGATTCACTTTCTAAGATTATTATTAAGATAACCATAAAACCATTTCTGCTTGTTTCAGGAGCTCATCAGCTAAGAATTTTCACCCTTAAACATCAGATCTCTTTATTATCGGAGATAGTACAGTGTGGCCGGGAAGTTCCCGTACCCCTTCATTGGTAGTCATATTTTAAGAAAATATTTAAACATGCGTCTGTGTTTTCGCCATAATGCTGTTCAAGTTTATACGCCGCCATGTCCTACTTGACATTTTTTGGTGTGATGGTTTGAAATGATTCCTCAACTGCATTGCGCAATTCTTCATTTGTAGCATAACGATGTTCAGACATGTAGGCTTGATGCTTCCCCACAATGAGTTATCAGGCGTCGCGTCGTGAGGTCAGGAGTTCGGTGTGGCTATTTCAATGGAGCTGGCGATGCTGGAGTACCGCGACCAATCTAGCGTCCTGGAAAATGTTCATAAAGAAAAATTTTCTCCAAATTAAGTTTATTTTATTTCTTTCTTTATTAATTTTTTTTTTATCTTGTGTAGATCTTGTGCTGTTTTGTGTTATTTTATCTTGAATCTACACTAGACCACCGCCCCTATCTCCCCCTGGTAAGTATGAGATAATCCAAGAAGAAGCGATTCCAAGCGGTTATGACAAAAAGTGATATTTTATTCCTTTTTAAATGAACTCATTATTTGATATCGCCCGCCAAAATATACAATCAGCCCATGCTCTTAAATAACAACCAATATAAATTCCTAACTTTATCTACTGTTAACAATTTGGCTTGGTGATTCTTAAATAAACCCTTAAAAAATTAAAAAGGTTCTGTAAATTTTAAACTTTTCAGTCAATCTTAGGTGAAAGCATTTTTGATTTGAATTTACAGTAAATTGAGTTTACAGTAAATAAGGTTAGGAATTTATATTGGTTATTATTTAAGAGCACGGATAATCCAAGAAGAATCGATTCCAATGAAAGCGGTTATGATTTGTTGAATAGTTGAGCAAATAGGGATATTGTATTCCTTTCTGAATGAACTCATTATTTGATAGCCCGCGGAGAGAACGCAACATTTTGAAGTTCAACAATGCTCATTTTGCATTTGTCGACTTCCTTGCAATAATGACAATTGAAAAACGGTTTTCCATTGTTGCACTGCGACGGACAGACAGAGATTTAAAAGATTTTATATAATATAAGATTATTAAAAAACGATTGTGTGCATATGCCCGCAACAATTGGAAGTTCTCATGTGTTTTGCCAGGCAACAGGAGTACTGCGACATCGTCAATTCAATTGCGCAAATTTCCGACTTCTAGAAATGGATTTTATTATTGTATTGCTTGTATTCTTTAGAATTTAAACTTTATTTTTAGTTTTAAGCTTTAATTTTAGTTTAATTGATGTAATTTGTGCTTTTAAATAAATAAAATGCTGTTTTCCGTTACATATGCGAGGCTTCCAGTGCGAAGCGACGTACTATAGTAAGGTAACTGTAGCTTATATGGTCAACCTAAGCTTTTAAGTTTTTATTAATCTATGGTAATGCAAAAAATTATACTTTCAATGAATGGATCTGAGAGAGCAATTTATTGTCAAGTAAAGATAAAAGTTTGAAAAGATATTTTTTATTAGAAAATGGATAAAAAAGCTTACAAACGAAATATATATTTAGGCCATATTGGGTAGCATATGTACCCAATATGGCCTATAATGTTGAAACAAAGAAAGATTCAGATTAAATTCTTAAATTTAAGAAAAATTGTCACACTTTGGACATAATAAATTTTATTTATCGTCCTTTGTTAAACATTCTTCATGAAAGTAGGTCGCACAAGCAATGCACATGAGCATATCTTCATCGCATCTTCCTTAGAGATGTTACAAATCCAGGATACTTTTCTTGCAGACTTTTTTGATTTCTTCGGAATAGATTTTGTGGACGCCCCGTTGTTGTTGGGTTTTTTTTTTTAATGCTACACCTTTGGTTCCATCTTCTTTGGAAACTAAGGTTGTTTTCAATACAACTGCCCTATTAATAGCTTTCTTTTTATCAATAACCTGCGGAGTGTTTTTGGTTGGGTTTGGGAATAAGTCAGAAAATCTGCATGTAACTTCTCATCTTCAGATGAATTTTCTTCATCAGAATTAATCAAGGCAGCTTTAATAGGATCAATCTCAACCGTGGACATGACATTTGCTCTTGTGCACTTGCGAGTTGATAAACTTGAAGTTCCAGGCTGTGGAGAAGATGTAACCTGAGGTTGTGGTTGTTCAGGAACTGGCAGGGTAGATGTTCTACTTGGTTTGAAGGCTTCTTTAGCATTTGCATTCGGATCGGAGAGATATAAACCTGTGACTCTGAATCCTGATTGTAAAAAACAGGAAATAAATCACACGTGTATCCTACTAGGCCACATTGGGTCCAACGAACACTAGAATACATTTCTTCTTAAAACTAAAAGAAAGGCTAAAAATAATAAAACGTGGTTGAGTCATTATAAAGCAGGCTAACCATGCTATCTACAGGCACACTATCAATGTTTCCGACCAACTCTAACTAATTATTAAAAATAAACACTTACTCGCACTAAAGTAGATGCGGCTACAAACACATGCACGCAACCACCTCTTTAAAAAGATATTAGCGCACTAGCTTTCACGTGGGATTGCATCAGCCGAGTCGGGCGCACGTTTCTAACATACAATTGGTATCATCTTATCGATTCATCGCGTACTAACGGAAATAAAGTGATTAGGCCGTATTGAGTACATATACCTTATTTAATACAATATTTAAGTACTGGTACTAGTATTACTTAATGATTTAATAAAAGATTTTAATGCAAAATACTTAGGGTAATAATTACTATATTCAAATTTCTTGACGTTATTTTTTTATAAAGCCAAAATAACGTTTTGGTTTGTTGCTTTTTTTTTTAAATTATAAATTTTTTTTTGAATTGCCTTAAGTTTTATTGAAGTGAGCATTATCACTGGTTTTAGAATTGTTTTAGCTTTGTTGTTACAAACTATACTTATTTTTTTTAATCCTTTCAGATAAATTAAACGGTCTAAGGTTTTTATCTTTAAGATTTGAAACTGCATTGATGACATGCTTACCGAAAGCTTCACAAGACTCAGTTCTGAAAAACTCTCCGGACCGAATATAAATGTAAATCCATCAAACTCAAACGGTGTTAAGATCGTAAAAGGCCCGCGTATTTGACTTGATATTGCCGAGATAATATTAAAATGTAAACAGAAAACTGTTGTCCTCGTCATTCTGCAAAGTAACAATAAATCCTGATTGTCCATAAAAAATGAATTAAAATACATAAAAATTGAATAGTTAAAGAGAATGAGATTCTTCAAAGTCAGAACGATTCGAAACGATCTCATTTTTATCGAGATCTGAAGATTTCCTTATCAGTTTGATCTAACCAAAGATGTTAGATTTTTTATGAGAGATTCCTTTCAAGTGAGGGCTATGTTTCTTTGAATAAAAGAATCTAAGCTGTGTCAAAAATAGAATTGATTATGGTTTCAGTACACGTCATAATGGGGCAAAAGATCAAACATTCCTTTAAGAAGCTATGAGTAATGGTTTTTTTTTTCTGTTCTGTACATATTTCTTTCAAAATACTCAATGAAAACAATGGATTAAAGCAGGCTCAGTTACTTGGAAATTTCCATTGACATCCTTATTTTGAAATCAACAAAATAAATGGTCAACGCTGACTAAGTTCTCTCTTTCAGTAAGGTTTTTTATATCTTGATATCCAAAATTAAATTGCGAGAAATATTAAAGCTTAACAGAAAAGACAAACGACACAGAATATCTGGGAACAAACGTCCATAAATGTATCCATTAAGAGGATATTGGGAGACTGTCAGCACAGCAGTTGTAGACCTACGTAACAAATTGTCTTCTACTGAAGGTAAAATTGTGAGAATAATTTTAGAAGACTGCTTAAATATAAAGAAGGCGGAATACACATAAACTACCTAAACCTATAAATCGCCATCCTCATTCTATTGTGATAGTACTGGTGAGCATCGGTTCTTAAAGTTCCATTCAACTATTAAAAAAAGAACAACCATCGTTGACTCCAAATGTCGACTGGCGCCCTCTTACCTTGTTTACCTCGTGTCAACATCCCTGAAAATATGGCAATGAAAAGAAATTTATTATTGCCACTTTATTCGAAATTTGCGTAAACAATCGTAATATTAATTAATAAGATCTTGCCTATACCTTTCAGTTCCTCTGTTATATATATTCAAAACTTTAAAGATAGGTGAGGAATACAAAATCAAACGCCATCAAATTTGGCAGCATATTAGTTGGGCAGTGTGAGCCATCGTCATTTGAAACGTTGACTTTGTACATATAGGCTGTATCGCTTCATTAATACTAAGAGGGCAGACATGCACCTGGCCTATGGGACAGCGAGCGGAAACCGACGAGCCGCTGTACGATTGTATCATGAACGGTTCCTCAACAGATGTGTGCCCAGTCATCAAACATTTGCACCAGAGATTGTGTGAAACTGGATCATTCGACGGAAACAGGAATGATTGTATACATTTTCTGTCATATTGTAAATATAGGCTAATAAACATGTTTTTCATTTCTGAAACGTAGTGTACCATCTAGCACTTTCGGGTGCCGTTTGCGGACATGCGCTCCATTATAAATACGATTTGTTTTTGTATTCCTGACTACCTTTAAAGTTTGTATGTTTGTGAAAATTGAACACCATGAACGAACCATCAGAATGGAAGGAAACTTATTACATACATTACTAATAGTGATATAAACAAACGATTAAAGTTTCAGAGCACTACAACAACAGAACTTGCAAAAAAATCAGTATAGTGTAAAGCCTCCACGCGCTGCAATAAGAGCTGCTATACGCCGTGGCATCGAATCAAACAGGCCTTGGATGTGTTCCTGGTGTATCGCCTGCCAAGCTGCTTCTATCCGAGTCTGCAGTGCGTCGGTTTTGGCTGGATGATAATGACGGGCTAGTTGCCGAGTGACCATATCCCAAACCTGTTCAATAGGTGACAAATCGGGCGAAAATGCAGGCCAGGGAAGAATGGATACCTGCCTTGCTTCCAAGACGGCCTGAACATTTCTGGCAACATGTGAATGGGCGTTGTCTTGTTAAATATGGCTCCAGAAGTCTGCTGAAGAAAGGTGCGAATTCAGTCTCCACAACTTCCTTGATGTTGAGACTGCCCACAATTTGTAGCAGCCGAGAATTCCTACGATACCAATTGCTCCCAAACCATCACGCCTATCGTTTGTGCAGTATGACGCTGGACATTGCAATCTGGAAGATAGCGCTCACCTTGATATCATCTAAAGCGTAGGCGGCCATAATTATAATCCAAATTGAAGCGGGACTCGTCCGAAAACACGACATGATGCCACTCTACACGCTAGTAAGTGTGTTCGTGAGCCCATTGTAGTCTGAGGCGTCGATGGTTCAGGCCCAAGAGAATCCTACGCAAAGGAATGCATGCACATCGAACCGTGGAATCAGGCAATGTCAGACACTTTGCAGTGATCCAACGTTGTGCTAACATTCGAGAAGAAGCTGAGCGGTCCGTCACTGACATGCGGATCAGGTGTATTCATCCCGTGGCATCGTCACATTTGGTGGTCCACTTCCGCATTTTCGACTCGCCCTGTTGCTTCGTCACTCGCATCGCTATCGTAGCATCATGCCCCGTACGAGCAGCAACTTCGCAGTATGAAAATCCCATGCAAGCCGATCATTCGGCCCCGTCAAACTCCGTATCGTGCCCTTAGCCGTCGACGAGGCATACTGACATACTCTAGTAGGCACGTGCACAGCTCACTGAAGATGAAAAATACTTTTCTGGATCCACAACAGTCCACTACTTATATGCTCTTACACGACAGTTGAGAGGGCGCTACTGAGTCTAGGCATGCGCAATCATTCCCAAATTTTAATCATTTGCATATCATACTCTGCTTTACATTTCCTGTAAGTTTCACTTCATTTGCATGTTTCCTTCATAGTGTTGCGTTTTTCATAAAAATGATTGTATATATTTATATACACACACACGCTAGCAAAATACCTGTGCTTCTTGCGGGTTACAAAAAATGAGTTGTCCTGATGTGGATGAGGAAGAAACTGTAATTGTGAGATCAGTTCGAAACTTTCCTAATTGAAACTTTCCTAATTGAAAAAAAAAAGTCATATGATAATTACAAATTAATGTTACATTCGTATTTTGAAGCTCGAAAATCCCTGTTTTGGGATACATGTGAAATTCCGTGCCAAATTTGGTAAAGATCAGTTGAGAAATGGCGGCGTTGTTTCAATACAATTACGCAACTAGACAAACAAACTTTCGCGCTTATTATTATTATTTACTTAATACATGTATTAAAATGTTAGTATATTATTATTATTACTATTATTGCAATAATTTTATTATTATATTTTATATCTGTTTTAAAGCATCTTGTGGTTTGCCAAATTTTACATTGGCTTCTCTTCCAATTATAAATAAACTTCCCTCTTTTTCCTTTCTTGGGTGGAGGAGGGAATCATTAGATAATTAAGGAGGACGCTTGTTATAAAGATGTGGTATTGAAAAGGATTCGGGGGATAAAAAGGTTAAAACCATGTTAGACGAAAGGATATTATTTCAAAATGTATATATCTCAAATTAGTTACTAGCGTTTATAGGTAGTGTTAATAAACATTTACCTTGTAACATCGTAAAAACATTGTAACCTGCAATTATTTAGAACTTTTTTTCCGACGTGGAAAAATTAATTGACAACCGTTTGCCTGGAGAAATGATGACCGACAATGAGAGTTGCTCGAGAGTGTTTGCTGTTCCTTTGTGTTTCCATAGACCTAATATAAGTCTATAATCAGTGGTCAAATATTTCCTTAATACCGAGGAAAAGTACGTCGATGTATTTTTCCTTGCTGAAGGCTAAAGCACATTTCAAGAATAAAGATAAAAAAAAAAGGTCTGCTCTGAGGCTGTCTTATGTCTAAGATGTAAACAGCTTCTCCAATAATCATTGCTTACAAAACCGCCAAGAAAAAAAAAAAATGCGGTAAGAGTTGTCACCTTCGTTACGTAACAGAATGGTTGAGATGGTTTCTTCATCAGTGATGTTGTTTCGTAAAAAATTGGCACTTGGGGGTTAAAGTATTGTTTTCTTTTTCTTTCCTGTCTGCTTTTCGTCTTTCATGAAGAGAGAAGGTTGTGAAATCTGATAACGTCATTGTGAAAAGTAATTCTAGGATGCAAAGAATTGCGTGCCTGTCTTAAGTGGAACTGAAGAGAAAGCATTTGTATTTTATTTTATTTTATTTTATTTTTATTGTCTTGTTGTGGTATATATACATATATATTCACGATTTGTAAGAGATCTCTCAATCATAATAATAATTAAATATATTAATGGCGTATATTAACACAATATGATAATTAATTTATATTTCGTGTTTCATAGGAGGGAAAAGCTATTTTTTAAAGATATTTATTCTATTTTGTTCCGAAATAAAAAGTGAAAATTTCAGCTTTTTGAATAGTTTAAAAGAAATCCAAAAATGTCGAATATGAATATTGATATAAATATCATCAGTTGCTTTGGAAACCACTATTTACAATTGTAAACGAAATAATAAACACCTTTAATAAAAATAAGCAAATCTATTTATCGCCTACGGAAATAGTTATTAAGCAAAATATAATATCTAGTTCTCATTATTTTATCTTTATAGCTTTGCAGAAGTTAAGATGGCGTATTTACAGTGCTTTTGCCCGTCAGACAATAATCCTCAACTAAGCGTCTTTCTCAAGAAAATACTGATTTTAAGTTACTCTTTCACTTTCACTTATTTATTTTTAAATTCTGTTCACAAAATAAGCATCTTTTTTAATTAATATCATATAACTAGTTAGAAAATGGGCACCGTTTGTTGATATTGCCAAAAAACAAAGTGATGTCATAAATAGTATCTTCATATCCGATTCAAAAATATTGTTAATATGATAGTATTTATTTAGAACAATTAAACGAAACCAATATTATAAAATTAAAAGCTCACATTTTGCCTTTTTATATTTCACTTTTTTTTTTTCCAACTGGCAAACTATGACGCAAAAATTCAACAGATAGATAGTTAATAGGCTTGATTTCTTTTTAATTTAAGTATTTTTCAGCTGAATGGATTTACTGAAGTTCGCGTAATTGCGATTGTTTAACTATAGATGCTACTAATACTTGATTGATAGCAAGGATTGAACAATGCAGTGCTATTCAGATTTATATATCATTAAAAATATATGAGATTTTTTTTTTATTTTTTTTCCATTAACATTAAAGTAGAAATGTCTTTCCCGTAGGCATTTCCTAATAACCTTGAAGCTTCTTCATCCTCCCTTTCCCGCCTCTGTTTTTCAGAAGAATCGCACTCTGATTAACAGGATCATTTTTATAAAGGAAAGGCCTTTTTCTAATTATGTATTTGAGCCCCATTTGAAAAGGACCGTGTGAAGGCAGAGCAGCGTCCTTGTCGTCTGGTCAACCGCTGATGTCCTGTGGTCGAAATAATGGGAAAAACTTGACCATGAAATTTTGTTTTCGCCGTGAGATGCTCCAGGAAATCGTTAGTCATAAAAAGAAAAGAAAACAAGCTGAATAGGAACAATATCCGTTGGAAGATTATAATCGTGATCGAGGTTACTGCGAAACTTGAAAATGCCTTCTTTCCAAGAAAAGTGCTGTTCATTTTTAAATATATCTTATACATTAATAACAATACTCAATTTTTATGACTCCTTGTCGATTTTATGAGAAATTGCATCATTCATTGAGACTTCTTTTAACTAGTTTAATTTTCATGAATGGAGGATGTTTATACTGTGTTTGCCACTATGTATTCTTTCTGAGTATATTTTATATCAGAATTGTATTTCTATAAAGATGCACCGTAATGTTTACTTGTACAAACAATGTTCCTGGATCAGGTCTCGTTGCAAATAGCATTGTTACAATACTTATCTGTTTTGGTGCCACTTATTTTTCATAAAAAGAATAGGTAAAACGTGGTGTAAATTTAATCCCACCCAAAACACTTCGTGTCAAATAAGTTGCCAAGACTCACATGCTCATAATGCTTTCACTGTTAAAAAGATATGAGATCTCATGTAGAGCCAAGCCCCTAACTCTACGAGGCTAACTCTACAAGCCCTAACTCTAAAAACCTTATATCTTGGTCAAAAAGTATGCCTTGGCCGTTTCGTGGCTGTCACACAGACAATCCCATGGAGTTATGTAAAGGATATGGATTATGCCAAGGCACACTTTTTGACCAAGATATGAGGGTTTTTAGAGTTAGGCATGTATAGTGAGGGGCTTGGCACTATATGAAATTGATAACTTTTTAACAGTGAAAGCGTTATGAGCATCTTGGCAACGTATTTTACATGAAATGTTTTGGGTGAGATGAAATAGTTCCATGAAACGGCCAAGCCATACTTTTTGACCAAGATATAAGGTTTTTAGAGTTAGGGCTTGTAGAGTTAGGCCTCGTAGAGTTAGGGGCTTGGCTCTACATGAGATCTCATATCTTTTTAACAGTGAAAGCATTATGAGCATGTGAGTCTTGGCAACTTATTTTACACGAAGTGTTTTGGGTGGGATTTCATTTCTTTTTGTAGGATGAGATCTGATAACTTTTTAACAGTGAAAGCGTTATGAGCATGCGAGTCTTGGCAACCCCTTATTTTACATGAAATGTTTTGGGTGGGATTTCATTTCTTTTTGTAAGATAAGATCTGATAACTTTTTAACAGTGAAAGCGTTATGAGCATGTGAGTCTTGGCAACTTATTTTACATGAAATGTTTTGGGTGGGATTATCTATTACAACTAAATTTAGTTTTAAGATTATTTAAAAAATGGATTTTTTTTCAATACCCTACTTTTCTGTTTTTCTATTGGTCAACTTGTATATACAAGCTGTTTGCACTTTTGTAAGAAATCACATTATTACACAGTATTATTTAGGCCGAAGCATTGAGGGTACGACGCATTTCAGATCTTAATAAAATCCAAAGTATAAAAGCTAGATAAATGAAACTTAGCGTATTTCATTAGTATGGTAACTGCATCTTATCCTGAAAATTTGAGCTCTCTAGTATTATCCAGGCCGAAGCTATGAGGGTTCGATAATACATAACCAGACCCACCCCTTTTGAGGGGTTGGAAGGTGAAAGTTACGGATTTCATAATTTTTTTGTTGTTTGTGTGCTAATCCTAGCCTGCATACCAAATTTCAGCTTTCTAGGACTTCAGGAAGTACCCTAGAGGTTTTGATGATCATGAGTGAGTGAGTCAGTGACGAAATCGACGTATTTTAGGTATTAATAAAATCCAAAGTATAAAAGCTAAATAAATGAAACTTAGCGTATTTCATTAGTCTGCTTACTGCATCTTATCCTGAAAATTTGAGCTCTCTAGTATTATCCAGGCCGAAGCTATGAGGGTTCGAAAATACGACGAAACACTTCCAGTAAAGGTACGTAGTGCACTTCCTGCCTTCGGCTCGTCTTGGCGGGGGCACTGCCGTGCCCCCCAGATAATCCTCTTATATGTTTTGGATATTGTGATTAGCTTTTCGCTTATCTATGTTACTATAAAGAGCTACTTTGTTAGGGCAAAAACTTTTTGAATAAAATATTTTATTTTCTGAAACTACATTCATTGGTATGGAAAAAGTCGTATTATGGAAAATCTCATAAAAATAATATCATTTTAAAATAATAATTAAAATATTCGGTCTGAATATTTCCATTATCTATGACCATAAGAGTTATATCATAGCAGTGAGATTTTAGGAAAGAATTTTCTTCCTGAATTTTTTTCCAAGATATTTGTCCCACTGTCAATTCTTACTTATTTGAGACAATAAAATTGTGACTATCTGGTAAATTAAGAAATTCCCATAGAAGTGTGCAGTTGGGTATATCCTTTCCCTTTTTTTTTTTTTACTACTATATTTTTTCTCTAAATCAATCTGCAATGGAGGATTTCCTCCAGATGTTGCAAAAACATGATCAGGTTTTCCGATTTTGGATCGTTCATTGTAATTATTTAGTTTTAAAATTCAAATTTTATAATAATTGATCTCAGGAAAACAAAGTAGGGAAGCTTTTTTGGTAATAACGCTAAGATATTAATTAGAGCACAACCATGTGATCTTTAATATTTCTAGATGTATATCAGTTGAAGTTATGTGATGTATATCAGTTGAAGTTATGTATTAGTTAAAAATACTTTCAAAAAGAAATTAATTTGATTTTAATTTAAAATCAATTATGTTTCTAGTTTTACTTTATTTAAGTGTTAGAATTTAGCAGAAGTAGTGAACAAGTCTGAAATATGAATCTGTCAATTAATATTATAATTACTATTATTATTATTTTAATAGAGCTCCAATCCAGTGCTAAATCAGCTGGAGTAATTCATGGATCACTTTCTCGTACAAACAAACAACTAATAATGCACTAGTGCAGAACCTTTGAAAATACAAAACCAAGAAATTTCCTTTCATCCTTTTAAAACCAGCATAGTATTTAATAATTACTGTTCAAAGTTTCTTTTTATTTTCATCTTTTTATCTTAGAGCCTCGTCACACTTCTGTATTTGCAACCTTAGAAAATAAAAAAAAGTTTTTTTTTTTTTTAATTTAAAATTGATTTTATATTTAATGTATTAATTTGTTTCCGTACTGGATTATCCATTTATGCTGGTCATCAGAGAATTAGTATCGCATTGTAGTGTAGTCTAATAACCAGTTTTTCAGTCCTCATCTAACAACTTGAAGTATTCTTTAATATATATATATATATTATCACAGTTTTCACAGTTTTCTCATCAAACACACATAATAAAAATATATTTACAATTAAAATGAGTCCAGACAAGTTGCGTCCTGCTGGCAGTACATCTTCAGTGTGAGAGAGTTTTCCACCTTCCCGGTCATTTAAAGAAATCATTAGAAGTATTCCACCAATCCTGCACATCGATCAATCGGAGCTTGGTGTGTGTCACCAATTGTCGTGGATATGCAAAATGAAGCCTCATACGAACTGCGCACTTGCGCGCCTGGCGGCGATCGTTGCGGCGTCCTTAGTGATGATCAAGTTCCGAAACGCACAAGGTGTTGTAAATATGCCCTGACCTCCTGGTGTCGTCTATTGAAATTACACGGTCTTTTGTTTACAAACATATTGGTGAGGTTGCTTATGAGAAGTATAACAAATCCTTAGGCTTTTTTTTTTTAATTCATACTGATAAATATTTTTTTACCGATACGCAATCGTTGATGCATTGTTGGGATGTGGCAATGAGAACGGATTCCTTACATTTTCTTGAAAAATCCATTGTTTCTTTTGTTACTATTAAGAAATTTTTAATTTATGACATTTTAGTGTTTCAAACTAAAAACAGAAATGCAAGGCGAGTTTGATGCCTTTTATTACACTTCTGCAACAAAGATGGGAAGGAATTTTTAGGAGAATTAGGGAAAGAATTTGAAAATTTTTCATTTTCAAATGAAAAATGAAAAATTTGCCAATACTGTTCACTGATTCTGCAAAAATTTGGCAATCTTATCAAAATTAGACAACAAGAATGTTAGTGCATAATGCAATTAAAGATGAATTCAATGAAGAATCATTGAAAAAATTTCGATTTTTATTTATCTGACAAGTTTCTTTTATAAAGAATCAGGGTTAAATATTGCAAGTATAAAGCTACCTTAATTTAATTCTCTGATCGAAAATTAACAAAATTTTAAATTTTCAGTAAAATTGATTTGGATGAGAAATACGCAAAATTCATTTTCTTTCCCATTGTTCAGTCTTTTTTATCCTCCGTTCTTTATAGTTTCCAGCATTAATAATTTAGTTTTTCTTATTGTCTTACTGCATTGCAAAATATTATGTGATCATTCATTAGAATTATATGACAAGGCTTTCTAAGATCTGGCTAGGCTAACTGATTTAAATTTAGGGGAAATTAGGAGTCCCACATGAAAAATATACTCTGTTATAACAAAAAAATGCACCCTGAAGAAAGTGTTCCATCATTACGAAACTTCACACATGCAGTGAGTATGTAAAGATAAAGAAATGATTACATTTTCACTGCAAAGGACTTTTTAATTACAGAGCATGGTCGCATAATGGTCACATGGTACTACGATGTTCTGCAATTGTTTGGTCACTTGATGGCTGCCACTGTCTTCCCAGTGTATCCCAGACTTGTTCAATTGACGAGAAGTCTGGATCCTGGCTGGGAGAATATGAACCCACATGCAGGCACTGTTGAGAGAGTCTCACCATGTGCGGTCAAGTATTATCATGTTGATAAGTAGCCTCTAGAAAGCACGGCAGCCATAGGCAATACAATTGGTAGCAGAATGGTGTCAATGTGCAGGTTTATTGTCAAAGTATATTTTAGCAAACTCTCGGGGAAATCAGCTGTCATAGGAGATGGCTTCCCAGACTGTAACTCAAGGCGATAGCCTTTTACCACTCGGCTATTGCAGCCAAATCAGAGCCATGAACACACCTCTATATACAGGTACAATGATCATCTGCATCAACAGAGAAGCAGGATTCGTTGCTGAACATAGAATGACTCCATTTGGACACTGTTTAGGATTCCAAGCCCAATACTACAACACCATACCTTAGTGTTTCCTATATTGGATGGTCAGTGAATGTATTAAGGGATTGCCTCTACCAATCACCGCTGAATGATGATTGTTAGATGGTAACTTAGTTCATCTGAGAAAGGACATAATGTGCTTTTTTTTTTTTTTTTTTTTTTTTTACTGAATTACTAAAATGGCTGTAAAAAACATCCATTCCAAAGCGTACATCAATAAAGAATGTTCTATCCTAAAAAACTGAACTGGCAATATGCTTAAATAAATTAAATTAATACAGTCGTACCTCTATTTAACGAAGTCGCTAAATCCCGAAAAAAATTCTTTTGTATGGAAAATTCGTTAAATAGAGATTCACCTTTTAAAATTACTTTAAACTACATAAAACAGATTTAAAATACATAAACAATAAATATTATTAAAAAAAGTAATAATTTTAATGACATAAAGCTTACATTACCATATGCGTACTTAAATTTTACTAATAAAGTCTGTTAATTTTGTCTGAGTTTTTTTTTTTTTTTGAAAAAGTGCTTTTACTCATAGTACGTCTCGCATCTTTGCAATGCACCAAAAACCCCTTCAGTATTTTCTTCAAATTGTAACCGCGTTGGATTGTTTCAAATGATCTTAGTATTTTATCATACAAAGGTTTTTTAATTTCTTCATCACAATCATTTCCATCTTTATCATCCTCATCGCAATTCATAGTTGTATTGGTTTTTTTTTCACTATATCCAAATATCCGATTCAGTTAGTGTTTCCGAGGTCTCAACTTGAAAATCAAGTGAAAGATAATCATCAATCAGCACATCATCGTTAATTTCTTCTTTTTCCCTCAGCTGTATCCACATTTCTTTCATTTCCTCTAAGGAAATATTAATAATAAAAACATTTCAAGGAGAAAAAAAATTACATACCACGAAAAAGTTCGTTAAATAGAAAATGCACTTCGCTATTTGGAAGTTATTTTACGAAGAAATTAGCAAAATGTTCTTGGTTCCAAAGAAAAGTTCGCAAAATAGAGAAATTCTCAAAATAGAGATTCGTTAAATAGGGGTCAGACTGTATTTCAAATTGTTATAAAAGTTTTTATAATAGCTTTTTAAAAAAAAAAAAAAAAATTACTTGAATTTTTTTGATGTTATCTTTAACTGCTTTCATTTGAAATTTACTTTCTCGCTTTATTACCATTTTTCAGATTAGATTGTGGATCTCCTAATCTTGGATCATGTTTACTGAATCAGAAACTCCAGGTATTTATTTATTTATCACTCACTCATTTTCACTTGTATAAATAATAAAAAAAGGCAAATCAATGTTTAAGCATCGATTAATTTTTCAAAAGTTTTACGTTTAAAGTTAAAAAAAAAAAAAAATAGTTGTAAAAAAATACTTAAATTAATTAAATTTATTTCATTGTTTGCTACATCATGATTTTTTTTAATGTTGTTTGTAACTCATATGCATTGTTTTTCCTAAAAAGTATAAGCCATTCTTTTCAATAAGTAATGACTAGAAATTTGCTTCTCTATGATTTATCTGTTTACATTTAAGATTGCCAGCTATCTATATAGCAGCAGTACTTTTTTTTACCTTAATGAGAGCTCATTTTTAGCATTTGATATTGATTGATGCTACTGTCTAAAAGGATCAGAATCTCTGTATCCATTTTTTTTTTCAGTTTTTTAAATAGCAAAGTCATCCAGATATCTACGTTTCCTAAAAAAACAAACATTAAATTATTAGAAAAAAAAAGTATTAAGTATTGTTGTTACAGTAACTTAAGATAATTCATTCAACTTACTAGAGGAGCTGAATTACGTCCTGCTGCAGAAAGGTTAAAGGAGCAAGTAGTAGATACTCTCACCAGTCCTGATTTACCCAAAGAAAGATTAGAGAGAGAAAATATTGCTAACAGTAAACACTGATGTCATAGAATTATAGATGAATTATTAGATTCTGGGAATGGGTATGCCATTCTGAAGAATGAAAATTGAATGCTGAAGCAGAAGTACAAAGTTGAAAGTGAGGCAAGGATATTTTAATAGAATGATATTGATGCAAAGTTGAAAGCCTACCCAGATTGGTCAGTTAATCTGCTCTGTGATTGGCTGAACAGGGAGGCTAATCAACTGTGCGACTAGCTATCTCTCCCAGTGACCCGACTGAAAAAAAAGCTCTGAGCAGCCAGTGACTGATCGAAGAGGAAGCTCTGCGCAGATCTTGAGAATATCAAGATCACCAAACACGTATATAAACTGTAAATAAAGTGTGTGTGTATCTTTAGCTGTAACACTGATGCTAATCTGTTATTTTTCGACCATGCATCATTGGTGCCGAAGACCCGCCGAACTCCACCGATAACCACGACCCTCACCACCCACTAGATGACCAAATCGAAGCCACTGATGCTGCTTGAACGCCGACAAATACAACCTACCTCACCTTACGTTACCGGGAACCAACCCCATTGCAACAACTGACCCCCTTGCCTGGCTCCTGGACTTCGAAAATGTAGCACGATTCAACAGAGAGACAGATAGCAACAAATTGGCATACCTACCCTTCGTCCTCACGGACACTGCCCGCTGCTGGTTCGATAACGAAGAGGCCACCATCCTCACCTGAGCCTCTTTCATCACGAAATTCAAAGTTACATTCGTGGCACCCCATCACATCACCACAGAAGCCAAGCAGACACTCTCCACCCGGGTACAGCTACCCCAAGAATCCTGCGAAGCATACATCCAACATGTGATTCACCTCTGTAGCAAGGTAGATCCCCACATGATGGACAAACAACGCCTCCATCACCTCCTGAAAAGTGTAGCTACTGATATCCACACCACTTTGTTGACCCTCCGAGTATCCTCCATCAGTGAAATGATTACGGAATGCCGTCGATTTCAGAAACAGTGAGCCTGCCGCATCACAACAGACCCTTTCCCAGACCATCGGCCAACCATAGCCACACTTGGCCCACAACAAACCCCAACTGCGAGCCCACCGATCACTTGCAGAACCAGATCTCCACTTTAACTGCTGCTGTACACAATCTCACAACACTCGTGACCAAGGGACAGAGCGAACAACAGCCCTGGAACAAGCAACAGGTACATTGCAGAAAAACCTCTTCACGCCAACGCTCGAACACAGAATGATCAGGCCATCTGCTTCCGCTGCAACCGGACCGCCCACGTACAGCGCTATTGCCAGGAACCTTCATCACAACCACGGGTTCGACCAACCAGCCCCACCATTTCAGTCCATCACATAAATGGAACCGCCATCATCCCGCCAAGTTCCACCGCCGCTATAAGTTACAAGTCCCACCTTAAGATATTACAGGACCATCCTTAATCCAGCCAATAGCCTACCCAACTGCACTTACCTGACCTTCCCTTGCCGCGGTCATTAACCTTCCAGCAACCACTCTATTTCTTTGGGTAACCAACATCTCTTGAGCCTCCACAGTTCTCCCTGCACAAAGCCGCATCGCAACGGTTGAGTCCATACAACCACATTCGATAGTAGCTCTTGCCGACAATCAGATGCCACCAGCTACAACACCGCCCCATGGGTTAACAGACGAACATCTCCGTCGAATGGTAAACCCTAACCTCCCACCTCGGGAAGCACATGCTCTGCTCCACCTGCTACAATGCCCACGCTTGTTCAATAAACCCACACACAACGACAAAAGCACCCCGTTGCTCATCACATCGATATTGGTGACAGCCACCCACTACGCTAAAAGCTTTACCGAGTCTCCCATGCAGCGCGTTGCTGCATTGAACGGGAAACATGCAACATGCTGCGGAAAAAACGTGATACAAGCCTCTCAATGTTTGTGGAGCTCACCCGTTGTCCTCGCCCGAAAAAAAGACAGATCCTGGCGAGTACTGCCGCCTCAACACCATTACCAAGAATTGATGATGCCTTAGATCCCTGCGCGGCTCCTTTTCTTCTCCTCCCTCGACCTCAAAACCGGATACTAGCAGGTACCCATCGCACCTGAAGACCAAGAAAAAACGGCCTTCTCGATGCCGGACAGTCTGTACGAATTTAACGTTATGCCGTTTGGACTCTGCAATGCACAGGCCACGTTCAAGAGCCTGATGGACAATCTTCTACACGGTCTCAGATGGTCAATCTATATATGTTACCTGGACGACATAGTCATCTTTGGCCGCATGTTTGACAAACATCAGCAACACCTCAACACCATCCTTGACTGCCTCTCCTTAGCCGAGCTCCGGCTCAACCCAGTAAATGCTCCTTTGCTGCCCAAACCATCAGGATTCTGGGCAACATTGTTACACCAGACAGCATCCACCCTGACCCCGACAAAACAGATGCTGTACACAAATTCCCCACCCCGAAGACGAGCAAACAAGTTCGTGCTTTCCATGGCCTTTGCTCATATTACCGTTGGTTCATCATGAACTTCGCACACATCGCCTGCCCACTCACCACAATTATGAACAATGCCAACGACTTCCTATGGACAGATGAGGAGCAGACCACCTTGGAAACACTCAAAACGTGCCTTACTGCGGCACCGGTACATGGTCATTGAAGGATGAGTCGCACACAGAAATCCACACACCGCTTTCGCCATTGGAGCAGTGCTCATTCAAAACCAGAGAAGCCAACAGAAAGTCATCGCTTATGCAAGCCGTACCTTATCCAAAGCTGAGAGGAATTATGCAATAACTCATATGGAATGCCTCACTGCTGTTTGGGCCACACACAAGTTCAGACCCTATCTCTACATCCGCCCATTCCTTGTGGTCTTCAAAGGGCTACGTTCTGATAGACGACATGCTCTTCAAAGAGAGCTTCGACCCCACATCCCGGCGTTGGTTGCTCGTCATACCGCAGCATCTGCGCCGCCACATTGCCGAGTCATGCCACGAGGACCTCACCTGCGGACACCTCGGCCTCGCTAAAACCTACGGTTGGATATGCCAAAATTACTACTGCTGGCCTGGACAGTATAAGACAACCCGCAATTGTGTTTTAAGGTGCGAAGGCTGTCAGGGCAGGAAATCGCCGGCTCAGCTGCCGGTAGGACTCCTTCAGCCGCTCCCGCTGCCCAAAGAACCCTTTAGCCAAACAGGCATTGATCTCCTTGGCCCTCTCCCGTTATCAAACAACAACAACTGATGGATTGTGGTGGCACTTGACCATGTTTGTCAGTTTATTTGTTTGAATTCACATCATGCTAAACGGCTCGATTGATTTCTTGAAATTTAGTACCAATGCTTATTTGTGCATAGAACATTCCACCCTCATTAATGCTCAGTCTCCACTATGCAACAGATAGTTGGGCATATTCCTACTTATTTTCTACATATCAAATGGAAAAAGAGAAGAGAAAGTAGTCCAAATCAAATTTTATCTGAAAAAATTCACTTCTATTTAGGTGTTAGAATTTTCATGAGTAAAATTCCATGGTCCGCTTCTTCAATTTTTTATATGCAATTGTAATTGTTCAATTACAAAAACTTACTATAAATTTTCCTCATTGTTGTTTAGATGTTGAATTGTTGTATCGAATGGAAGAAGACAAGAGAAAGTAGTCAGATTCAAAGATCTGGTAGAAGGCAAAGCCTAAATAATGATGATGATAGAGGTAATAACTTTCAGTTTGCTTCAAACAATTTTTTTTTAATTTTGCTAATAGTGATCTTAAATGATACTCCATCTTTTCAAATTGTTGCAAAGAGATTTAATAACATGTTGAAATAAAATTCAAGAAACACACATTTTTGTTTTGAAAAAAATGTATTAAAGAAATTTTAAATATTTAACATTATGGGAACAGGTTTTCAAGCCCTTTCACAGGGCTTTTCATCAGCCTGAATAAAATGACTTTTGATTACAACAAGTGTATATATATACAGGTTTTTGAGAAATAGCCAATCGTGATAGTTTTGGTTTTTTTTTAATTTTCGGAAAACAGTTGGGCGATAGTGACTCCGCCCGACAGTCGAAAATGAATCTTCGATGATGTAATTGGGCTGTCCTGTTTGGATTGCGATGGGAGTTGTGGTGGTGCTGCCCTTCTGTCTAAGCTTGAACTGTATTTTCATATATGAGACTAGAGTTAGGGGGGATAGTGGTGCCATTCAATGGTCTAAACAGTAACTGCGATGGCATGATTGGTTTTTCATGAACCTCGATTATATTGTTTTATGTTGGCCTTGGAAAGTGATTACATTGGAGAAAGGAATTTGTAGGAATTCCTTGGTGTTCAGAGATGAAATCTTTTTTGAATGACCTTAAGGGTTTGAGTTGTCCGAATTTGGAATCTTGATTACTAGAATAAATTTTAATGTTGTTGTTAGGAAATTTCAGGTTGTTTGGATGAAGGAGTGAGATATGATATGATTCAATTATTTCCCTGATTGTTTTGTTCTGATGTCTTCCCAAAATGATTGTGTTGGCAAAATCTGTGGTATGATTTCTTTTTCTTTTATGTGATGACATATGAACGAACTGTCAGTATTGTTCTTTTTGATCGCATAATTGTGTTGATATAATCTCTTCTTTAGTTTTTGTCCACTGTTCCCTATGTAAAAGCAGGATCTGTGTTTACAAGGGACAAGATATACACAACCTTTTAAACTGAATTTGTCTATTGTTTTTTGATTATACAGTTTTGGGAAAGGAGTTGATTGTTTAGGCTGTAACATATTTTTATATTGGTATTATGGAAGATTTTTTTTGTAGTTGTCTATTTAGGATAGGATGGAATGGATATGTTGCATGAATGTATTCCTGCATGCTGTTTTTGATAGTGGGGTTGTATATTTTGTTGAGACTGGTCTTGATACTGTTAGAAACAAATTGCTTTGGGTAACCATTATTGATGAATTGTTTTGTCATTGTTGCTATTTGCTATTGAAAAATATCTTCTGTACTACACTTGTGAAAGTCTTTATGGACCATCATAGAAATTAAATTTTAAATTACAAAAGACGATTTCATCTACTCTTTTAGGTGACTCCTACAAATTCCTTTCTCCAATGTAATCACATCCCAAGGCCAACATACGACAATAACATCAAGGTTCATGAAAAACCAATCACGCCATCGCAGTTTCCGTTTAGACCGTTGAGCGATGACACTATCACCCCCTAACTCCAGTCTCATCTATGAAATCACTGACTATATCATTACAGTTCAAGTTTAGACAGCAGGCAGAAGCCCTCCTATCCCAATCTCAAGAGGACAGTCCAATTACATCATCGAAGATCCATTTTAGACCGTGGAGCCACTATTTCCCAACGGTTTTCCAAAAATTCGAAAAAAAACTGTCATAATTGGCTATTTCTCAAAAATCTGTATATATACACTTGTTGTAATCAAAAGTCATTTTATTCAGGCTGATGAAAAGCTCTGTAATAACTTGAAAACCGGTTCCCGTAATGTTAAGTATTTAAAATTTCTTTTAATACATTTTTTTAAAATAAAAATGTGTGTTCTTGAATTTTATTTCAACATATTATTAATTATTATTGACACAAGTAAAATATCTATCCAAAGAGATTTAATAACCAATTCTGTAGTCTCGAGATAAGTAGCTAAAAATTTCCTGATTAAACCTGGAGTAATGACAACTCTTAGAAACAAGTGATGTGCAAACATGTAGAATGAACAAACACAGAAGGTTGATTATTCAAATAGTAATGGCAGACAATGTTTCCTACTGAGAAATCAGATAACTAGTGAATCTTGATAAAGACATCCTCCATTTACACACTAATATATCACCTCTTTCACAGTTATCTCCTTCATCCACAAAATATTTCTAACAAAAATATTCTCCCATATGAAACCTCATCAAATATATCTTCTTCATCTGTGATTCACTTCTTAAACAGTTCATCATTGCTTCCTCACCCCACAACTATATCCTTGTTTTTAAATGTATCAGTATCATTGTGATTTGAATTCTAACAATTTAAATCTATTAGTGCTATGAACATTCCATTCCATAACCAAAATAAGAACCAACACATTTCATCATATTACTGTTACTGTGAAAGCTGAAAATGTGAAGATTGTCGGTAATCGATCTCAATTGTAGTTACTCATTGCTTTGTATTGGAGGTACTCATTGCTGGTGGATGTTGGAAATTCACTTTATTTTGCCAGCTTTCATGGTGTGTATCGGTAATCGAAAAATCCAATATGGCAAATACCAGTAATCGTGAGGATACTCCTATGTATGTTGAAACAGCACATCTATCTGCGGTACTGTTTGGGATCAGTACACAATTAGATGTAAGAATAAACACTTATATGAATACCTGTTCAATAACTTTAAACTATATTGGCCTAATATTTTTTTTTTCACATTGAAATTACTTTTTAATCTTCTGTGTAATTTTCACACAATAATATTTACACCTTTATCAGACTGCCAATTACAGAGAAAGACATACTAAAATCCAGGTAAGCTTATTTCAAAACGGTTTTGCTTGATTTTTTACTAGAAAAACTAACCCTCATCTGGCTAACTGCGATCTTGAGATAACAGTACGTACCAACTCACCCCACTCGCCTTTGATTCGCTGTGCTGTGCTCCTAGCCTATTAATAGCTGCTTGTGATGTAGGTGTTCCCTGAAACCATTGGGTTAGGCTGTTACACAATAGCATTTTAACCAGTGCCTCTTAGCTTCAATGTTAGTAGTGAGCAGGTAGCAAGCACTGTCATGTCGCCCTCAGTTCCAAGAAAGTGTGTGCTAATATCTTGTCACGACATCAAAATTTTTATTGTGTGTTTCCAAAATCCACAAGGTGCAATTAATGACTTCCAAAAATCACTATATTTAAGATTATAATTATGTTGGGAAGATTTGATGAAGTTTTGGTGTAACTATATCAGTGATAAGGCATTAAGTGGCTTAACATAAACTTTATAAATAACATATCACCAATAGTATATTTCATGATTATATGAAATTATCAAAGTTTTGAGAACATCTTTCAGTGGTTGAATTATTATTTATTTTGTGAAAGCTCCTTGAAGTTTTGTGAAAAAAAACCTCCTTACTTTTAATGAAAAACATTTGAAGTTTATATGCATAATTAAATTGTTTAAAACATTGGATCTTTTAAACCAGTCTTGTTTTCTCAAGTGCTATTTTTTTATCTTCATTCTGCTCTGTTAAATTCATTTCAAACTATTTCAGCATATGACAGCTCAAGTGAAGAAGAGTTCTACGAATGCACAGAAAAAATTTCTGCCATCTCAGTTGAAACAGGTGATGCTCAAGCCTCAAGTGTTAACAGCAACACGTCTACAGAGATACAGTTTTGCGATTCTTTATCTTTTCAACCAGAAGGGCGATTGAGGCGATGTGGAAATTTAACCCTACTTAACAGTGACGAGCCACTGTATATCCCCATCACTCAGGTTAATAGTCATATTTAACTTAATATATAATTTATTTTAAAATGACTGTCACTGGATAATTATTTTACACTAACTATTAGAAAAGAAAACAATTTAAATTAAAATAATATTTTGATTTTTATACTTAAGAGTACAAAAAGAAGAGTATTCTCATCTTAGTAATTTTTAATAGGGTTGTACAACAGGTGTTTTGACTTCATTAACTTTTAAAGCTTAATCTACTTATTAAATAAATTTGTTCAAAGTGATAGTATATGCTTTAATTGACTTTCATAATTGTAATCAGGTTGAAAAGGTGGAAGGCAACTTAAGCCAGAATATTAACCCGAGCAAAGGGTCTTTTTGCTAGTTTATATTTTATCAATTGCTTGATGTGCTAAAATACCTTTTTATATTCTAACTTTTGTCTGATTGTGTATCATAGATCTTTTTAAAATCTTTAAGGAATTGCTAAAGTAAAACAGATACATAAGTTCTTAAAGATGTTTAATGGAGAAGTCCTAATACCAGATTCGACTGTACATATCTCATCTATAGGTGCCAAAGAATAGTTGAGTGAGACTCCACTATTCTATAGAGGAGATGTAGTTTAATGCCATGATCTTCTGGTTTCCTCTTGAAT
The DNA here is from genome assembly GCA_023159025.1 of Thereuonema tuberculata. NCBI lineage: Eukaryota > Metazoa > Arthropoda > Chilopoda > Scutigeromorpha > Scutigeridae > Thereuonema > Thereuonema tuberculata. Next base: position 84,199,230 of record JAFIDM010000001.1, read on the forward strand.
GGCAAGTTAGGTTACACAAAGAACCATCAACAAAGAAAGAAAACCACCTAACATTTTTCCCTTGAAGAATTCTTTACTTCACTTCTTTAGGTGTTCCTGCTTAGATCTAAGAATATCAAAAAAATAAATGAAACACAATTGTCTTGAGCTTCTATTTTTAACATCTTTTTAATAATTTTTTAGGAACCTGCACCAATGACAGAGGATCTTCTTGAAGCACACGCAGAAGTCTTAGTCCAGCTTGGAACTGATTCAGAAGGAGCCCAACTTAGGGCAAAAATGCAGAGTGCTTGCCTTCTCTCAGATATGGAATCATTTAAGGTGAAACTTTTATAGCATACAATTAAAAATTGAAACAAATCTCACAAGTCAGAAAAGATTCTGAGCAACATTTTGCTGGTTGTCATCTTTCTTCAAAAATATTAGAATTTTGTAATTTCATTTAAATGATATAGTTTGTATGAAGTTATGTCTTATCCACTATTATAATTTGTAGAAAAACTTTAACTTTATTTAATAGAGAAAAGTGAAGTAAAACCTTTTTTTTTATATTTTTGTTAATACGTTATTTAAATAAAATGATTTTTTTTTTTGTCTTAATATTAAAACAAACTAAAAAAAGTGCTTACTGAACAATAGCCTCATTTATTAATGTTTCAGTCTAGTCTTGCAATTATGATATTCCCACACTGAAGACCTATTTTGATTTATGATTCACTAGCAGAAATACCCGTTCTTCCCTCGAGTTACAGCTGTAGATATGAAATTAATATCGAGTTCGGAGAATATAAGACCCACCCCTTTCTGTCCTTCTCCACACCCCTTCAACAAACCTGATGATTGCAAAGTAATGTTATATTCTGATTTTGTAACTGCATAAAGTACCCTTTAATATATATGTTCCCCCCACCCAGCCGAATAGACCTGATAGGATGTGAATTTCAAAAATTTGTCGATACGTATGTTTTAGATTTTGACAAAGAGCACTCGTGCAAAATTTTGTGTTTACAACTAAAGTGGTTTCGGAGAATCAGATACCTTCAAGAAAGTTTGCCCCCCCCCCCCCTCCTGTTTATACCCCTTACTCTGGATTCGGGTTTTCGTCGTTCTTAAATTAAGAACATTAAACAAAAAATAGTTAAGAATATTATTTCTTTAAAAATAACAAAAAGAAAAAATTCATTATTATAAACAATAAAAATAAAAAACAGAAAAAAAATTAAAAAAAAAAAAAAAAAAACCAAAAAAAAAAAAAATACAAAAATAAAAATATTGCCATTGACCGATCTGGACCCAACTTAAGGACCCTGCGGAAATAAGCAGGCTATAATTGAAATGTGGACACATCTCCCCTGGGGTTGTTGCACGTTGGGCGAATCCATTTTTACTGGTTGGTTGTGAGAGGAGAATCCATTTTTAAAAAACAAAGTAAAAAAAAAAATTATTGAAAATCATAAAAAAAAAATAAATTAGGGTGAGGGAACGATGTGTCCAGGTTTCCATTGTAACCTGTTATTTCCACAGAATCCTAAAGAGTAATTATGCAAAGTTTGGTCCAGATTAGTCAAAAGGCCTAAGAGTGTATAACGAACAAAGAAACCAACCAAAGGAATCATTACTTAATGATTTTTCAAGAGTTGCTTTCAGAATAGAAAGTTAAAAAATAGATGTAGATGTACAAAAATCATAGTTCTTTGAAAGGCTTATGATTTATGTGAATTGAATTAATTTTTAAAAAAACTTGCAATTCCAAATCAAATTCCAAAAAAAGCTTGATTTTCATTCTTTCTGTGTTATGACTTGACATAATTGTCTGTGGAATACAATCAACTACTTGGCTGGTTGAGATAGTTTTATCATCCAAATTAAATTACCAATTAAACAAAAAAAAAGATCCTTCAGTTAGATTATAGCTTAAAGATAGATTACAGTTTTTAGATTGGAAAATTGATATATTCCTTAAAATCAGGACCTTCCAAAGACATTTGGATAAAGGAAGAGTAGTCCTTTGGGGTCTCAAATTATATGCAGCAATTTTTTTAAAAAATAATCAAGCACATAAACTTGGACAAAAATATTTAAATATCATAGCTTTTTATTAGATTGCCTAGAAATAATTGTCATTTTTTTAATAATTTTGTCATTTTGAAGTTTGGAAAAGTATAAGCCAGTGTGTTAAAATATGCTTTAATGAAAAGAAGCACAGTGTACTTCAGTTCTAAAACATGAGCATAAAATGCTTTTCTAAAGAGTAGCAGGGTTGTTTACATCTAAATTGTAGAAATCAAAAGATTTTATGGTCAGTGCCTTCCTGAACGCTGCTTTTATAACTACAAATATTGCAAAAAAAATGGTAATAGGAAAACTTAAAATCTATTATGATGAATATTGGTGGATGAGGCACCCCTTGATTCTTTATTCTTTCAAGTTTTGGAGTGTCATTCTATGGGACAATCATTGTCATGATGAAGAATTATATCCTGTAATTGACCCTAACTAGTTGTTTCTTGTGCAACTTTTGATACATTTTTACCTTCTCTTGAAAGTATTCATCTGGTGTCATTGTTGCTTCTGGATTCAAAAAATTGGTGAGTGATGCCAGTCACTCTCCACCCAACAATCATGACCTTTCTTTGATGACACTTAGGCTTTGAGAAATGCTTTCTGGTTGTATACAGAATCCACTTTTCATTATATATCTGATTAAGGAATAGAACATTTTGATTTTGAACAAGAACCATAGAGCTGATCTTCAGTCAACTTAACCAGAACCCCCTTAACTAAAGTGTTCTTATTTTCAAATCTCTCAGGTAGTGGACTGATTTGTTGTGTCTAACTTTTCAGGTAGCTCACATGAGTGTATAGTCTGCCTGAACTGTTTTCTTTAAAATGTTTTTATCTAAAGATGGTTTCCTTCTTTGTTCTTCAAGACTTTCATCTCCATGTCAAAACCTTTGAAAACTGTGCAGAACCTATTCCAAAAAAGATATGTAGCCAATGTATGGTTGTTGTTCCGTGCTGTTTCAACAGCTTTCAATAACTTTTCCTCAATAACGATTGAGGCATAGAGGAAATCAGAGAAAGTTCTTCTTTCTTGTTTATTCTGCATTGGGGGTTCCTCTCGAAATGACCTAGCGGCTGTTAGGAGAGTAGAGTTGAAACAGGTAGAATGCCATTTTTTTTTTCCTGGGGAACCTAACAGTCTAAGTAAAAGTAATTTAAAAAGAAAATTAAGAAGTACAGAATTTTAAAGAATCACAACAACTCTTCAGAGCACAGTTTCTCTGTTCATTCCGATCACAAAATATTTCTTTAAACAGTGTATAATGATATGAAAAACAGAAATTACTTGCATTGACAAAAATATATTTTTGAAAGAAAACAAATTGAATTAAAATTCTGACAAAATAGCATGTAAGATCAAGATTTAGATTTATATACTGTATTCATTGATACATCTGTATCTTGAGCTACAGAAAAAGAAAGTGAATGTTTCTTTTGAATTCATGGTTGAGAAGCATGAAGATGGACTTCTTCTTTAAATAATGTTTTGTCTTTGTCTCTGATCTTTTTAAATTGGAAAGTCATCAATAAATGAAACATAGGAACAAACTAGGATCTACTTTATTTCTGTAAATTAAAAATTTATACACAGTACATTTCTTTAATAAAATAATGACATTTCAGTTTGCATAAATAAATTAAAAATATGAATCTAGCATTTAATGAACTCATTAGGTAATTTGTCAAATTTCTTTAATAGGCTGCTAATCCCACTTGCTGTTTGGAGGATTTTGTTCGTTGGTATTCTCCCAGAGACTGGATTGAGGAAGAAATTGGTGATGGAGATACAGACAAAAAATCCATAAAAGGTATAATGTCTAATTGCATGGGTTACAAATTTTAATGGTTTGAATTCCTATGTATCTTTCTGAATTTTGTTTGGAGTTTTCTTTTTAAATTGTTAGCCTTACATATGCATTTTAATTTTCATTAGTGCATTCATCAAGTTGAACTATTTCCTGACCCCCCCAACTCCTTAATTAGATTAGATAATCTCCTTAATGCTGCTGCCCATTCACATGATTTGATATTATGTGAGCATAGTTCACAGAAAAGTTTTCCCCATAACGTATTTCTAAGTTAGAAGGGACCATCTTTTCACCAAGTTCATAAATTGATTTAATTATTTTGTGAATTATTACTTTACAGATATTTTCAAGTAAAAAAAAAAGTCACAATGAATTTCCTAGCATCAGTTTCTGAAATGGAGCTCTTTACTATGACTTTTCTTTACTTTGTTTTTTACTTTGTTGGTAGGATGATTTTTCATTATGTTATTGTGACAACTAGTTTCTAATACAAGTCATCATGGACAGCAGATCATGTGCCAATACTCCTATAATTCTGTTGTATGTAGCTGTCATTCACAATTATGTTATAAAAATTATATATTATATAAAAAAAAAGCATTGTTACTTTCTAAAGTTATTTAAAAAAAAAGTTGTTTCTAGTCAATCAATTCACGTATAATCTCAAATTCCATTTTTAAGAATGAACATAAATTCTATACATATAATTTCAATATAAATACACTTTCTCATATATCAAAAAATTGTTGACAAATCTAGAAAATTCGACTCCTCAGCAGTTGGAACTCTTTGTATTTTTATTTACAAATTGTTGCAGTACAGATCAGCCAAGATTTGAAAATCACTGTCAGTTTCTAAAGATCACATTAACGCTAAATCACTGATTACAATTCCTTGACAAGCATTTTGATTTCAAAGGGTTCTCTTTCACTTCTAGCTAGAAGTTCTTGCAGAAAAAGAAATGCATGATTTGTTTCAACCCTATCATTAATAATAGCTTTTTTAGTTTCAAATTTTTACAACTGACAGCTAAGTTAATTAGAATGATGTAATGTAGGTCACAAATGCTTTAGAAAACACAAAACATATTTTAAATGTTTTTTGAATAAAACTACTAAAAAAAATAAAGTATTAAGAAATAAAATATATGCATAAAAAAATAAAAATAAAACTTATGCTATTATTTAAACTTTTAGTTTTGATTTTATTATTTATTTACTTGTTTATTTTTTTTTTTTTTTTTTTTT
>JAFIDM010000001.1:84204448-84216806 GCA_023159025.1 Thereuonema tuberculata
CCCTCTCTCGAGTGGTGAAACTAGTTGTTGTAATTTATTGTGTAATTAAAAATTTTTGTCAATCTTAAACAGGTATACGGCTCCACATGTTACCAAGAATTTCCAGTATACGTAAAAATTCTCTTTTGCCCTAGGTTTAATTTAATTTTCTTTAGAATTAAAATTATATTAGAAGTTATTCATGAGCTCTTTATATTTATTTTCAGGCCATTTAAGTGAACGAATGCTAATTCCTGGGAATATGTGGCAAGAAGCTTGGGATACAGCAAAAGCTGTACCTGTACGTCGTCAAAAGAGACTTTTCGATGACACAAAAGAAGCTGAAAAAGTTCTACATTTTCTTTCCTCTTTAAAACCATCACAAGTCATAATGCACTTGATGCCTGCTCTTATTCATGCTGCTTTTATTACATCTTCGCACACAGGTAATTATTTAAAAAAAATTAACAAAATATTTTTGTAATAAAGAGCTATGTAACATTTTAAATTGAAAAAAGCATAAGTGTTAGTTATTTGAGATAAACAGGTGTAGAACATTTCAAGAAGCTTTACAACAGTCTTGCTTACATTTTTGCTTTCACAGAGTGCGGTTTAATTTAATCTTCATTGTTTAAAAAATACTTTTATTTAAATTAGAAACAGAACTCCATCCAGAACTTTCTTTTTAATGAAATTACAAATTTACTCTTGATTGATATATAAAAAAAATGATTTAAAGTTTATCTTGGCTATTATATTTTTGATTTTTACTACTTACTGGTAATCTTTCCAATTATATAGAAATCTTCTACATTTCTATTTTTATTTAAACACTTTTGAAAACTACAATAATTGTGCCAGTTAATAGTAAATATTTTTGCTTTAACTTGTTACTTTCAACTTTTACATATATAGATAGAGAGATCTGAAGTTTTCATTATTTATTCTTAATTTGAAAGAGTATCATTGTCTTACCAATGCTCCCAGGTTTATTTGGGATTAAATAAAACACACTGTAACATCAATTCAAATAAGATCATGAAGACTAATTTTCCTTGACACCAAATTATGTAAAAAAAAAATGTTTGAACACATCAAACATAATCTGAAGATTAAAAAAGTATTGTTAATTTCAAATCTGAACATACTTAGCAACAAAGAAAACTACAGTTACTGATTAAGCATTAAATAGACATCTTTGCTATCTTGCAAGGTTTTTTTTTTTAACTTAAAGTTTTGAAATTTAAAAAATATTGTACTAAAGAAAATCCATATCATTTGTCAATAGTTATTGTTGATTGTAATCTTTGAAGAAATAGTCAATGACTGGACAAGATATTCCTTGGATATTCAGTATTTTTTCAGCACTTAAATAGGAATGTAAAAATATAGTAGTGTCAAATAAAGTTTCAGTAAAATCAATTTTGAACTCCAAAAAGATACTATAAAACAACAGAAGAAATGAACCATTGCTAATTATTTTAAATTTTATTCTGGAAGAATTACAGATTTTTAGTACAATACTTCGACAGTAAGTTGAAAATAAGTCGAAACATGAACAATTTCATAAGAGATTTTCATACTGCTCTAAAAGCTAAAAATTTAATAATTTGTAGCTTAAGGACAGTTCAGTTCTCTATTGCTTTTAATGCAGTTTTGGCCTTTGGCGTTAAAATGCTGAAATCATGATGATTCAAAGCTTGGGAACATGCAATTTTGAGGAAAGGCTGAGACTAAATGAACTTTGAATTCAGTTTGATGCAGCTTACATACATTCATAAGTGAAAGCAAAATAGACAATATGTAAATGTTAATATCTGAACGTTGATATACCAACTTCATTTTCTTGAAGTAATTGGGTTTTTTTTTTCCCTTTTCGTAAGTTTTAACAAAGGTTATTTATTTATTTATTTATTTATTTATTTATTTTTTAGTGGAGCCAGCTTTACCTTCTTTATCCCAAACTTTAGAACAGATTGCAGAAAGGGCAGCAAATGTCATGAGAGCACCTCAACCTCAGCCAAAAAAATATAAGGTAATTATTTTTAGGGTCTTAATATTAGTGTAATGAACTTTTAATCTTATAGTAAATGTAGAAGGGTAGAAGTTATATTTTGTGGCATTAACTGCAAGAGAACATTCTTTTTAACAAACATATACTTAATAAATCATTTACTTCTTCTTCTATACTTAATAATTACAATATTTCAGTCAGATCTTCCTCAGGCATAATTTACTACAAAGCCCTTAAGTTGAATTTGGATTTAAATAATAATACACAACATCTCACAGTAGTAATCACTTTCAATACTTCATTTTTTACAATACAATACAGTATCCTAACAGTGTGAGAGAATACTGTAGTATATTGTATTGTAAGAAATTAATTATAGTATTGAATGTGATTCCTATTGTGAGATTTTATAGTGGATGGTTTATTTTTTTACTTGCTACAAAACGAATGCAGCATCCTAGTCATGACTTTGGAACTTGAAAATGAAGGAAAAGCTATTTCTCAAGTTCATTGCTTAAGAGTTTTGCATTTTATTTGATTAATATTTTTTGTCATTTAACATTTGTATAAGCATTCCTGTATTTTAAATTTTAAGATATAAATAATTTTATTTACAATTGGAATGTTTGTCAGTAGCAGAATCTGGTCCAATCTTGTGAGATAATATTCTCCCAATTCTGAGTTTTGCTTCCTGTAAAGAAGAAAACCACATTGTTAAGAGAAAAGTTGGATCTATAAACAATGTTTATGAAGATTTGAGATTTGTAGCCTGTAAATCTCACAATGCCATTTAATAGAAACTATGAGAATTTGGAGCCTTTATTTATCAAAATGACTTGCTACTAAAATAAAGAAAGACCAAATGAGGATGAAGAAAATGAAGATTATATTCCTAAGGTCATAAGTTGCAAGCAGATGAAGTTTGCTAGAAATATTGTTATTGTCGTTTATTTAGAATCGATGATCATATGATAATTTCATGTCTACCATTGATATGGTGAAGTGTATTATGAATTTCTAATAATTATGAATAAGTTGTTTCACCAGATTCACTATAGAGTTGTAGATGTAGAATATTCACAAGATTTCGGGATCATCAGATAATTGATCAAAAAACTTTAAATTTCAGTTCTTTATTCTTACACCATATCTTATTTTTCATTCTGATTTACTATTTTTTAAATTTAAGTTATGCCTCAATTTAAAATAATTGAGCCCAGAAAAGTATTTTATTTGTAAATTGTGAGATTCGTGTTTCAGTTTCCATTCTTCAAAAATTTTCAGGAAATAATTAAGCAACTTGAAGGTGTGGAGATCTTAATAGCAAGAGCCCAGTCCTTACGGACTAAATTTAGCAACCACGCTTTCTTAGAAGGAGATGCTACCAGTCAGCGAGCTGTGGATGAATTCTTGTGCTCTCTGTTAGAGAAACCAGAAGTATATGTACTTGGAGGAAGCCGAGGAACAGTGGGACGTATCATCCATAAATTATTTGTGGAAGCACAGAAGGTAAACAGAAATGGTTATTGAGCTAGGCAAAATTAATTCCTCATTATAGATTTTTTTTTTTTTCCCCAGCAGCTATTAGTCTTTAATAATCGTTTCTTAAATAAAATTTAAAGAATGTTGTTTTAGAATTTATTTATTTCAAAAGTAATTTTTTTCAATATTTTAGAGGTTTACTGTTAATATAACTGTTCCTTTTAATTATCTTCTTTTTATTTAAAATTTATTTTCAGTCTATCAACTTAATTATGGATGATGATCCAGACATTTCCAATGCACCAAAATCAAGGGATCGTTCCAATTCTTATTCCATCATTTCCACATTCCCTAAACCTGCAGGAAGAGAATACATACTAAGGACAACTGTCCCTTGTCCTGCTCCATATAGCACTTCATGTCCTCAAAGAATGTATTGTGTTTTACAAAAAGGCGAAGTTAGAATTGCTGGTGCATTTTCTCAAGATACAACATTTTCTTAAACATTCAATATTTATTGGTTATTTTTTTTTCTTTTTTGCAGTTTTATTATTTGCTCTTTGGAGAAGGCAAATATTTCAAACTGTAAATGTTGAAACTAAAATAAAAAACTTTTTATATCAAGGGCTTTATTTTAAAACAGTCAATTAATTTATTTGTTTTATGTTTTTTTTTTATCGGAAATCTTTTATTACTATTAGCACAGCTGAAATTATACAGAATGAAGCTACTCATTTTGAAAATGAAATAAAACTAACAGTACAGATAATATCTTTATTTTAAGCACTCAACAGCTTCTTTTAATTACAAATCGTAGGAAACTAGTGAATTCTTTAAAACATAGATTTCATTTACTTGCATAGACTTTTGTTTCAGTTTCAAAATAAATAGTTTTTATTGCTGTATCTTAAAAATGTTAATCATTAAATAATGATTAGCTAGGAACTTCATCCTAAGTAGATATAGTTTTGTATTTTTCATGTGAACAAGGAGGCTTAATGTGCGTGTATTAAAATAAAGAGAAAGTGAAAATAAATAAATGCACTTACTTACAAACATATTGAGGAAAGTATTTAAAATGATGGTAATAAGCCGACAGTTTTGGAATACTCCACGTATTCCTTCATCAGGAATGACACAAACATATAAGACATTACAACAACATTTAAGATGACACGAGGTGGGAATGCATGGTTAGTGAGGGAAGTAAGAAGATTAGCGATAGTGACGGGCCTGCTAATGCTCGCCGGTGATAGGGTTGTAAGCCTTAAGCTGGATTATATGGAATGATTCAGCTAGGCATCGGTGGGATAGTTTATTATGGTGGGAAAGGGATTTAGCAGCTGAGAAGTTGGGGGTATGTCCATTCTCTTTGTAGTGCGGAATGGTGTACGAACGTGTGGGGTCTGTGTTTTTGAAGGCTTGTTGATATTCTTTAATGCGTGTGGATAGGGGTCAGGATGTTTTCCCACATAGCAAGAGGAGCATTGGTTACATGGGATCCAGTACACTGTGTTGGAAGAATTATTTAGTTGCTTGGTTTGTGTTATGTTTATGTTGGGTGATTTGAAGGCAGGAGCATACTAGTGTTGGTTGAGGAATTTTTTAATGAAGCTTTCAAGGGGGTGGAAAGGGGATGTATTTGACAGGGGGTTTGGGGGTAGTATTTTTAGATTTTTGTTCAGTTTGTTTCAGGATATTGAGGCGGTTGTGAAAAGCTGGGAGGGGAAGTTATGGAAGGTATTATGGCTATACGGAAGATATGTCGATGATATCATCATCCTCACAACACAAATACAAGACCATCTAAACTCCATAGATCCCCATCTACAATTTGAACTGGAAACTCCTTCCAACAAACACAACAACTATCTTGATGCATCTATTACGTACAAACATAACTCCATACAAACCACTGTCTATAGAAAACCCAACTGCTCAAATAGATACATACAATATAACTCCCATACATACAAAATCAACACAATAGATTTTCTAATACGCAGAGCAATCACAACATGCTCCACTAAACCAGCCTTACACACTGAATTAAAAACCATTTACACCAAACTCAATCTCCCTGACTACCCCTCTCAGCTTTTCCACAACTGCCTCAATATCCTCACACACAAACTAAACAAAAAAATCTGAATACTACCCTAAACCCCCTGTCAAATACATCCCCTTTCCACCCCTTGAAAGCTTCATTAAAAAATTCCTCAACCAATACCAGTATGCCCCTGCCTTCAAATCACCCAACATAAACATAACACAACCAAGCAACTAAATAATTCTTCAAATACAGTGTACTGGATCCCATGTAACCAATTCTCCTCTGGCTATGTGGGACTAACATCCTGACCCCTATCCACACGCATTAAAGAATATCAACAAGCCTTCAAAAACACAGACCTCACACGTTCGTACACCGCTACGCACTGCAAAGAGACTGGAAACACCCCTAACTTCTCAGCTGCTAAACCCCTTTCCCACCAACTCCTAGCTGAATCATTCCATATAATCCAGCTTAATGCTTACAATCCTATCATCGGCGGGCAAAATGCCCTTCACTATTGCTAATCTTCTTACTTCCTTCACTCTAACCATGCATTTCCATCTCTTGTTATCTTAAATGTTGTTGTAATGTCTTATATGTCTGTGTCGTCCCTGATGAAGGAATATGTTTAGTATTCCAAAACTGTCCGTTTATTACTATCATTTTTAATACTCTCCTCAACAAGTTTGTAAGTAAGTGCATTTTATTTATTTTCACTTTCTCTTTATTTTTCATGTGACTGATACTAGTGATAGAATATGAGATTAATTATGAGATAAAGATATCATTTAAACATTCATAGAAAAACATATATGAGTTGCTCTCTGAGTAATGCCTTCATGTTTTTCTTATTGTTATTATTAACTTCCTAATCTTATTTTAAAGTTTTATTCTTTAGTATTTTTTTTCCCCTTCCTCAAAGAATAAAAACTCAATTTTTACCATTTATTCAATGCCTAACTATCTTTAGAAGGCAGAATTTGGCAATATCATATCTACTGGTACAGCCTTTGTGTTTTCATATCAAAGGTAAAATATACAAAAATGTCCGAAAAGGAAATGCACAGGAAAACAAGAGCTCATGGCAAATATACATTTTTTGGATTCAAAACAAAGCTGGTTTATATAGAAGCAGTGACCATGATACCCATGTCAGCAACACAACTATCATTGGGAAAGAGCGTATTCATATTTTCAGCAGGAGCCAGTATAGTATAGTCCATATCCACATCTTGCAAAAAGAGGTTCCCTATATGCAACCATTTATTTAACCTTTTATGAAAATAACCCAACTATGATCAAGTTGCTTTGTAAAATTTCTCGTAAAGACATTAAAAAATTGCTAGTAGTAATTATGATTATAATAGCTTCAGGGGTAAATTATAAAAATATATTATTTAAAATTTTGTTTTGGACGGCGACCAAATTAGGGAACAATCAAAAAAAAATAATAATAAGACCTACTCTATATGTTTTAAGATTGGGGAAAGGGCCTCAGCTCCTCTACATACTGCACCTTCATTTTGCCAGAAAGTGGTTCACAATAAACACTTCATCCAAAATCCCTATAGTTCTACTTATATTTGATGGGATGAAATCTTGATTTTTTTTTTTTTTCCAATACTTGTTTCACCTTTCTTTTGTTACAAAAATTCGATCTTATCCTTTCTAACGTCTGCTTATCTTGACATCACTTGGATTATACTGTTCTTAAAGTCTTATCAAGTTTATTTGGCCTTTCTATCTTTTTAAAATTATCATTCTTCATGTAGTGAGTAGTGTCCTTTCCTTTTTTTTAAAAGAAATGGCATTTGTTTTAGATTCTTGAAGCTTTCATAGTTAAAGATTATTTTTATCTGACCTCTTTAGCATTTCTTCTATATACAAAGTTGCAGAACGTTATAAATCATTAATTGCTACTCCACACGTCAAAGCTAATCTGAAACATGAGAAGACAATGTCAGTTTCATGGGCTAGGAATGTAATCTTGGAGAGAAATCAGATGAACAACACTGCATCTAAACAACTCAGTTCATAAAAAATCAGTAAGTGATTCTCCATTGTGATAACACTCAGTCCCATATTATATTTTTTTTTTGGTAAGGTGTATAAAGAGCTGTGCTAGAAAGTTCTGATGCATCCACCTTAGAGCTGTGAATTTGCGTTATCAGATAATTCTACACTCCAGAATCAGCTCAGACATTGGTTTGATGACTCGTTCAATACTAAAAGAAGAAGATTTATTCAAGCAGTAACAGAAAAATTACTGGAATGATAGTAAAACTCATTATTGACAGATTTGTGACTTTGGTTTTATGAAAAACAAAAATCTTGTTAATTTGAAAAATTTTATAAGAACTTATTGAACAACCCATTATAATTGATAAAACTTTCTGATTTTATTTTAAAAATTTAATAGTTTATTTGCTGTTACATTTTCATTTCATATATTGGAATGGTTTGATGTTCTTAAGTATCAATGATCAAATTTATGGCAATGTTTGTCCTGCTGAATAAATTGAAAGCTATAACCAAAATATATATAAATATAATTTTATGTCCAACTCAATGTACAGACAAGTGCAATATGGTCAGATGGAATAGTTAAACTAGGTAGGGCTCCATATAATGCAATTTCTTCATGACTTGGTAATGGAACAACCTAAAAACATAAGGAAAAAAGCATTAAATTTAAAAGATTAACTTTTTTTTTTACAATATATATAGTGCAAACTTTTCTCAATTTAAAATATACAAAAAACAAATTCATATCATAAAAACTTTAATCACTTTAATGTTTTTTATGAAATTGGAAATCCTAAATAAATAACTAGATAATTACTTTTTTTTGTATCTACGAAATTTTGTCTGAAGTTTTGCTAACATTTACTCATCTATCATCTTACAAGCCGGACCTCTTATTTAACTTAAAATAAAGGGGAAAAAACCCCCAAACCTTTAATGTGAACTTATATGAAGAATATTCAATTCTTTGAGATGGGAGCGTTCAATTTTGTAGACATAGTAATAAGGACAGAGAAATTAAACTCAGGACTAATAACAGTAATGTTTATCTGGTAACTGCCAGTAACTTTACAAACTTTTTGAGTTACTTTTCCATTATTTTGACCGAATCTTCAAGAACGAAATTAAGGATGACTGTTTTTAATCACAGTATGGTAAAAGCACTAATAAAATTTCCATTAGTTGCTAATACATAAGCAATATTGCTGTTACCAACAGATACAGCATTGGAAGGATGATATGAAAAAAAAAAAAAAACCGAAGCCACTATGAAATAAAACCACAAAAACAAATATATCATAATAATAAAAACACTATTTCAAGTCGGGCATAAATCCAGCATATGAATTAGTCATAAGAGGAATAAGCTTAATAAGGGGATTTAATTGTTAAGGAACGGGGATTTTTTCCTAACATGCACCAAAGAAAAGAAAAACAAAAATTCATGCCTATACTTGTCAACGAAGTGAAGTCTGAGATGGCTGCTTCATCATTGTTATGATTCCTCATCCAGACTTACCATTTCGATGATGAGCTCTGAAGGCATGAATTTTTATTTTTCTTTCATTTCATTGACAATTAAATCTGCATGTTAAGATTATTCCTCTCGATTATTCCATTTTTGATGACTTTTTGTTTATAATTTAATAGCCACTTGTGCTGGAAAGTTTTGGGACATTTCTTAAATCCTGAGTAACAGGTATTTTTCTTTTCTTGTTTGTTGTTGTGGGAACTCACATCTGGGAGTGGGTGTAGGTTCCATTTCTTTTCATGTCTGGCTGAGTAATCATAGCAATGATGAAGACTCCACTTCATTGACAAGCTCTAGGCATGAATTTTTGTTTTTCTTTTCTTTGGTGCATGTTGGCAAAAAAAAAAAAAATCCCCTTTCCTTGAATTTTAATAGTTGTGTTAAAAAAGAAATAAGCTTATTGATAAATGCAATCTTGTGTTTAAGAGCAGCATCCTAACTTAGCTGTCCGACAATAAGAATAAAAAGGAAATTTCCTTTTGGTAAAAAATGAATAATTTTCCTATGGCTATGTGGAGATGGGGGTGGTTTTGAAAACAATATTAACATTGTTTGGTGGAAAAGCCTAAGTAAAATAATTACATATTTCTATTTAGGTAGATAATAAATCAAATTTAAAAGATGATAGAATAGTAATTAGGTTATTATTGCCTAATTGTTGTGATTTATTAGAAACAAAGTTAGTACCATACTTTTTTTTTACTCTAAATTCCTCACATTTACAAGTTTCAAAATCATCGAATGATTATATTTAAAACCTATCATTAATTTATTTAAATAAAGAAATAAATATTTTGTTATAAAAATATGAAATTACTCCCTTTATCAAACTTTGCAATTTTATTTTTATTCCTTACATATTTTTTAGGCTTGAAAGTTTTAATTTAAATCCCAACAACCGATTAATCTAAATACATTAACCCAGAAGGAAGGTTTTGCCAGACTGTGATTAAAGCTCTCTGACTGGCTATTTTTGCATACGAAATAAATATTAAAAATTCAATTCAATCAGCATGTCATCACCAATCATGAAATCTGAGTAAAATAAATAAATAACCGTTTTTGAAAAAAAAGAAGAAAAGGTTATGTTTTGTCCTCTCCCTCATTCCAAAGAATAACTGAAATGATTGTTGCATAATATTATAATAATAATTTTAACCAACAAATATAAAATGTACTAATAAACAGCTTTACAATTAAAAGTTAAAAGTTTTATGAACGTGAAAACTATTACAGTTCAAAAATTAACAGAAAAGAAATTTAAACCTTAAGAAAATGCTATATAAAGAAGAATAAGCATTTAAAATAATCAGTTTTTGAATAATAAAAAACCTGTTTAAAATTGAAAATGAAATGATTTTTTCATTTTCAAAGTCCTTGTGATTTTTTTTTTTTTTTTTTGTCATTGAGGAATTCAGTCATATGCACTGGGTACAAGTTTATTATTGCCAAGCAATCACTATTGTATTGAGAAAAAAAAGCATTGTTTATGGTGCTATTGTTGAAGATGAGCAATTACTGAACCAATAAAACTTTATTAATTCAAAAAAAGAAAGTCTGAGAGTCAGTATTGAACTCAAGTGAATAATAATCAGATATAATTTTATAACTGAAAAAAATAAAAAAATGGATTATTATACATACACTGATTAGAATATCTCATTGGTAGGATAAACAGTGTCACTTACAAGTTGTGTCTGTAGCCAGTACAAATGTGTCAACAATGCACCCATGTCTAGGCGAAATTGCTGTGAGAAAGGAACTGACAGAATTTGAATGAGGTGTTGTGACAGGATACTGTATTACAAGCCTATCTGTGTAGCAAATGTGGACAGTCAGTGATAATATACTGAGATGGAAGTGATGGCGTCAAATACAAGTGCTCCCTACAGTGGACAACCCACCAAACAGAACCGTAGGATGCTTAAGAAGCACAATACACCAAAACTACTATTTTTTAGCACCGAGCTCTGTTTATCATGGGAACATAAATCTGCACCCAAAAATTTAGAATCAAGGCTCACAAGCTAATTTCCATGGTAGGATAGCAATATGTAAGCCCCATATTGACTGTACCAACATGCAGCATTGTGCATATAGTGTAAACAATGTGAAAGCTTGGAAAGCTGCATTACAGTGATGAATCATGTTATGCCCTTTTCTGATAAGACAAGTATGTATGGTATATGCCAGTGACCATCTAAGACAGTTTATAAACCCAACTGTGAAATTCGGTGATGGTCTTATCTGGTTTGACCTCTGGTTGTTGTGCCATGCACGTTAAACACTGTGAGGTATCTGAAAATTCTGGACAATGAAATGTTTTGTTTGTATGGAATGGATTCTTGGCTCTTATCAGCACCGTCATAAGGCCATCACTGTAACTGCATATGAAAGTTACCACATGTGACTGGCCTCAACAGAGCCGCAATTTTAACTAGTGAATATCTATGGGATTAATTGGAGCATCCACTGAGGTCTAGAAACTCCTTTCATGCCTCAAGCAGGAATGGTCCAACATTTCAAGGCTGGCATTATCAAACAAAGTATGCTCTGTACAATTGCCACAATCATTGCAACTACAATAGATCTTCTATCTTATTAAAGTTATCTTCACAGCTGTTTGCTTTAAACACTTAAAGTGTCCAGTGTATTTGTGTTTTTATGCTACAACACTTGCTTTCAAACCTCTGGCCAACAGTAGAAATTTATCAGATTAAGATGAATTCTGCACAGTTCTCTTTTCAGCTGTTTTATAAATTTCTTTTAAAATGGGTAAATAGCTTGACTGATCCCAATGATCTTTGAGGCAAAGCAAAATTGCCTCAACAACCATGATTATAAAATAAAATCTACCTAATAAAGTCTGCCCTTTCATTTTTTTTTTAACATAAAAAAAAGTTCAGCAAATGGATGAATAATGGGGATCAAGAGGCAAGCTGGTCAAATCTACACTAACGGGGATTGTCCTCAGCTAATGACTCCTGGAAACTATAGAGGATTTTTTTTTTTTTATTAAATGAAGCTCATCATTATTTACCTCATCTACTTTAAGACGTGTGCTATCAATAAAGATGTAATCAAGACATCCATTGAAGCCAACTGTGTAATTAGTATAAGGTGGAGTTCCACATGCACTGAGTAGAGAAAATTTATGCGACAGGCTTAAATTTTTCACAGCTTCTTCTGGATCTAATTTAAAAAAAAAACAAAAAAACATGTATTAGCTATACTCATTTTTCCTCTAAAATTAATAGTAACTTTTTTTTTT
>JAFIDM010000001.1:84226806-84253682 GCA_023159025.1 Thereuonema tuberculata
GTTTTTTAAAGTTGTTTTTAATGTTTTTAATGTACACTTGATAAAGGAGATTGGTAGAAAGGAATCTCCGAATACGTACGTGAATGGTTTAATTATAATATATTATTATTTTTTAAACAAAAAAGTGCATAATTAGTTGGCAGTGTAATTATATTAAGTACAGCACGTTAAAATTATTATCAGTATAAATGGAAATGTTTGTGAAGATCTAATTTAATGATGTTTGTAAAACTACTGATAATTTATTTTATAAAATGGAAAATATTTAAGCTATTATTATAAAATAAAAATAGTTTCTTTGTGAAGTAGTTTTACTATTAATGTAAATAGTAAATAGTGCAAATAAATGTTCAATAACAAAAAATAACAAAAAAAAAAAAAAAAAAAAAATCATTACAGTTGATAACAAGACTATAATTTCAAAAAAAACATGTTTAAACTTTTAAACACAGTACCAAAAACTTTAACTTTTATTTATTTATTTATTTATTTTGTTTTTGATGGGCTACCTTTTAAAAAACTATATAATATTAAAAATATATATATATTTTTATATTATTTACAATATAATGTTTTATTTAATGATTTAATCCACTACTTCATCCAGCATAGCTTTTCAAGATTCAAAGACAAAAAAAGAAAATAATCTAGGTTTCGACATAACTTACGATGGTTCACATACAATCTATTTACTGAGAAATTGTTCTTAAAATGAATTATTATTTTCATTTTTTTTAATAGCTTAAAACTTCCGTACATAAAAAATGGACAAAACATAATAAGTTTAAGAAATATTTAAAGCAAGCTAATTTTTAAATCACTTGTTTACGATTCAACATTGTTTCTCTTAAGAACTAAGGAACAAACAAAATAATTTATTTTTGAGGTTGTAATTCTGTATTTTATTAATACTATACAGTTTTCTTCTGAATACAGTATGATATCAAGATTTAAGAAAAACTGAAACAGATTTAGACTATTGTCAAAGTTAGCAACACTTGCGATGAAAACCTTTACTTTAATGCTAACGGTTTGTTTGAAATAAATAAGACTAATGTAGAAAGATTGTTTTTTAACGAACCTGCTTGCTAAAGTATTACAAAAATCTTCATTTCTGAAATGTTGTCTGCATAACCGACTACATTTCAACTGCTTTTTCCCAAGCGAATCTTGACCCACCACGCTTTGTTTAATGCTTTATCATTCGGAAAAGATTGAAAGCTGAAATTCTTATTACATCTGTAAACCCTATTAAAGCGTTGGGGAACATAACAATTCCTTCTACTCCCTTTTTCTTGGTCACTTTTCCTTTGGACATATAGGCACATGAACGATCAGCTGGGTAAGTGATCAACCACACCACTTTCACTGTGGCGCCCTCTAAATTTCATTTCACAATACCTATACAATATGAAATTACTTTTCACTAACACAATTTGCTTTTATGTGATACTCTTTATATCAATCTAGAAGGTATAGTCCTACATTACATTCTTCACACCACCAACGAATTTCCTTCCTAATCCTGTTTCCTATTTCTTGGCTGTCTCCATCTAGCAGTGCCTTTATGAACTATGTTAGTATACATATATTCTCGAATGGTCACCGCTCGGATAAACGCCTTCCAAATAGAAGCAATACAATGCAGAATTGCCAAGGAACGTAATTTTGAAGAAGGCATTGCCACCCAGTAAAAACTACAGGCAGTGATCTAAATGTGTTAAACCATAAAATGCGATGCATACAATATTACACTGTACCTAAGCTGAAGTATTCTGACAATAACACCATTCATGAGACTTCCATATCAATCTACCTAAAATTTGCTAAAAGCCTGGTAAACTTAGACACGCCAGTGCAACGCAAGTCAACATTGATTTTATATAGGATAGATTAGATCATAAAATATTCCAAAATTCTATGAACTGTACATTAAACAAGGTAGGGATAGCGATTAGTAAACCAATCACAATACTTCACAATGTCTTCTGATACATATAAAAAAATATAATTAATATTGCTCTAATTTCCTTATTATTATAAATGTGATTGTTGCGAATGCAAAAGGCGCAATTGGTGTAGAGTATTATAAATGTGATTGTTGCGAATGCAAAAGGCGCAATTGTTGTAGAGCTATATTATAAATGTGATTGTTGCGCATGCAAAAGACACAATTATTGCGATTATTGTGATTGTTGCTAATGATATTTTAATGATACTTGTCCACAGACAGACAAAACGGGAATAATAGTCTTCTGATCCTTATCAGGCTAGAATAGTCAAGGGGGATGAGATTCTCATCTCGACTGGAATAACCCCAAAATTGTAAGTTCCAGGGGAGAAACGGACGAAACACAGAAGAAGAAAGAAACAGCCATGCCACTAACGGGATTCGAACCCAGGTGCCTGCACTCTGGCCGCTGTCTAGACTGCTCGGCCAAGCCGGCATGGCAAAATTAACATTTTAAATTATAATAGAAAAAAAAAAAAGATTCTTGATAAATATCATGCCTCTTACGGAATATATATAGGATGAGTTATTGAAGATAACAGTTCAAAACCATAATGTAAGTTCTTATATTTACCTTTGTTTGTTCTAAAGCTACTATTTCCTCAAGATGCCTCAAGGACATTCCTGCTTGAAGCAACCGTATATGGTCTGCATCTGGGTGAAAATAAAAGTGGCTAGTAGCAACACATATTTTCTTATTAGGAACTTCTAATGACTTCAGTATTACAACCTAATAAAAAAACAAAAAAAAAAACTAATTAAATGTTTTGCTTTTAAAATTCAAGCAGCTTTCATAATCACAAAAACTTTAAATGCAAAAGTAAAATAAGTTTCAGAATGTGAAGTATTTCTGCTTGCTACTGTGAATAAGCATTTAGCTTTATTATTGAATACTGATTACTCGCATGAGTATTCTTTGTCAAAATTTCGCATGAGTATTCCATGAATATTCAATACTCGCATCCTAAGGGGTGAAAACGGGAAGGGGGAGGGGGGTTAGGGTACTTTACAGGGGTTTCAGGTTACAAAGAAGAATATAATATTACTTTGTAATCATCATGTGAGCTTTTACCAACTGGGAAAGGTTTGAAGTGATAGGTGTAGAGAAGAACAGAAGGGGTGGGAGTCTTATATTCTCTGATCTCAACATTAATTTGATACCAAGGGCTTATCGTGTTACAAAATAGAATATAACATTAATTTGTAACTACCATGTGACTTTTTTTTACCAACTGCAAAAGTTCCAAAGTGATAACACAATTACAATTTCTTTGTCATCCACATCACAACACCTCTTTTTTGTAACCTGCGCAAAGCCCGGGTATTTTTGCTAGTTTATATATATACTGAGTGGCCATAATTAAACAGGTGTTTGGAGCACAATAGACAAAAAATTGTTGGGCCAAAAACAGCAAATTTGGTGTATATACTATTCAGACCATGGGATTACGATTTCGCAGAAAAACTTTTTTAATTTTTGGCACTACCAGGGGGAACTGGCACTGTATGGTGAGCTAATCAGACATAGGAAAGAAATCAAAAGCGTACAGTTGATAATAGGTTTTACTGTTAGTCAGTTACACATACGGTTCAATATGTTGTCCTTGCACGTTGTCCAAAATTTGCATTCTATAGATCATAGATTCTATTGCTGACCGCAGCAAATCTCCAGAGATTTGCCTCACATGAAGCAATATTCAGTCCTTCAATGTTACCAAACTATCAGCATATCCTTGGTAAACCACTGCTTTCAAGTAACCCTACAACCAAAAGTCACATGGCATGAAATCAGGCAAATGTGAGGTCCACGTCGTCAATGAAATGTTGACGTAGGACTTGCTGACCGTCAATCCTATGTGAGTGGGCGCTCCATCCTGCATGAACAGTTGTGTCAAGACACACACAGTTGTGTCATACACACAGTTGAAGTTCTGGAATAATTAAATTTTGCAGCATCTGTTGATATCGCACTAAAACATGTCACTGGTCCTGTTGGTTGCAGTTCTTCGAAAAAGTACGGACCACTTATGAAGGAGGCAGTAAAGCCACACCACACTGTGACCTTCGGTGGATGCAACGGCATCTACTCAATAGCATGAGGGTTCTCGGTAGCCCAAATCCAGTTGTGTATTGACAGTGCTGCTGAGATAAAAGAGCGCCTTGTCACTCCACAGAATGTTCCAAGGCCACTTCCATCCGAGCTACAGGTGAGGTGTGAATTGGTAATAGACAACTTCACTGTTCGGAATAACCGTAGTGCAATGGATGCATTACTGTTATTCTGGTAATAACACTAATCACAGCATTGTGTATAGTAGCATTCACAGCACCATCAAGCAGGTCAAACTGACCGATGCCACTCATGATGAGGCTTATATCTGCATACCTGATGACATCTGTTGTCTGTCACTGAATGACTGTGAGTTTACAGCACCAGTTTCCCCCCTAGTGGCGACATTCGGAACTAAATATTTTATTTTCTGTGAAATTGTAATCCCATGGTCTGAATAGTATATACAACAAATTTGGCTGTTTTTGGCTTATCGTGCTCCAAACACATCCTGTTTAATTATGGCCAGCCAGTATATATAAGAGAACGTTTTTTAGTTTGTTTTTTCCCTATACATTCTACTTCGATCTATCTGGACCAAACTTTGCAGAATTACTCTTAGGATCCTGCAGAAAAAACACACTACAATTGAAACCTGGACACATCTCCCCCTTTTGCCTTATTCAATCCCTTCACATTTTTCTATAATTTTCAAGTAGAGGTATGGTTACCAGGTTCAAATCCACTTGGTGGCAATATTATTTTTTTTTAATTTCCTTTTCCCTGTTTTTTTTGATAATGAATTTTCTGTTCTTTATTTATTTAAAGCCGGTGTGGTCGAGCAGTCTCAGGCGGCGGTCTGCCGTGAGGCCAGTCTGCCGGTGCCTGGATTCGAATCCCGGTTGTGAGCATGGATGTTTCAAAAATTTCCTTTCCTGTGTGTTAGCCTCTTCTTCGCTTTCTCTTCGGTCTGACGTCATTCTGTAATGGCGTCCTGAGGGTTAGCTCTGGGAAAGCACCTCAGTATCTTCTCCCCTTGAAATTATCGGAACAGAGCTTCTGTTCCGCCCAGATCCGGCCTGGCGGCTGGAATCTGGCTCCCTAGACCCACAAATTGGTGGAACAGGGAAAATCAGCTATGTATGTATGTGTATGTATTTATTTAAAATAATAAAAAAGATATTCTTAAATTAAGAACAACGAAAACCCGGATCTGGACTAAGGGGTGTGAACTTTCTTGAAAGGTATGCATTTCTCTCAAACCACTTTAGTGGGAAACACGAAATTTCACATGAATGTTCTTTGTCAATATCAAAAAGATACTTATTCGAAGAAACAAACTTTATGAGTTTTCAGGTTATAAAATCAGAATGTATTTACCAACTGGGGAAGGTTTGAAGTGATAGAGGCGTCAGTCTTTAAATCTCCGATCTCGATATTAATTTGATATCTAGGGCTTATAGAGTTACAAAATAGAAATATATTAATTTTAACTAACTGGAAAAGTTTCTAAGTGTTCTCACAATTTCTTTATCATCCGTATCACAACAACTCTGTTTTGAGACCCGAGCGAAGAACAGGTCTTATTAATAATTTAAAAAAAAATGAACAGAAACAAACCTGAAGTACTGTGGTACGTTCTAAAAATCTATTTTTCAAATCCTCATTTTGAGAAATACTGGTTAACATATCTTCAAATACTGGTGAATCTTTAATTGCTTCACTCAGGATTATACGATGTTGATCTAAAAGACTAAAAATTTAACAAAATGATGTATATATGACAGATATTGATTTCAATAATGTTCACATAAAAAGGAAAA
The DNA here is from genome assembly GCA_023159025.1 of Thereuonema tuberculata. Taxonomy (NCBI): domain Eukaryota; kingdom Metazoa; phylum Arthropoda; class Chilopoda; order Scutigeromorpha; family Scutigeridae; genus Thereuonema; species Thereuonema tuberculata. The sequence continues at coordinate 84,232,691 of JAFIDM010000001.1, forward strand.
AAAGGGTTTCAGAAGCTAAATTAATTCTCTTACAGAAAATGTGATTTAGAGATTTCTTGTTAATTCAACAAACTCTAAATTTCTTATAAAACTGTTCAGGGCACTATAAAATGTTAATTTCATTTATTGCTGAAACATTCAACTTCATCCATCTCCTTTAATATCATATTATTTAAAGAGGAAATCAAATTGCAAATTAGAGGCTTGATATAATTATAGATAAAATGCTTTACTTCTAAAACTACATCTACTGAACATAAGATTTCCTCCGGAAGCTTAAGCATACAACAAAAAAAAGCAAACCTAGAATTGAACTTGTTAAGGATGTTTACAGTCAGTCAAGGATAGTACAATTAGATTGCAATGGATTACATCAGAATTTAACTCAAGTATGAGTTAAATTTAACTGAAAGTGGGTTGGCATTAATATTATTGCCTTTTGCTTTATAAATCCTGATTAATATTTATCTTAATCTTAATATATATTTAGTGTGTTCTCAGCCATTTTGAAATTTAGGCCCAAAGCATAATGACATGATAACCTCTCCACCTTCCACTATCCTTTTACCTTAATATTAAGATAAGAGTGCATTTTCCCTTAAAATTAAGGTAGCTTTCATTAGATTTTATTTAGTTATCATTTATCAGCACACACCATAACACTGTAATTTTCCTAAATTGTATGACTAGTCAGGATTTGTCACACATACACGTTTTCACAAAATCAAATTTATCTTATATTTAAGGAAATTTGTGACTGCCACTTGGATTTTTTTAAAGCTGAATTATATTTAAATAAATATGTACATAGGGTATTCAAGAGCACCCATATGCTCTGTTTTTCTTGAAATATATATATATTATATGGGTAAAAATTAAATAAATGGCTAAATCTAATTGACGACATTTATAACCCGGAAAAATTGTTTATTTTTGAAATTAAATGTTTAAAACATTTATAATACCTCCTTATTAATCAATATCCATATGTTTAAAAAAAAAAAAAAAAAAAAAAATAGGTATTAAAATTTCAAGGCAGTACATGAAAAGTCATTTTCCTGCCGGATGAAAATTCCATGTTCGCACCTTCAGTTCACTATAATTTAAAATATTGTTATTTCCAAACATGAAATCTGGGTTTAAAATAATTATTATATGTTATAGAACATAACATGAAGACTAAAATGTAAGCTAATATGTAATTTGATAATGTTTCAGAGGTTTTGTAGCGGGGAAAATACTACTCATTTTCCTGCTTCAAATTAAAATCACATTCATTGTTCCATTTCTTTAAGAATTATGATTTATCAGAGGCTTTGTTTGTTGATTTTCCTTCATATTGTTCTTTTATAGTAAGACATTACAGTTTAATTATGTTAGTAGTTGATTGAACTTGATTTTTCCAATTAATAAAAATGGGAGTGATCATTTTCCTGTCACTTGTCATTCGGTTGTCAGGAGACGTCATTTTCCTGTCAGACTCTTCATTTTCTTGGCATACAACTTTTAAAAATTCTATATTAAAGCTATAATATCAACTTATTATTGATAACAAAATCACTTTTCATACACTTAAGTAAACAGTAAGTGAATTAAAAATTAATAAATGCATATTTCTTAAATTTTTTTCAATATTTTTCTGTGTTTCATTTTAGCCACTTATCTAATTTTTACCCATATATAGATCAGGCTCAAACAAAGATAGTTATATACAGACAACAGTCACTTTATCTCTTAACAGTCTTGTTTTATATCATCCCTAAAAGTTTTATTTTTATTATAAGATTTAAAATATATTCCTGTTGCAAGCATTTATTTATTTGAAATCTGTATTTGGTATTGTGACTGAGACTGTTCTGATTACAAACATTAATTTGTTTTTGCATTAATGAGAAGATGAAGAATATTAATTGTCATGTATTATCTTAGTCAGAAATCAGTTGTTTTTCATTACAATATTCCATTTATAAAAATTAATTTGCAAATAACTTGAGAAGTAAGACAGAAGTTAGTTTTTGTGTCTCTTTAAGAAATCAACTTTTCATAATTGAACAAGAATGATTTGGTCAGGATATTAAGCGAGACTCAAATACAGTAGAGCCCTGATTATCCGCAGAATTGGGTGGCAAGGGTACCGCGGATAGTAAAAATCGCGGGTAACCCAAAAAAAGACTAAAAATGAGGTGTAAACATGAAAAAAAATATTTGAGCATAAAAACTACGTTTTATTATACAAAAAACATAATCTGCAAAACTTTTAAAATATGTACAGTACAGCAGAAACCTTTCTGCAGAGCAAGAGCCTGCCACTCATCCACAAATTCCGAGAAGGCCTGTAGGATTTCGATGCACAATAAACCTGTCAGTAATTTTCGACCTTCGCACTGTAGGGACTATTGTACTTTCCCTGTTGTTCGCTTGGATTAAAATTAGTTTTTTTTTTTAGGTTCATAATTAAAAAAATTTTTTGCGGCACTCGCGGATAATCAGGGCTCTACTGTAAATGAATTCAAATCTGTAATATTGTTGTGTAGAAGAAAATGTAGTAAGAATAATACAAGACCTGAATTTTGCTTTGTTGTAAAAGCAAACCACTCCCTCAGCTACTTTTCCTCCTTTAGATGCAAATGTTCCTTCCATGTTTTTAGCTTCTAAAACTGGCTTTAAATCACAGTCAAATATTTTCCCATCAACTTCTTGTAAACATATTATATCAGCATGATAACCTATAGAACAACAAATTTAATTCAGAAATCAAAACATTTAGTTAAATTTAATTTTCTTTATTAAAAAAAAAAAAAAAACTTTGCTAATAGAGACTTAACTTTGCAAAGCGTTTATATAACTGTAGTTTTCTTTGGATCTTTCTTACAGATTCAATTTGAATTGAAAATAAACAATAAACAGCTGAAGCATGCTGTTAATTTCTCTGGTAATGATAATTTATTGTTAAATTATCATGATTTGAAGTTTGAAGGGAATAATGTAACAGTGAGTTTTCAGTTTTAAGCTAGGATACGTTTTTACCAAAATCAATGCATATTTACTATCCATTTATCATTCAAGTCTGAAATTACTTATTAGTTTTTGAGTTATAGGAAGTAAGGTTCCTTAAAGGCAATTCGTATAATGGATGGTTTTCTGACCCTTACATTATTACTTATGTATTCAGTTTGGATAAAACATCAAATCTTTATACATTCAATGGCTAAAAAATGTTTACCTTTCAAAATAAATATTTCTTGAATTATGTTAATTGCTTAAGTTACATGTTTATATTCAAGTTGTAATGCATCTAAACTTTATTATTTTTCTTTCTTCTCTAAAGTTAATATGAAATAACTAAAAGTAAATAAATAAATAAACCTTAACACAAACACACTAAGATGTATAGCAGCAAGATAATAAAACTACCAAAAAAAAAAATTTTCATGCAAATTACTGTACAGAATTTCCCAGTTTTGTATCAAATGCTTGAGATTTCTTCTAAATATGTTTAATTTCCATAACTTAGCCTTTACTGTGGTATTATTATTATTTTTTTAATTTCAGTAATAAGCTCAAATTTAAAAATACAATGATCATAAAAGATAAATTGGCAAAAACTTGTCTAAGCAACAATAATAACGTTACACAAACAAAATGTTCGATAATTATCTTTCTTTCATGTATTCACAAACATGTTAATTTACTCCCCCTTTTTTGTATTAAAAAAATTAAAATAAAATTAATGTTAAATATACATTCACATCTTAAGTTTTTTTTTTTTATGTGTGCTGAAATGTACTAGTGCAGATATCAGCCTGCACAAAAGCATATAAATAAAAACAACCATATGCAGTCCAAAGCTTTTGCGTCAATAAGACATCTTTCATCTGTATTTTGTCAAATCTATTAATACTATATTAAAAAAGTATTTCTTTACAATTGTTCTTTGGGTAATTAGATAGCTTAGTCTTCGAAATCTAGAGATTGTAGCTATGAAGTTGCTTAAGTTTAATCACGAAGATTGAAAAATACAAACCCATTATTTCCTTTAACAGAAGCTGCTTTCTATAATCAATTGCTAATGCGTATGGAGGACAAGTAGGAAATAGTGTGGAACGAGAAAACTCAGAATCAGCATACAAATCAGCAAGAATGTTATAGCTCACAACCCTAAAGCTAAAAGGAAAAAATAAAAATAAATAAATAATGAATTAGTTGGTGTATGTGATGTGAGCTTCATATTATAGAAAACAATATAATTTCAGTTGATAAACATTAAAGAACAAAGAACAAGAAGGACTGGATGATTTAAAAGGGAAAGATCAAGTGGAAACATTTACAATGAATGATTGTTTCCAAATTAAGAAAATTTTCCAATTGTCACACTAATGGTTCTCTCATTTAAAAAGGTAAAAGGTTCATAAGTGAAAACAACTTATCTTATATTTTGTTTTACAAATTTTTATAACTTAGATGTAACAAAAACTTAGTAAATCTAGAGGAAACTGTCAAACTTCCATTGTCTTGATTTCAGTTTTTTATTCATCAAAGTTCTTTTCTGATTGGCTTAATTATTTCTTATTACCAATTGCAGAAGTTGGATGAAATTTTCAAAAAAAAATATCAATTTTTCTCACTAAATTTCTTTTACAAAACTCTTACATTTATCAACAGTTAAATTTTGTCCACTTAAACAATCTTTTAACCTACTGGATTTTTATCAACTCCTGTATTTTTTTTTAACAATCATGATGGAGGATGGCTATGTAGTGCTAAATATTTCTTTACAGTGAAATTTATATGGAATTTATAATAAAGTAAAAGCAATATTTTGTTTATTAAAAATTAGAAACCCAGCCACAACAGATTTCTAGCCTAAAATAATACATGATATACACAGATGGATATCCAAAACAGGCTTGTTTAGGATTCCCAGTAAATATTTTCATTTCATGGATATAATTGTTACTAACTCACATTAAATTTAAATAATGATTGTGTTTTGTTTTTTTGTAATTATCTGCTTAAAAAGCTTGAAACAGCCAGTGGAAATTTAATAACTCTCTTCTATTTAATGTCACTTCTTAAGTAACATTAAATTCATAAGCTTAGTTCAACTACTAAGAAACATTTGAAACACTTAAAAAGTGTAAGCCTTTACTACAATGTTTTATTTTTGTTTTGTTTTCCAGTGAAATGAAGGCGGCGGCAAACATCCATAAGTAGTTGTGCAAATCCCAAATGATGTAACAAGGATCATCCATGATTTATTTATTAAGTTTTATAGTAATTATGGTAAATTTAGCTCATGTTTATCCTTAAATGTAAAATATTAGTTATCACAGAATAACATTGATAAACCTAGTTTTGCTTTGGTATTTGGTTATTTTCAAACCATTGTCCAAAATAAAAGGGAGGGGCAAGGATAAAGGGATCCTAGGTTATTTCTTCTTCAATGTTTTTTTTCTATGGAGATTTAATCTCATTAGCCTTGCTGCTAAAGATGAGAAACCTCAATTGTTTAACCTTTCACTGAAGACTTTTTTTTTTTTTTTTTAAAGGTTAGTTTGCTTGGATTTTGCATTTGGACTGCTTAACTAGTACTACTACAAAGATATGCAATGAATGAATTATTTAACAAGGTCCCAATACCTTAACCAATGCACTTCAAAAGTATCTGCTACTGCACCAATTTTGCAAGTGAAAGTAGCTCCCATGAAACAAGGGGATTTTACTACCTTAGAATTTGTTTAACTAACTTGTTTTTACTTTTAGAGGAAAGTCAATATCAAACATTGATTTTTTTTTTTATTGGTCTAGTGAAGCAGAGGTTGTATCTGAAGTCAATATATATAACATAAGGTCATTCAATAATGTCCTTGTAGTAAACCGATTTTCCCATATTTAAATTTCACAGAAAACACTTCTATGTATATTTGATTTCATTATTAAGCCAAAGATGTAAATTCAATGTTCACAAACATAGAAATGTAAATACTGAGATTTTTATTTTAATTTTTGTTACTACTAGCAAACATTTTTTAATTATTTTCAAATTAGCACCATCTTATTTAATTAAAACACTGAACTGCTAAAAATAACCAAAATCAAGTTTGTTTGTTTTTTCCAAAAACAAAAGAAACAAGAAGTTATTTTTACATCTTCAATTAGAATTCAACTTTTATCTAAATTTTAAAAGGGGTTGATTCTCTGAGCTAATTTTCTAAATATTGTAATTTACAAATTATTTAATTAAAAAATAATTAAATACTGATTAATAATAATAACAATAATAATTAATTACTGCAAATTAAAGCAGTAATATATCAGTGTATTTACAAATTACTAAAATAAAAGAATGTATTGCAGCAACTGTCGAAACACAGCAAAAAAGGACTTGAATTTAATTTCTGAACTCCACTTTAACTGATTAAGCAGCACTAAAATAACTAAAAGATTATTGCTTTCCGTCATTACAATAAAGGAAGAAAATGAAAAGCTTGAGATCTCACTAAATATTTGAGACTTCAAAATAAATGTGTTTGTATTCTTTCAGTAGAACGAAGGCTTTTTTTAATTTAATTAATAATTCTAGCATCCCTTTATCAACTAATATAGTTATGCATAAACAAAATTCATAACCAAATCTGTTAATAATTTTATATGAGTCCATTAATGAATATTTACACGTTTCGCACCTTCCGACGTCGGTTGCCTTTTCAGTAAATACATGCCTATTTTCAAAAGGGCATGGCCCAGGTCCGCTGCTCACTGTTACACTTGAAACATTTTCTTGCATTTGTCCAACTCGTTCACCATTCGTAGGAATACATCGGACTAATAGTTTCCTATCAATATCATTATTTTGAGTCATATAAGTAAAACCATTTCCTATTTCTTCCCAGATGACATCTGCTACTCCTTGGCGTTCTGGAGACTTTGATGACCGATTCTCTTTATTCAAATCATCAGTCGCTGGAAATTTCTTATCGCTCCGAAACCACGTGATGTGACAGCCTGTCAAATCCAAAAATTCTAGACTCAATTTTGGATATACTGGAAAGCCGGCCATTATGCTCTTTGGTAATGAAATGGATTTGATAGTGGGCGGGTTGACATCCACTTCGAATTCTGTTTGTCCCACAAGCAGAACGGTCCCGTTTTGAAAAGCGTCCCCTGCATGAATCGATTCATCGATGGGATGACCGTCCTTTAGAAGAGATACTTTAATTGATTCGATGACATCTGCTTCTGCACTCGGATTATTTTTCTTTTTCCGGATTTTCTTCACGGCTGCTTTGGTCACATTTTGGACGATGCGATCCAAGGCAAACTTAACTTCTTCTTGCTGCTTCCGACTGAAATTAAATTGCCTCTCTTTTACTAATTCTGAGGAATATTTAAAGCTTAGACTCATGTATTCCTCCGTGTCCAGACGCCTGACCACAGCTTTCGGCTTGGCCGACATGGTTCTAATGATGTCTGAGGATCGACAGACAAGTCCTCTCAGCTTCTGGAGCATTCCAAGACGACCGCCTATCTGTAGGGTCCCATAAAAACGATCGATCTCAGAAGTTTTCCTTAAGTTACGAGGACTTAACGCCACGAGACGGTGGCCATTAATCTTACATTGGCTAGCTCCCGTGACTCCATCTGTCGGCTTTTTTTTAATCACTTCCCGTTATGTGACGTCACTTCCCGTGATGTCGTACGTTTCGAGTGACGTCTCCCGTACTCGTCATCCAATCGGGATTCGCGCTGTGGCGTTTTTCGCGATATGCCCACGTGTAAGCGACTACTTCCCCCGAGAAACATCTTGTTGAGTGAGGAGTTACACGCGAGAGCAACATGTGCACTTCGTCGTCCGCCCTTTTCATCCTCGTGTCGGTTTTTCTGCTGTGCCATGCAGTCGACGAACTTCAAATCGAAGTGCTCTACAAGCCGGATTCGTGCGACAGAGTTTCAAAGGACGGAGATCTTTTGACGATGCATTACACGGGAACATTGGCCAAAGACGGCACCAAGTTCGACTCAAGGTAACTACCAGTGACTTCCTGTTTGTTTTTCTACTATCGAAGTTTTAATTTCTGATTGGAGTGCAGCCTCACATCTTATTATCTATTCTAATTTATGTAAAATATTTTTTTAAAGTTATTTTTGCACTTGACTTAAACTTAGAGATTATAATAAATTAAAACCGGATAAATTTTAATAATCTTATTTCTCAGTCATCAATTCCTATTTCGATAGGTTCGCATAACACTGCTGACTGTTAATGATCCGGAGTCATTAACATTCGTCCAATATTACACATACACGATACTAAATATACTCGAATCTGTTCATGGTATCCTTCTTATCAAAAATAAAGTAGAAATCGAATAAAAACAAAGTATACCATAAAAACAAATTAATTGTTACTTTTAAGTAATTATTTATTATGGTTATTTATTTTTCATGTTTATTTGTCGAATAGGTTTTGAAAATATGGTATATTTATAGATTCTGTGAAGGAGTTGTATAACCTAGTTTTGCGCCTGGTCATGTTTCTGATCAAGGTCAAATGTGGAGCAATGTTATTGGCCAGTGTGATCCCCGCCTGCGAATTGTCAAAGAGGGTCTTTATTGAAATTGTTTAGATAATAAAGACGTGTGTTCAGATTCTCAAATTAAATATCCTAAATAAAAAGTAACTTAGTTTTTACCGTCTTAAACAAATAGAATCAAAATAATAATGAAGAGCATGAAGTCCAAAAGAATATAAAGCTCACTTTCTTAGAATGTTATTTTCTTGAAAATTCTTTATCTTTTTTCTTTTTATATGTAAGTCGTGAAAACAAGAAAAAATAAAGACCTATATTTATTTTCAAATTACTCTATTATCTGAATACGAGCACTACAAAGTTATTTCCATGTTATTTACTTAAGTTGTCTTAATCGGGTTATTTTTAAATGCATCAAGCTATACTTAATGGATTAGCTGAAAGGATTAATTTCTGTTTAAGACAATGAATATTAACATGAAATCCATTGTTTACGTTCTAATACTTTTCTTTGGGAATTGTTGTGCTTAATAGGACCCACTTGGAAAAAATTTCAAATGTAAAAGTTAGATATTCCCAGTCCTCAAATATCCATATCAAGTTTCAGGAAGATCCATCCAACGCATGAAAAGTTATTACGGCGAAGACACACGCAGATCTGATGAGACTCACTTTGCTAGGAAAACGTAACAAAATGAAGTAGCATTATTTATTAATGTATTCCAAAATTTCGAGACAAAAAGCATGAGAGCACAGACATAAATATTGATGTTAAATCTGATAACATTGTTCCATTGTTGTAAAATGTGTAAGCAGGGCCGGCGCGTGGTTTGTTGGCGCCCGGGGCAAGATTTCGTCAGGCGCCCCCTGAATCTCCAATTCAACAACCAATAATAAAAAAAAAAACGGAATCTCCTGTTGCCGTTGCCGCGGCGCCCCTCTAGCCGCGGCGCCCTGGGCAAGATTTCGTCAGGTGCCCCTTGAATCTCCAATTCAACAACCAAAAAAAAAAACGGAATCTCCTTTTGCGACGGCCCTATGTGTAAAAGTAACAGTCGAGAAGTATTGATAGTTTTCTTTGTTTCTATGTTATTTTCTTCGTATTAATAATGTAAGAAACTCTTTGAAAATGAAATTACTACAGCACGCAACATGCAGAGATAATATATAATCATTATTATACATCACATATTATACAGTTATGCAATAACTTAAATTATATTAAAAACCATCTCGAGAAAACATCCAAGCCTTTTCCAGGATTCGACCTCAGGTGAAAACGCCTGAACTCTTCGATTTATTAACGTGGATTGAAGTTTTTATCATTTGTCTGCATTTCAAAAGAAACTGAAATGGATTTTGTACCAGAAAAATACAAAATAATTGTTATGCAGGGAAAAATGTTTTTGATGAGAATAGTTAATATTTTTTTAAAATTCCTTCTTTACATTTAAAAAGATTCAAATACTTCATTGTAATTATCAGAATATATTTTTGTTGTTTTTAGTTTTTTGAAATTGGATACTGAAAAAATCTATCTCGCTTCAGTAAGCCTTTTTATGAAGTACTAGTTGCAACCCGTGAAATATTCACGGAAGTAAAACACATTCCTAATTTTTGAAATATCGTGCCATTTTTCAAAAACACAAGATTGAAAAAGATGTTCGAAGCTCAATTTTAAAAGGAATAAAATGTATAAACCCTGCTGCATTCGATCTATTTGTAGCAGACATTTGTACATTCAATACAAATTCTACTTACAGATTTTGTCATTTATTACCGAGACCTTCAAAATAAGCTATCATTCTCATGTCTCCGTCATATTTTCAGCATGATGGTTATAATTTCGTGCTTTTCCTTGTTGAACATTTCTTGATAGTTGATTGATGAATATAAAGAACTGAAAACTTTTAATACTATTTTTCAACATCTAGATTGATGAATTATTTAATTCTCAAAAATCTCTTTATATATACGATGTTTTGTGTATAAACATTATTATTGTTCAATTTTAATCGTTCATAAAGTTTTCCTTGTAGTCTTGTTTCGGAGATATTGACTTTTAAACATGTACCTTAACCAATACTGGAATTCTTCCTACATTTGTTTGCTGAACTTGTACTATGACAATTATATAGCGCCACAGCGTTGACCGAAAGACCATCGTTATACGATTCTTGATTTTTTAATATCAACATGCTTTCCTGGCACTTTCGACGATAAAAAGTTAACCTCCTGCCCTAAAATAATAGGCTCCTCCATATTGAGCCTATGAGAGAGTGCCCCAGAATGCCGTACAAGGGCGTAGGAATTATTTTTAGTTCATTTTTTTTTTATTATTCACTAAATGAATAGATGCAAAACTTTATAATTTGTTTATACTTAAGTATTTTTTTTTACTTGTTTTTGAATTAAAATTTTTGGATTGATTTAAAATAATTAAAGATTATTTGTTTTTGTATAACATTTTAAGTTAGTATTGAAAAACGCACCAACATTAAATCAACTAATTTTTCTTTTCAAAAAGACATTTGTTAGTGTATTTTTAAAATTAAAAATACACTTTAAAATATTAAAATATTCACTCTCCGACTCTCTCCGCGCTCTCCACTTTGGTGACAAACAAACATCCGTTTTTTGCCTATTAATAGTACGATTTTAGATTGTAATTTAAAATTTTGGTGTTTTTTTTGTTTGTTTTGTTTTCTTTAAAATCAATTCTTTTCTTAATCAAGGAAAATCTTTAATTAATGTCAGAATTAATGGTATGGATGGACTATAAGATATACTTTATATACAATATGTTTCCCCATCATAAATCAGGAAGTGATCTTTTAAGCGTGGAGATTTGCAAATCGGTGAAGTTTTAATTTTTATTTTATTTCTTTTTTAATATTCATTTCTTTTGACCAATAATGAGAAAGTGTTTTCCTAAATCTAATGGCAGTTATTTTGAATGTCTGTTGATAGGAAGGAAAAGCATCAAATGCCATATAAACTCAAAACACTTCGATTTTCTTTTTCATTTTATTATAGAAAGATTCTTCTAAGTACAAAACACAGTAGAATGGAGAAATATTTCTGATTTGAAATCCACTTTCTTATTCGAGTGAAACAAAGTCAAACAAAAAAACAACAACCTCAAAAGGACATCGTATTCACGTACAAGAAATTTTACGAAATTCGGTTGCATTTCCAACTTTTCTACTTCTTGAAATTGCGTTATAACAGATGTCTCGTCAGAAATGTAAAAAAAAATATATGGCACTTCTTTAGAAAATATATTTCATTCCAGAATCTTTAAAGATGAAGTATTATTCAGTTAGAGCTATTTCCTATTAACTGTTTCAAAACATCTTGGAATGTATCTGATTGGGAAAATTAATATAGTAGAATATTGTTAGAAATTCAACTCCCCCTTTTGTGAGTGTAAAGATATCAAATTGATGAATAGCTAATGTGTGAGGAATAAAATGAAGTATCCATTTCACTCTAAGTATTCATAATTCGAACAAGTTGTGTAGATCCGGTTCGTTTTCTGATCTCAATTTCTTTTTCATACGATGTTATTTGGTAGATGTAAAAAGAAACTGCGAAATTTATCTGGGACCTAAATAGTCACTCAAAAGATCTTGTAGTGGTGTTAAAAGTTCAATTTACTTTCTATCAGTTTTTTTTGTAAGAAAATGAGTCTCATCAGATCATTCTAGTCTTTCTGTAATTATTTCTGAATCAGTGGATGATGGATCTGAAATTGTTTTGAGAAGATGTAGCTGTTGTACTTGGTACATCTTCTCCATAGGAATCCATATCGAGAAAAGCCAACGAAGGTCTTCTTGTATTAATTTCTCGACACAGATTCCCAAGAGTGGCATTGGAAACGAGAATTAATCCTTACTTAATTCCTTCCATGGATAAAATTAATTGGATTTAGACAAATTAAGTCAATAATGTTCGATTTCCCATTTTCAGTTCATATATTATAATTCGTTTTTTTAAAAAAATATTCGAAGAATTATATTTTAAGGAACCTAGGCTTTAAGTTCCTTCTTCTTTTTTTGTCTTAGTTGAAATGGAATTTGCTTAAGAGAAAACTGTTATATGTGAAAATATATTTGTCAGTCAGATTTATTTGCAAATTAGTCCAAGTCGAAAAAAAAAAAAAAAAAACTGAAATTCCTAATGTTTTTTCCCCTAAACCTGTTTTGGTAGATTCTTTATTTTACAATTATTGCATTTTTAGCTGGAAATATTAACTGTAGGATTTTTCAGTTAAGTAAATTAAATCACTCCATTAATAAAATCATAAAAAAATGTTTTTGATTACTTTCCATCTTTCACAAGTGCTAATAAATAATAGATCTTTAAAAACTTAACAACCAATTGCTTTCTCGTCTTATTACTTATTTATTTTGAAATTAATTAGTTATATTTATCGATAAAGAGTAATAATATGTGAAACAGAGACTGGAATCCTTTGAAATATAATATATGAGGAAAATACGAAAATATTCAACGTCTCAATTAATCATGGCTTCATGTCTTTATAAATATTTTCGGCTATTTTTACCTAAATCTATAGAATGTCTGACTGTTTTCCTCATTTCCTTTCATGAATAAACTACGGTAAATTAGGATATTGAAGATAAGAAACGATGCCAAAGTAAAAACTTGTCAAGTATAATAAAAAAATCCATTTATCGGACGAGCTTAGAAAATAAGATTTTTGAAAACACACATGGTTTTCTAAATCAATAACAATGTATAGATCTGTGCTTACAAAATCCCGTCAAGTAATATTGTAGATTTAATAATTCAACGAAATTTGAATTTCTTTCCTCTTCGTAAAAAAAAAAATAGCTTTGATTTATTTAGTTTCTAACAACCCATATATACTGTATATAGGCTATACGTACTGAAGTACTATTTTAAATATTTTTAAATTTTTGAAGTACTCCATGTGTACTTTCATCTCACAAAAGGGCATTGATTTTCGCGATATACACGCCGTACCCTCTCCCTGTAACGCGGAATTGTACCGTCCTAACTAAAGTTTCCACAGTGGAAAACATCCCACGACGCTGTTATTTGGAAGGTGTGTGAATTAGTTATGGTAGAACTTAAATGACAAACCTAAGAAAGTATCGGCTCATAAAAATCAGAATATCTGTATATCATAGGTCACCCTGATCACTTTAAAACTTTTCCAGTTGGTGAAAAAGTAGTTACAAATTATCCAAATTCTTCTATTATATCTCATAAAAAACTGTAAATTACTAATAGAATAAACAACACTCCCTTCTTGATACCTTAATGAAGATGTAAAGAAGTGTGTAAAAATAATTAAGTTAAATTGATGTATTACAAAGACAATTTGTTATTCAATAAGAATAGGTTATTGGAAGAAAGTTTGCAATGTATGGGGATAGTATATTCACTGAAGTGTAGAGATTGTCAGAAAGTATACATAGGAAGTACGGAAAGGACGTTAAAGGAGCGGGTATTGGAACATGTGAGAGCTTTCAGGTATAAAAATAAGAATGTGTCAGAGTGGGCGGACCATTACTTTCGGTTCAGTCATAATCCAGATCCGATTGTGGATATTATTTATAAAAATCTAGAAGATACACATATAAGATTAATTTTAGAATCATGTGTAATGAATTGTTGTTTCTGTATCAATAAGGATAAATCACAGAAAGTTGGTGGGATATCCTTAGATTTATTCAGAAAATTTCGTTTGGTTTTATTTTGTTATTTTATTTAATTTCTATGTATATATATATATAAACCCTTAAGAAGTCTTTTAGTCAATAAAGACGAAATGTAGGTATCAAGAAGGGAGTGTTGTTTATATTCTTATTTTGTAACTCGATAAGCCCTAGATATGAAATTAATACAGTAAAACCCCGCTAAATCGGCATCCGATAATCCGGCACATTCAATAATCTGGCATCGGTCTACGGTTTTTTTTACACTGAATAAGCCTTCCGGGCGCGTTCGGCAGAGTTCGCGGGCAATCGGCTGAGGTCGGGTGTACTCGGCAGTGACGACAAATCTTCGTCCGCCATTTTGTGTCGTCTAGTGCTCACTTGTCAGTGCTACGGTACAGTATCGCTTTGCAATGAACGTTCAGTGTTGTGAGTTTGAGTTGAGTTTCTGTGCAATGTTTTCTAAACCAAGCACCTCTAAAGAAGAAGTGAAGCGTAAACATCACTACCGAAATCAGAGAAATCACAATAGAACACGGAAAAATGGCCTGATACCTATTAATAGCTCTTTTGACTCTTTATTTCAGCGGTATTTCCGCTATCCTCGCAATAACGGCTATTTTTAGACGGCGCTCAGTAATCCGGCATTTTCGGTAATCCGGCACTGCCGAAGTCCCGAACGTGTCGGATTAGCGAGTTTCTACTGTATCGAGATCGGAGAATATAAGACTTCAAAAGCCTTTCTTTCATTCTCCACACCCCTATCACTTCAAATCTTTCTCTGTTGGTAAAAAAAAAATCACATGATGGTTATAAAATAATGTTATATTCCTAGTTTGTTACCTGAAAAATCCCGTAAAGTACCCTTTAATCCCGTTAAATACCTCCCGTAAAGTATCCACTTATCCACTCCCCGTTTACATCTCTAAGGAAATTCGTCGAATATGTTTTAGATTTTGACAAAGAACACTCATGTGAATTTCATGTTTCGAATTAAAGTGGTTTCGGAGGTACGCATACCTTCAAGAAAGTTTGCGCTTCCTCCCCCCTCCGCTTACACCCTTTATGATCCGAATATCGAAAATTCTTCGAGTTCGTATCTTTTCGATATTGACAAAGAACATTCATGTAAAATTTCGTGTTTTCAACTAAAGCGATTTCAAGAAAGTGAAATGCGTACCCTTCAAGAAAGTTTGCCCCAGTTTACACCCCTTAGTCCGGATCCGAGTTTTCATTATTCTTAAATTAAGAATATTTAATTAAAAAAAAGTTAAGAATATTATTTATTTCTAAATAATAAAAAAAAGAAAATTCATTATCATTATCTAAATAAAGAAGGACACACAAAAAAACCAGGAGAAAAAAAAATATTGCCTCAAGAAGATTTGAACTCGGAAACCATACCTCCAAAGACTAGTGTTTAACTGCTGCGCCACACCAACACTTCGATTGTGGTGATAGAAGTGAATTAATAAACCAATACTTGAAAATTATACAAAAGTGTCGAGGGGATTAAATCTGGGGGAGGGGGAGATGTGTCCAGATTTCATTGCAGCCTGTTTTTTCCGCAGGGTCCTAAAGAGTAATTCTACAAAGGTTGGTCCAAATCGCTCAAAGGGCTTAGGAGTGTATAGGGAACAAAGAAATAAACAAACTTCCTCTTTTATATACGGTACCGGTATATAGAAAGAAGATATATTCTTTGTACGGGATGCTGTGGATGAGAAAGAAATTGTGAGATCACTTCGAAACTTTCCCAGCTGGTGTAAAAATCACGTGAATAGGTATAAAGTATTGTTATATTTGAATTTTATAACAATACTTTATACCTATTCACGTGAGATCCCTAGATATGAAATTAATATTGGGATCGGAGAATATAAGATTTTCTATCTCTTTCTACTCTTCTCCATACTCCTACCATTTCAAACCGTATCCAGTTCGTAAAAAATCATGTGATCATGTGTCCTGAAATACGGATCTTTTTGATTTTGACAAAGAACACTCATGTCAAATTTCGTGTTCTAACTCAAACGGTTTCCGAGATATGCATAAATTTAAAGAAACTTCGCCCCCCCCCCCCTGTTTACAGCCTTTAAGGATGGGTATTTCCATAAATCATTTCTTACGTCATAAGGGAACCCATCCCAAAAATTTCAGGTTCATAGGTTCAGCGGTTTCGTCTGTGCGTTGATGAGTGAGTCAGTGGGTTTTGCCTTTTATATAGATTGATAATTATAACATTCTCTGTTGCTATGCATTTTTAAACATCTTTTTAAACAATATGTTGAATATTAAATGTCGGTTATTTTTATTCGATATTAATTTCGAAACGTCTTTTCTATTTTAATATTTTAACGCCTTTCATCTATATGTAATACTTGAATTTTGAAATTGATTAATAATGATGTTTGTTTGTTTGTTTGTTTTGATTTTATTTTTCGATAATGTTCGAAGCATTTATTTTTTCTTATTACGCAAATTAAAATATTTTAACATTTTAGACTGAAGAAGGAATAAATTTGATTTCCCACAATTTATAAAAACAGGCAGATTTAAGGAACCTCACTTTTTAAAATGATCTTCAGGTGTTTAAATGGTGAGAGATTTTTACAGACTCTTTATAAAAATGAAAAAATAAAAATCCTAAGTGTGAAGTTGCTCACTAGAAATATGAAGTTAATTATTATTGAGATATTTTGAAGGAATTAATGAAATTGTTGCTGAATTATTAAAGATGTATTCAAATGATGGAAATTAAAGGCTGTGTTCTTGGATTTCCAACTTTTTCGATCCGAGTTCTTCGAACATTTCCATGGCGAAAGTAATAAGAAGAAAATTTGATTTATTCACCTTCGAAATAAAAAACTGAATTACACTGCCCTACCAAAAGTTTTCTCCTATGATGGGAAAGTCTATTTGCGATTTGGCAGAAGTGATTGAATTTCTGCTGACGTTCAACAATCCAATTTGTTTTGTTTCTCCTGTGATTAGATTAAAAGAATTTGTGGATTTAATCAGTTTGCAGCAAATGGAAAAACTGAAAGTAGAGTGTTTCTGTTCGACAGTTATTTGCATTATTGAATGAGAGTAGGCTTCTTTTATTTAAAGGAGGGCTAAGAAATTCACAATCTCTGTTTGGCTTCTATTATAGGAAGTTTTTTTTTTTTATATATGAACCGTTTCCTTGTTATCTCTGCCATCTTCCTCCCATTTTGTATCCAAACCTTGTCGTTTGTCAGTCGTGGTTGAAATTATCTTTTGTGCATTTGGTTTCGTACTGATGTGAATACAAGAAGCACATTTTAATATAAAATCAACAACTAATTTTTTGCTGCTCCTATAGTATTGTTTTAAGAAATGTAAATGGTTGTTCGTTCTGCTTTTAGCTGTATTCTCCAAAACAGTTAAATTTGCAATTGAATTCACTCAACTGTTAATTCTTTTAGCTTAGTTCAGGAAATATTGTAAGACTTGTAAACAAGACCGTAAATCCCCGTATGTACTTTTCAACATAGACCAAATTTTTGATGAGAGACTCTGTGGTTAAACTTAAGTCAGTGAAATTCCCAATAATAATTAATAGTATAATTGTGAGACCACGATCATTGTTATTGCAGTAATAACAATGAAGACTGCGCAGTGACTCTTGTGATTGTTTAAAAAAATATAGTGTGATTATGTACAGTGTGAACCTGAGGTGGAATGACTACTTTGTAAAATGTGTAATGCTTGGAATATATAAAATTCTTTTTACTGTGTAGTTTATGGAATGTTTCCAGTGATATTGAGTTCCATGCAGATGGGATTCAAGATAGAATTGTTTAAGAAGATCAAACTAGTCAAATCAAAAAGAATTGGATTCCATGTTATTAAGTAGGCTTCGTTTTTCTTCTGTTGTATCAAAGAGTCGATGGTACTGATTTCACCAACTGATTTCACAAGAATATTTTTAACAGCTAAAGTGTGTGTGTGACAAAAATATATAAATATACACACAATCATAAAAATATAAAAATAAACATATTTAAATAAAAATGGAGCCTTTCGAACCCACATAGAGGTTCATCATCATGTCACCTGTGTGACAAGTAATTTTGTGAGTACAACATAAATTTATCATTTGTGTGAATATTATTTCAAAATATATTTATTTGATTTAATCCAATTTTGTGATCTCATTTATTTGGTATCCTGAATTTCTTCTACCACTACTTCTTTACAAATATAAATGAATCATAAAGTTTATTTTCAGACTCCTTTGTCATTGAATTGTTTCTTTGGATATATTTAATATCATAGCGAAATGGAATCGATCTGATTGAAATGACAGAGAGCAGAAATCATGCTTATATTTTAATAACAGCGCTGGGATTGGTCAATAAAAAAACACCAGTTTAATTAACTCATTAACTGCTGATTGACTTTAATCAGAATAACTTTATAGGAAAAGTATAATCCAAATTCTATAAGAAACTTCAAATATTTAGTTGAGACTGTGAATAAACTTAAATAAAACGGGGAAAATATAAAAATATTAACAATAAGTGTTCGATTGTTTATTCCTGTTATTACTGAAATTTGATTCATTTCTTCTTCCTCAAACTAGTAACAGCTGTTTTTGTCAAATAAGGTAAAAGTTGAAAAATATTAAAACATCTGTTTTTAATCCATCATAGTAATAAAAAAAATTACGGGTCACCATTAAATTTTGAAGTTTTATTTTTTTCTTTGAATTGAAAATTTTGAAACTCATTGAAAGCAGGCACGTAGCCAAGATTTTGTTAACATTACATTAAATTTTTTTAAATGACTTTGCTTTCTTTAAATGAAACTTTAAAAGTAAAATGATCTTAACAGTAAAAATCTAAGGCGAGTGTAGACTCTTTGAATTTCCACACATTTACACATACATACTTGAACATTTACACTTTCTTTTCTTTTTTTCTTTTCTGAAAAGGGGGTGTGGGGGGGGGGGGGGTCATGTGCCAGTTGAAAGCGTCATCGGAAATAATATCACAGATTGGAAGAAATGGAATAACTGTCAAGTTAACGCTTGTTGTTTTTTGTTTGTTTAAGTAATCGTTTTCTTTTGATCTTTTTATTCTCCTGAAGCATAAATGACATTAGGGGACGTCCATTAATTACGTGAGGTGGTTGGGAGGGGGGGGGTCCCACCTTATTAAAAACACCTCACGTAATTAATGGACGTCCCCTTACAACGTATTTGAGTCAGAGTAGATTAAAACAAATATAAAGATGAACTATGTTGTTCGTCCAAGATCAAAATATCTCAAGAGAAAGCTAATATTCTAGAGTGAGATTTAAAGATACTAAAAGGAAGTTTCTTATTGATTATGATACAAAATGAGCCTCTAAATAAAAAGCTACGAGAAAAAATAATCCTGCCAATGTACCTCGCGTCAACAGCGGTAACCAAAATAAGAAGCTGAAAGATATTGATTGCAAGGTTTCTATTGATTTTACTAGAAATTGGACTCAATTATTGGAATATTCTTAAAGAACGATTATTACTGTTAATAAATATTAAATACGTAACTGAAAATTACTGGTCAGCTTAGACTATCATTATCTTTTGACTTTTTTTTTTCTCTTTCTCTCTCCCTTTTATGATTTCCCTGATCTCTCCTTTTTCAGATTATCCATAGGTTCTCGATTTGTTATAAGTTAAATTTCCAGCAATTTAGGTTGCGTTGACAAATAGACCATGAAACTAAGCAGTAGTAATTTCTGCCAAGGTTTAAGAATGTTTCATTTGTCTCATTAAGCTTTCTTTTTTTCTTTCTTTTTTTTAATAAGTGCAAAAACTTGTTTCTCAAGGTTTATAACTTGTTTCATAGCCTTCAGATTTTCAACGAGTTAGACGAAACTCTACTGAAACTTTTTTTTACAGATTTATTTATTTATTTATTTATTTATTTTTTATTTATTTATTTATTTATTTATTTATTTATTTATTTATTTATTGACAAAAATCCAACCAAACTTTGTAACGAAGCCAGTAAACCTCGTAATCAGTGTTCCTTATTACTGTCAGCTGTTATTGACTGTTTTAAGTTTTAAATCCGTAGGTTCCATATTTTATTACTAAGTGATTTTCTGTTGTGATCTGATTACTTTGCAGGTGCAGCCGCACTTAAGAGAGCCATCTGTTGTTTGTTTGTTTGTTCCGTCTGTACGTCCTCATGAAACAGTTCCTTTCCATTCGGCAGCTTTGAAGAAACTTGATATTTATGCGAAAATTTGTTGATCCTTTTCAAATATGGTCAAAATTCTCTATTATTATTACTTTTACTATTCTTTTATTGCAAAATGTTTTTAAGAAATTATGTATATAGACCTCAACTTTTTTTTTTTTTTTTACTGTACCTTCTCCAAAAATGAAAAGTCCATACTACTTAAAGCTTAATTTGGTATATTCTGTTATATCTATCCAGGTATTTTGGATAATTTCCAAGACTTACAAAATTTTGGGATGTTATAGAGGGATTTCTGAACTCAAAAATGAAGCACAGAAAATCCCAATGGCGAGAGAAGTGGGAGAAGAAGTAAATGTTGAGAAAAAATAATTAGACCTCTGTATATCTATCTAGATCTATTAAACTTCCTGATGACTCAAAAAGGTATAAATCTGGAGATCTAGAGGCTACTACGCTGAGTTGCAAAAATGAAGCAGTCGGAAAATCTATCCCAGGAGCAAAAAGAAAGGATTCGGGGAGGGGGGGGGGG
>JAFIDM010000001.1:84254082-84294650 GCA_023159025.1 Thereuonema tuberculata
GGGGGGGGGGGTCCAAATTTTTTAAAAACACCTCACGTAATTAATGGACGTCCCCTTACAACGTATTTGAGTCAGAGTAGATTAAAACAAATATAAAGATGAACTATGTTGTTCGTCCAAGATCAAAATATCTCAAGAGAAAGCTAATATTCTAGAGTGAGATTTAAAGATACTAAAAGGAAGTTTCTTATTGATTATGATACAAAATGAGCCTCTAAATAAAAAGCTACGAGAAAAAATAATCCTGCCAATGTACCTCGCGTCAACAGCGGTAACCAAAATAAGAAGCTGAAAGATATTGATTGCAAGGTTTCTATTGATTTTACTAGAAATTGGACTCAATTATTGGAATATTCTTAAAGAACGATTATTACTGTTAATAAATATTAAATACATAAGAATGCCTTTTTGAGTCGAGCTGATACTCTGGGACGGCCGTTTCGAGCTTATTAGGCTCTCCTCAGCCAGAGCTAATCAGCTAGTGCAGGACTCAAAAGGCGTACGAGGGGAGGCATTGATAATACATGATGGAGACTGTGACCCCTCAATAACTAAAAGTAAGAAAATAAAAAACAAGAATCAAATGTGGAATTCAAATCCTTGGATAGCGCTCAGGCTACCACAAAAGGAATTTGACCACAAAAAAAGAAAAGAAAAAAAAAATATAACAAACCCTCTAACGGGTAAAAGAAAGCAATTAAGTTACATAAGAATGCCTTTTTGAGTCGAGCTGATACTCTGGGACGGCCGTTTCGAGCTTATTAGGCTCTCCTCAGCCAGAGCTAATCAGCTAGTGCAGGACTCAAAAGGCGTACGAGGGGAGGCATTGATAATACATGATGGAGACTGTGACCCCTCAATACGTAACTGAAAATTACTGGTCAGCTTAGACTATCATTATCTTTTGACTTTTTTTTTTTCTCTTTCTCTCTCCCTTTTATGATTTCCCTGATCTCTCCTTTTTCAGATTATCCATAGGTTCTCGATTTGTTATAAGTTAAATTTCCAGCAATTTAGGTTGCGTTGACAAATAGACCATGAAACTAAGCAGTAGTAATTTCTGCCAAGGTTTAAGAATGTTTCATTTGTCTCATTAAGCTTTCTTTTTTTTCTTTCTTTTTTTTAATAGTTGCCAAAACTTGTTTTTCAAGGTTTATAACTTGTTTCATAGCCTTCAGATTTTCAACGAGTTAGACGAAACTCTACTGAAACTTTTTTTTACAGATTTATTTATTTATTTATTTAATTATTTATTTATTTATTGACAAAAATCCAAACAAACTTTGTAATGAAGCCAGTAAACCTCGTAATCAGTGTTCCTTATTACTGTCAGCTGTTATTGACTGTTTTAAGTTTTAAATCCGTAGGTTCCATATTTTATTACTAAGTGATTTTCTGTTGTGATCTGATTACTTTGCAGGTGCAGCCGCACTTAAGAGAGCCATCTGTTGTTTGTTTGTTTGTTCCGTCTGTATGTCCTCATGAAACAGTTCCTTTCCATTCGGCAGCTTTGAAGAAACTTGATATTTATGCGAAAATTTGTTGATCCTTTTCAAATATGGTCAAAATTCTCTATTATTATTACTTTTACTATTCTTTTATTGCAAAATGTTTTTAAGAAATTATGTATATAGACCTCAACTTTTTTTTTTTTTTTTACTGTACCTTCTCCAAAAATGAAAAGTCCATACTACTTAAAGCTTAATTTGGTATATTCTGTTATATCTATCCAGGTATTTTGGATAATTTCCAAGACTTACAAAATTTTGGGATGTTATAGAGGGATTTCTGAACTCAAAAATGAAGCACAGAAAATCCCAATGGCGAGAGAAGTGGGAGAAGAAGTAAATGTTGAGAAAAAATAATTAGACCTCTGTATATCTATCTAGATCTATTAAACTTCCTGATGACTCAAAAAGGTATAAATCTGGAGATCTAGAGGCTACTACGCTGAGTTGCAAAAATGAAGCAGTCGGAAAATCTATCCCAGGAGCAAAAAGAAAGGATTCGGGGAGGGGGGGGGGGGCATTTGGAAATTTAAAGAATTTTAAATTCACTTTAACTTTAAGGAAAGTCGATTACGACTTATTTAAATAATCAATCCAGTTTGTAGTCCAAAATTCAACGGGTTTTTAATTCCTCCGATTTTACTAAAATTGTTTTTATTTCATTTTCACAACTTTTTAACAACCAGCTAACCGATTTTGATTTTTAAAACAAATTTGCTCTATCTATTAATTTCGATAATGTTTTTGTTAACTACAATTGCAAAATTCTCCTATCCGTAGATGAATTTTTCGTTGAATAAATTTTGTTAATGATTCTTTTAAGTTAAATATGTCATTAGCTTTTTAAGACAAGTCTATTGGTTTTACTAATATGACCATTTACTTCTACACTAAAAATACTACGGGGACGTTTCAATTTGCCAAAGAGACTGAATTCTATCCCAAAAGAAATATTCTAATTCAGTTAGATTTTAAATCAATCAAAAACAGAATTGGAAAACGACTGCACGTTACAATATTCTATCTTCCAAATTTAGGATCGGGTCCTATTCATTCGTCAAGCAATTTTTCTTGAAATATCTACATACAAAAAAAATTTAATAACTTATATAATTACAAATTTGTCGTGAAAAAAGAAATATTCAAGACTTTTAAACGACAACTGAGGATATTTTAATTAAAAATTTAAAATTTTAAAATCAAATAATTTCTTATTAATACATACTTATTAATAAAAATCCTACATACTTGCTTATTATTAATTTAATAATTTTAATTTATTGTATTTGTAAAATGTTTGTCAACAAGTTTTGAAAACAGACGAAAACACGGTTTCATTTCGGCAAGTTTCAGTTTATTTCAAGTAACGTTTATTTCTTTCTTGAACTATTTTGTTTGACTCAAATTCCTTTACTGATTTCCTAAAAGCGCTTATCATTCATTCAATTTCATTATTTTGTCCCAATTTAGATATCGAAATTAACATTAAATTTTAATGGAATTTGGGATTGGTTTTCCTTAAGTATCTTGAATTCATTTCTAGGATTAGTTGCTGTTGAATTGCTTTCACTGTAGATGTTTATTAGTATTCTAATGTAGTATTTTGGATGAATTCCTTGAATATTTAAAGAGTTTCGATTATTTTATGGCTGTTTAATGTCTTTTCGCTAAAGCAGACTCGGGAATTTTAACTTAAACCATTCCATTTGGAGTTCTGCTTAAACATTGGTTTATTTATTTGTTTGTTCGATTTTAGCTGAAGGTTTGTCCACTCCTTCTTTATCTTATCTTGTTATTAATGTTTCAACTATGGAAACAGTGTCATCAATAAATGCTAGCTAACGTTTTGTTTTGTTTGGAGCCACTTAAGCGTTGAATCTACAACATGTGTGATTAATAGGAACAGCAATGAATGTGAATGTGGGCGTTTGACTGATGATGAAAACATTCACTGCATTGATGTACAAGATAGACGCACCTGAAGACATATCAAGAATAGCATCAGCAGAACCTATTCATGTGGAAAACCTAATTCGATTTCAACGGAATCTTAAGAATTATCACTTTCATAAATTATTACTTTATAGGTTAAAGCTTTATGTTTTTGTGGATATATCGAAAGTGATGACTTTTTTTTTTTTTATAATTGCGATGTTAATAATTATAATTTGTGCTCCTGTTCAGTTTTGCATGTGAACAATAAATAAATGTTTGCGATTTCCCGAATTTTTCCTCTTTTATCCCTTTATTACGAAATTGGAACTCTTTAAATTATTCCGAAATGTTTCAATCATTTATATCGCTGCGATATTAAAATAAAAAAGAGAATCAGAATTATCATTTAAAATAACTTCTACAAAAGGTAAATATAGAATAAAGTATAAACATCATCTCAGTAAAATCAACTGATCAAAGCCTGTAAAACTTTGATAGTAAATGTCTACAATTTCACTATTAACCAGAGTGTCTTCAATAAATGTAGATTGTAAAGGATGGTCTGCCTGATTGCTAAAACTTGTCTATAATTCTGAATAATTTTGAAAAATATCTGGAATTTTATCCATATTTAACGAGTAATTATTAATTTTACAAATAATTTCCTAAAGAATAATGAATTTTGTTTTTTGCATCTTGGTCTTGGTTGATTGATTTGATTGTGGTGAATGTGGGTGGCAGGGAAGCCAACACTGCGACCTAATCTTGGTCTTAATACGAAAATTGTTGTTTTGTGGAGTTTGATAAAGTATTCCATAATGAGATACTTATTTTTTTGTCCTCAGGGCTTTTTTTTTATTTATTTATTTATTTCCCCGAGAAATCTTGATAATCCTAAGTTTTATTTCTGGATTGGACAATTACTCAAGTTTTGACAATTACTCAAAACTTCGGAAAACTTCATTTTTTAGAATAAGCTAAGTTGTTAAAAACCTCAGCTGGGACACCAATTGGACGCAATTTACTTCATTAAATAGTTTTACCTTTTTCTGTATAATTGTCAGATACATTTTTCAAATACATTGTATTTGAAAAATTACAGATCGCTGGCAGTAAATATATATATATATATGTATTTATTAAATCAAAACAGTTTCTTTTCATGAATGAGGGTTTTAGAATAAAAAGAAGTAATAGTAATATGAATAAGGATGACATCACCTCAATGCTGTTGAGCACCAAAATCGCGAATCAACTGTTTCAGGAAACCACTTGTGAACACAGTCTTCATTTATTAATGCATTTACAAACGATGTCCTTACATCTCCTGGGATTTTAATTTTCACTGTGTTACTTTCACTGCCGTAGTTTCGTTTCTTAGATTTCAGTGCTTATGGTTTGTTTGCGATGGCTGAGCGTTGATGTTTTGTTCAGTGCAACCACATGGTTTTTGTCTCTTGTGATTGTTTTGGGAGATGGACGCCTTCGCAAATCCTCTCCCAACACAGTTCGGTCTAATCAGAGACGTCAACAAGTGCTGCCATTTTTGTTTTTATTTATTTAGTGATAAAATAACGGCGATCGCTGGGGAACAACGTGGCGATGGAGTTTAATATTTGATCTGACGGTGATGGCAAGGGACTTGACGCCTTCATTAATGTCCCATGAATATTCAAAGCAGGCAAAGCCATTTAGCAAAAGCGGCAGAAGCAAAAAAAAAGCGCTTCAATAAAAAGGCGATGGCGCCACTACAGCACTGCTCACATTCGCTGATAGGTTCGCCTTTTTTACTGCTTATCTTTTTTTTTTTTCCTCCCTTACTTGGCTTTAAGGTTATATTTTCACAAGTCGTAATGTTTTATAATACACGTACCAAGAATATTTGTTCAGGCTTTCAAATACATTTTTGTAGTCAAATCGCATTCATAAATGTTTTACCATTTCTAGCTTTACAGACCGGTTTCCTTTTTTTTCTTTTTTATCTTTTTTTCCCTTTTCGTGATTTCTCTACATTAGATGAAACAGCCTGACTTTTCCCAACTTAGGTCACTATTTTTTAAGAGCATTTTATTTTTACCAAGTAAAAGCTTTGACTTCGAAATGTATATTGTCCTCCTCTTTTAATATTAATGAGAATAGAAAAGTTCTTAAGTTTTGAATAATTGGACTTTTTTTTCTTTTTTTTCCTGTGATTGTATATATAGTATTCTATTACTTAAGAAAATAATATTATTATATTACTTTTTCTTCTTTTTATTATAAGAAGTATATTGTTGTATTAATTTTTTAACATATTCATTCTTTGTAATTTCTATAGAATAAAAAACAGAATATATACTTGTCAAAAATGACAAAATGATAATGAACTGATTTTATACTAATTCCTATAGAATTTTATAGCAAAGGACTACACTAAGGGTCTATATTCAAAAGTCAGTTTTCCTCAGACATCAACCTAAATGGAAAAGTTGTATAAACACAATATCTGAGCTTGAATTATTCTCCCTTCCTCGCCAAGCTCTTCGCATCAGTAATTGAGTTCCTCATTAATTTTAGAAATTAACGTGATCGTCAACTGGTTTAATAGTGTGGAGTCATCGTACTTTACCTGCGTGGTGATTATTATGACCGACAGACATAAAAAGTTATGCTTTTTAGAAATTACAATATCACATTTTAAAATCTAATATTTAAATCATAGTTTTCTCCTTCTAAGGATTAAGGGAATGAAACTTTTATGGTTGTTTTCAACATAGACATCCCTGTCATCTTTGAAGAAGATCAAGATTGTCTTCGAAAGGAAACATTGTTAACTATTATTGGACTAGCGTATATTCCCCATCAACAATGACGAGAGAACAATGTGACGGCTTTTAGTTGAGATAGAGTATTTTAAGTAGAAGTTTTTTTCTGTGTTTAAATATTATTTTTAACTTCTTCATTCATGTCGAGAAATGTCTCTAACGACTTAGTTCGAGCTTCTACATCTAATGTTCGTTTGGCCTGCGCTTGTAGTAGGCTGAAAAAAAAACACATTGAAATTTAAATATTAATTTAGTAGGCTAAAATTAATGAGTTATTTTTTTTTCTCTGGCTCTTCTCTCATTGCGTCATAAACACAGAGGGAGTGATGAGAGATATTTAACAATAATTTGAATGTAGTCCCCGTGTCCTAATGGATGAGATGTCTGACTTCGGATTAAAAGGTTTCAGATTCGATTTTTATCGCGGACGTTGTATTGTAGAAATTATTTTTATTTTTACAGAAAATTAAAATTATTTTTCAAACACACTGGAAGTACGCACAGACAGACCTGGAAAACTACATGGGGAAGAAGTAAAACAAAGTATTTTATTTATTCTAAATGAAACTTTTCAGCTTCTCGTCTTTAAATTTTGGAAGTGGCTAAAAAAAAAACCAAACACTCTTTGTTGATTGTTTAGAAAGAAATTCCTTTCTCAGGTGGTCGTCTCTGATGCAAATTTGAGCTCAGACGGTGTTGGGTCTCAGTCAAGGTTTAATAATTTGAAACTTCTGCAGTATTTATTTATTTATTTAGAACAATAGAATTTATTTATTTATTTTTCATCCGAATTTCGTACTCTGGGAATATCAAATGAACAGGCTTATTAGTTCATACGCACGAGTACTGTAAAAAAAAATTTTCGCATCTGTAAAATTGGAAGAAGTTTTTTAATATATAACAAAACGATGTCTCTCGAAGAGAAGATAAATACGAAAGTATACTATTAAGCATCTTCCACTACACCAGAAATAAATGTTAAACACTACATTTATTTCTGGTGTAGTGGAAGATGCTTAATAGTATACTTTACAGAAAAGGTTTGAAGAAGAAATATGGGATGTTTATTTAAAATATACGAAAGGTTGTTGAGGAGCGAATTTAATACATTTTAAATTATATGTTTGAGGAATAAATGATTTTTCTATGTATGTATATAAAATAAATAATTTTTTATATGTATTTATATGTGAGAGGTTTTTATACATATAGACAAAAAAAGCATATAATTTAAAAGATAATTTAAAAAAATAAAAAATAAATTTAAAAAAATATTAAAAAGAGAGCAATCTTTTTATAATAAAGCGCTTTTGTGATTTCTAAATTTTAGCTTAGTTTCAAAAATTCAACACCAGATGCCGCTGATGACGTGTTTGTATATTCGAATCTTAATACTTACACAGAAAGCTTTTTGAAATTAATTTGGTTTTTAAATTTCAGAAAGCTGTCCGGCAAATTTTTTTTATATATATATATATATATATATATATATATATATATATATATATATATATAATTATACCCAATATATATTGGTTATAATAATAAGCAAAGTATATTATTTGTAATAAAGTATAATTTTTACGAAAATCTTCTAAAAGATTTTCTTCTCAAATTTTAAAATGCATCAAAGTAAATAAGGATTCTAGCACCCCGAGTTACCATTCTGGGAATCTGAGACAGCTGTTTCAGCCTTGTTAGGCTTCTTCAGTCAGATTTACCCATATGGTAACTCAAAGTGCGAGACAACTAAGGTGAAACCATCCCGGCACCCCGGAATGGCTCCTCCCACAAAATCAAGCACAATAGTAAATTCACTGTGCACCGCACAGCCTCAAATTCTTGTCCCGCGGTCCGCTGGGCGCAAAAGAATTTAAGTAAGGATTGAGAATCCAAAATAAAATACAAATAAATGTATAAAGAAACTTAACGTGCATTGCAAGAATTTAGAAAACGAAAATATTCTAAATGATTTTCTTCTCAAATTTTAAAATGCATCAAAGTAAATAAGGATTCTAGCACCCCGAGTTACCATTTTGGGAATCTGAGACAGCTGTTTCAGCCTTGCTAGGCTTCTTCAGTCAGATTTACCCGTATGGTAACTCAAAGTGCGAGACAACTAAGGTGAAACCATCCCGGCACCCCGGAATGGCTCCTCCCACAAAATCAAGCACAATAGTAAATTCACCGTGCACCGCACAGCCTCAAATTCTTGTCCCGCGGTCCGCTGGGCGCAAAAGAATTTAAGTAAGGATTGAGAATCCAAAATAAAATACAAATAAATGTATAAAGAAACTTAACGTGCATTGCCAGAATTTAGAAAACGAAAATATTCTAAATGATTTTCTTCTCAAATTTTAAAATGCACCAAAGTAAATAAGGAATCTCGCACCCCGAGTTACCATTCTGGGAATCTGAGACAGCTGTTTCAGCCTTGTTAGGCTTCTTCAGTCAGATTTACCCACAATGGTAACTCAAAGTGCGAGACAACTAAGGTGAAACCATCCCGGCACCCCGGAATGGCTCCTCCCACAAAATCCTAACTTAAATTCTTTTGCGCCCAGCGGACCGCGGGACAAGAATTTGAGGCTGTGCGGTGCACAGTGAATTTACTATTGTGCTTGATTTTGTGGGAGGAGCCATTCCGGGGTGCCGGGATGGTTTCACCTTAGTTGTCTCGCACTTTGAGTTACCATTATGGGTAAATCTGACTGAAGAAGCCCAACAAGGCTGAAACAGCTGTCTCAGATTCCCAGAATGGTACCGTAATTCGGGGTGCGAGAATCCTTATTTACTTTGGTGCATTTTAAAATTTGAGAAGAAAATCTTTTAAAAGATTTTCGTTTTCTAAAATCTTGCAATGCACGTTAAGTTTCTTTATACATTTATTTATAATTATTACAATTTATTAATAATTATAATTAGTATTTTTATATATAATAGCTTTTTTTTTTTCGATTAGCAGACATCTTCCTCCTATATCGAGGACTTATCTTTATTAACTCAAATCAGTAACAATATCTCCGTTTACAGCAGATGTTGTAATCCTTTAATCCATACTTTGTTTGGGATGTAGTTGAATTTTATTACAAGGAAACTCTCAATCATTTTAATTGCTGTATTAGCTTTTCAAAGATGAGATATATTAATAAAAAAACCTGCAAATACTAAGTTGTTGAAGTTATCTAATTTCAGACATCAGCATTTTCCTTTACTTGAGAATGTTGACATTTATGATTGAATTATCCGACGAACTGTAGAGGGCGCTGTGCGTCGACACAAGATTAATGGTTTCCAATAAATAGGTGGTCAGTTGGTAATTCTTCATCTTTTCAGTGGTGATATGTACAAAGACTTATTTCAAAGAAGCCCCAGAATACATCGTAATATTATTTATGGGCGATAAGCATGTGTTTACAGAAAAGCGATTAAAATAACAAACTGTCGAATTGATTTTTTGCAGATAATAGATGAATGAATGGAGATGATTCAGCAAATTTTAATAGCAAATTACTTTGTTAGACAGAATGGAAACGAATCGTATGATCCTCAACAGTTTAAAGAACACCTGTTAGATAAAGAATTACATTCTTTCATAAAATTTCCACACATTACGATTACAAAAGCATTAATAGAATTGAACCAAATGGTTTTGTTGTTAATTGTAACGTTAAGAAAGAAGAAAAGAACAATGAAAGCTAAAACTACAATAGACTGAATTATTTTGTTTTACTAAATGTTCGTCAGAACTTTTTACAAGTAAACGGACGTATTTGAAGATTTCCGTTCTCCGAATAGAAAATTCCTATATTTGTTAAAAAAACAAAAACAAACAAACAAACAAACAAACAAATCCTTTTACATAATTGTAAAATTAGGAAATAAGTAAATTGTCGAAAGAAAATAATAGAAACTAAATTCCATCTTGAATCTCTCTTATGACGATGTTATAATATCATTGTTTTTCATTTCACTTTTTAAAAATAATATTGTTATTATTTCGTTTCTTTTCATTCTGTTGATATCATTTTCAACGTATTCTTCCCATCATTCGGGATAGAATATATACATTTCAATAAATAAATAGATATTTCACAAAATATGTTTTGTTTGTCGCTGTTTTTTTCAAAACTGCTGAAGCTGTGATCATGAACGTTTTATTCGGTGTTTGGGAGATCAACAACTTTGCAGCAACAGAGGATGTTAGATCTTTGCTGCAACTAATGCTAGTTGAAGAAAATCTTTTTGTGCAAACAACCAAGAGAAAATTATTTATCCGAAATAAATACATCAAATTTCAGACCCTCTGATGTGTTTTTTTTTCTTTTTCGGTAGGATTCTGTTTCCTGTTATTTAATTTCAAATCTAAAATAAGTAGAAATAAGCTCCAACAAATTCTTCGCTTGAATCGCTTGGAATCTTTAGCAACGGATTCTCCTCAGTGTAAAACCAACTGCCCAAGAGAGATGAACCACTTGAGGGGCTAAATGATAATAACAATGCCTTAACATATCTCAGAACAGTGTCAGTCCTGTTTCAGTATCGGTAATGGCTTTAACATCATTTGTGAAAACAAAAATCGACTCGGCACCATTTGTGACCAAGTTTTAGAGCAAAATTGCGGTAGAGCTCATTTTGGTTGCATTGAATTAGCATTATTTTCTTGGAAGTTGGAATCGTGAGGAAATTGTCCTCGAGCATTTCATGACGACTTTCTTCCATTATTTTGTAATGGCAAAATTTAACGTGCGTAATACATACATAAAACTAACGAACCTCGAAACGGTCCATCTTGGGTTCCCGGTACGAAATTTCCAAAAATAGCTCAGTGAATCCTTTAAAAGTGTGCGTTTTTATCCTTACTTTTCTTATTTTATGTAAGCATCATTTTACTTTGTGCAAATCTATACTTAGCACTGTGCAACAAAGACGACGTCGTCTAATCAAAGATTGAGGGAATGATTGAGGAGATACTTGATATTGAAACAGGTGTCGTCATCATTAACCCCTTTGAATATGATTGTTGAGATGAAAAAAAAGGAAATGAATTATCGGGAGATTTTCTTAATCAACTTCCAAATGCATGGAAGCTCCAGGGATATCCAGCCTAGATAGTAATTAAGTAAAATATTTGAAAGAATGAACTTTTCCTTGAAAGAATGAACTTTGGGAACTTGGACTTCCCAACATTGTGATAGTAATTGGAAGGGATACTTAAAGAGGCTGGGTAATTGGTATAATCGGGTTTCATTTCGTGATCCTTAGGGAACATTTCTCTTTGTTAGTGAAGAAATTAGTAATGTGACTATTTGAGTTTATGTAGTTAGTATTTCGCTTAGTTCTTTTCTAATGTGCGCCTTATTTTTATTCCTTATATGTTTTCTTATTGGTATTATTCTTGTTGTGTTTTTTCTTTTTCTTTTAAATTTCCATTTTTTTTTTCAAAGGTTACGTTTTTACGATTAGAAACTAAGGTTACAAAGCCTGCAGTGAAACGTGAACATTTTATTTCATACAGCCAATACAGCCGACTGATAGTACGTACATTAGGTTATTTTTCGACATAGTCTCCATATCGATTTGGGCACTTGTCGCTTCGAGGGATGAGTAATATTCCCAATATTCCCTCCTGGTAAAAATCCTGTCCTTGCGTGTTCAGCCACGTTGTCGCGAAGTGTTTCACCTCCTCGTCTGAAGCGAATCGTCGGCCTCCTAGGTACTCCTTCAAGTGAGGAAACAGGTGAAAGTCGCTAGGAGTGAGATCCAGGTTGTAGGGAAGGCGGACGATGATGTCGCAGCTAAACTGCTTCAACAGCATGGTGACACCACCACTTTCGACACAATTCTGCGACATGCTGACGAGACATTACAGTCTCTCCGTAAACCTCTACCAGCTGCTGGTGAATTTCAGCCGCGGTTACATGTTTCGCCCACAGAAATCGAATACGAATCGATTTCTCCGCGAGACCAGTTTTCCAAACGAGTCGCCATTTATATTTACCTACAGGAATGTCGACCTTGTAACCTTAGTTTCTGATAACTCCTCGTTTATACAAAAAAATAAACTTAGGTCTCTTTCACATGAAGCCATCTTAGTGGCGTGAATGTGACGCCCGACGCCACCAACAGCCGAAGCTTAAAATGTATCTGGAAGAATGAGCATTTCTTGTTGTTCTGCGGTTACGGAAAAGGCGAAAGCGGAGAAATCGAAGATATTGGGTGCACCCAACGATAGAGACAATTTATAAATATACACGGCTGACCATTGAAAGTGCAACACTACGAAAGACAAGAGCTATCAAAGCAATATTTATTTTACAAATAACTTATGGTCCAAGGGTGAAATGAATACAATTACAGTCCGGTGCGACATGCGGAACTTAAAGAAATCAGTATCTCGTGTAGCCATCATGGGTGGCAATAACTTCTGCTACACGACCCGGCATAGAGAGGAAGAGACGTTGGTTGTGCGTTTGGGGTATTTCAGACCATGCGGTTTCGCCACGGTGCCAAAGTTCATCTACTGTAGCCACGGATGGTCTGTGGTGGGCCAGTTCGGGTCGATTGGATGCATCTTTCCGGGTGTTGCAATTTTAATGGCCAGCAGTGTATTTACAAGCTCCTTCCAATTCTTTTTCTTCATATCCCTATTGGAAAACTCAGCTCAGCTATTTGGTCCGACAGCTCCGTCCTTCAATGAACTTCTACTATGAATTTTTCAGTCTCAAAGTCTCAAATCTCTAAAGTGGTTTCGTTTTAATCATGCTTTTAAGCATTTCTCAAATCGAAAATAGATAGCAATGACCATCTGGCCGTAACGAAATCGCGTCTCGTATGAAGCTATTCAGTGAAAACTATACAATGACTTGGGTGGCGCGACCAATTTGGCCGCGTGAAAAATCGCGTCATGTCTCCACTACATGTGAAAGATGCCATTGAAAGGTATGTGTTGATGTGGTGGCTTCGTGTGTAAGAGGCCTTATTCATTGTGATGATATTATTGTTTGTTTCAATTTTAAGAAATTATTTACTCTATTTGAATGTTTGATTAAATTATTTTTTAAACATTATTCCAGATTCACAAACGTGCTTTAAACCATGTCTGATTTGCTAATTATTATTAACTTATGTTTGGTGAACATGTATTCATTTTGAACAATTCCTTATTATTCTATTGTTAAACATTCGAAGTGAAACAATGTCTAATTTCCAATTGAATAGCTTTTAACTGAAGAGGATTTTGTTTCTGTTCAGTTTCATGTAGATGATTTCTTTTTTTCTTATTAAAGCGAAAGCGTTTTATCTTAGAATAAAATACACTTAAAGATATTTGTATGGAAAAAAAAAAGAGATTTGCGTTTTTATAAAATCTAAAATTGTCGGAACTTCTTGAAATTTTTTAGACTAATTTGCTAGGAAAGTGTGGCTTATGAGATCACTCAGTCTCTGTGTTTCTTTGTACATGTCCTCCTCTAATTACTTTTGAAGCAGTTAGAAGATCTTCTTCAAAATTAGTATACATATTTAAGGACTTCAGATGATCTAACTTTTATAAATGAAAACTTTTCCAAGCGGGTTCTTGTCGAGAAAATGACGACAAAATTTCCATAGAAAAACAACTGATTTCTGTTAATATTTGATTGTCTTTAAATAATAAATGTTAATCCTTTTAGATAATCCATTAAAATTAGTGGATTTCTTTAATTACCTTAAATTAATCTGATTTTTGAGAACTTAAATAATAAGGATTTAATCAGAAAATGGGAGAATAGAATGTTTATATTGAACAACTATTAGAATATGTAAAAAAAAATGTAGGTCTTTCGGGGTTTTTTTTTTTTTTTGTCGTTTTTCTGACTTTTAAAAAAATTTAAGAAATAACATTTTAAGGAAATACCTTCTTTTGAACGTCTTGTTTTCTTGAGATTTGATGAGTTGTTGCCATTTATTCTTGAGATTTTCATTTTTTATTGTTGTTGTATTTGATTGTCATTAAAAAAGCATCTCACTTGTTCACTTAGCAATAATAACACAGCATTAATAACACAGTCCTATAAAATTTAGGGAAATTAAGCTTTTCGAAATGTAGCTGAATTTAAAAGTTTTTTGGAATGCTCAGTCTAGGTTTTTCTTCATCACGTACACTGTTTTATACGACATGCATTGACTAGGCATACACTGCCTATTGAAATTAATAGTGAAATGGGAAGAAATAAAACGTTTTTTTATAGCAGATAGTAGATATATTTATTCACAAATAGTATGAGTTTCTACATCTTTACTTAAAGAAGAGGCTGTTAAGGGCGTTTTTCATTTGCCTGTGAAGCTGCATCTGTTGTTTTTTTCTCTTTTGAATGTTCAAGGTCCAGCAGTTGTCTCCCATCCTATTAACATTCCACTGATATCTTCTTTCCTTTTTCTCTTAAAAGCTTGATGGAAACATTCTCCCTGTTGTTCACTCAATGCTTTTTCTGGGAAAAAGTCCAACTGTGCATTGAGAAAGTGAATCATTGAGCATCCCAAAGCTTTGAATCTTTCCAGAATCTTCTCAAATATGACTAAATACCAAAAATAGCAGTCACCACTATGATTTTTCTTGACTTCCTCCAAATCATTGGAACATCAAATCTGCAAGATTTCTTTTTATCTTAGGCCGCGTCCTCAGATCCCCCACACAAACAAAACTTTATGTGGCGCCCCTGATTATCAGAATCTCCTAGTTTCACTCTAAAATAGGTATGGTTCGCTGTCTTATAAAATCTGTATAGTTTCATTGATGTTTCTTATCACAAATTCATCACAAATGTAACAAAATTTATCTGGAACGTTTTCACATCCACGACTAACTATTTCTGACAACATAACACATTCACAAAGTTAATGAGATTAGAAAATGCAAAGCATCAATCATTATTGTTTCCATTGGTTAAAACTAGTATTTTAGTTCAAAGAATAGCCACTGTGAGCGCTAATGTAAGAATGACATCAATATCTGGCAGTCATAATAAAAATACATAATTTTTGAGGATAGTAAAAATTACAAAAGGCACAAAAAAAGAGGGGATTAATGTGTTAAACTACTAATGAACAGTCTACTAGGTAAATTATTGCTTTTAATTATCAAATTCTTGAAATATCTTCCAAAACAATTAATAAAAATAAATCTCTACCGTGTATATATGCATAATGAAAAAAATTACTATATATGATACGAAATTTTTGAAGATGAAATTAGGAAATATTAATAATGTTGTATTTTTTTTAATATTGTTTCCTTAGCTAGTAGTCGTACCAAGATTTTAGAATCAGAGATAGGGGTTGTGATGGTTGTAGTCTTTCAACCAAAAAAAAAAAAGTTCTTTCTCGGTTCGGTTAGGGGGTTGTAAACAAACATCTGAACTTTCCAACCAATAAAAAAACAGATTCGTATTCCTAGATTTCTTCCATTTTCGGGTGTAATGAGCGTGGGAGGGGGTGGATTCTAATCCTATCACCCTCTATTTACTCTAGTGCTAGGAGCTATTATCTATTACATTTTATGTGAATGCAGTTCTATTCCCTCAGTTTAATTCATGAAATTTAAAACTTCGAAAATGAAATGAAGGATTGAAGTTAAATATTTTGTTTTTATTTTATTTTGAAGATAAAGTTTAGAAATTACCAAAATTATAAAAGATAATTTCTTGGAAGTCCATCTGTTAATTTGGAGATGAGAAATGTTTCTTGTATTGGCCGCTAGGGCGTCCCTGGAGTCCTGTATTTTAGTCGTAATGTGATGGAACAGTTGATTGCGAATGCCTCGGGCTCCTGTAATAAGCTTTTGATTTCCATCCACGATAAAGCAAGAGAATTGCAAAGAAACACAAAGTATCTGATTTCTCTTTCTCTCCTACCTTTTTTTTTCTTTCTTTCTGTTAGTTCGATTTGGAGATAAGAGCAAGTAAAGAACCTTAACTTATCATTTAATTTCCCAATGTCTAATGCATTTACTTCACCAGTGTTTATTTCCAACTTCATTACTGAACTGAGGCATTTTGTCATCTTAAATATACGTTATAAAAGATTGAAATGGAACTCCGTGTTTTTTTATTTCTTTGTTTCTGTAAATAGCCTTAAACGACGAAGGGATTACGATGGTCTAATTTTATTTAATTTTCAAAAAATAAAAAAACAAAAATTCTGAATGTCCATATGATAATTTACAAATTGTGAGGCTCCCATCCTTTGTTTGGTTAATAGATACGGTGTGTATGTTGTTGTTTTTTGGCAACATCTACTGGGGTGGATGACATGGAAAATTAAATAATAAAATTATACGGAAGATACAAAGTTAGATTTTTAAATTGTATACTTACTCCTGTGATTAAAGTATACAATGATACTATCCTGCAGTGTTACTACTTAATATTTTTAAGTTTATTTGCATTGTCTTCTAAAACGTAGGCTTATTGGACAATCAGTCTTGTTAGTTAGTGATCTTCACTTTAGGAGAAGATTACTACCTTACGATTACTATCTTATTCATCAGAACAGATGCTTCCATATCGAGACAACTATCTTGTTGATAGGATGATACTATGAAGACCTTCGTAAGTATACAGGTCCCAAATCCGAATTTCTGAAAACCGAAATTTTTTTCCGCAGCTTCTAACATTGATCGAATAAAGACCCGTAAGGCTGACGTGCATCAGTTTAATCAGTTTTGTGTGAGCGCTGTTACTGTGCAGAACTGCGCCTGCTGCTACTCACTTAATATTTCTCTTTTGTGAGTCTTTAACTGTAATTTAACTGTGAAAATGCCCCAAAAAAAGAAAGAAGCGTCTCTCATTATTGGTAGCACAGAAAGTGGAGTTACTGGGGATTCAATACCATTCTGAATTCCGAAAACCGAAACACAAGAATTTTCGGAGATGGGATTGTAGACCTTTTCCTGATTTTCTTCTTTAACGAACATTTTTTATTTTATTCTTCCGTTTTGCTGTGTTTACCTCTTCAATTTTTCCCTTCAGAATCAAATTTAATTTTTTTATCCTGTTACTAGCAGCAAAGCCTGTCGGACCTCAAGCATAAAAAAAAATCTGAAAAATCATTTTATTACCAACTATCAACTAAAAAGTAAATATCTTCTTATAAACTATATTTTTGTAAAAACAGCATCAGATCCTTCTATCAGATGCCCTTGATGTATTCGGTCAATAATTTTGATTTTGACGTCGCAAGCACGACGTGCTTGAGAAATAGCAACATACAACTGTTCATGACTAAAAACAGGCTCTGGTAAATAAATACCAACCATATCTAAAGTTTGTCCTTGTAAATAAAATTTACTAAAAGTAAGAATGGAATAATTATTATTTTTGACCCATAACACCGAAAGGCATTTAAAACTCACCTTTGAGTTAAATACATGGTATTTCTTGATTAGGGATTAATTCCTTCTTCTGATTAGTGGATTCTTTAAATTACATTAAAAGTGAAGGTTTTTTTTTTATGATATTTTCTATTATTGTATAAAGTTTGCGACTTTATTGGAGATAAAAAAGTAAATAAAAATCTTAAGAACTTTGAAAAATACAAAATTGAATTTGTTAAATCATTAAATTACAGCGTTCACTTCTTGAAATTCGAAGAACCTGAAGGCTGTTACAATTTTCACTAAAAAAGATCTTTGAGCAAAAACGAAAAAAAGATATTATCATTGTAATGATATGATTTAAACTTGCATCATCTCCAGCCATTCACCATCCGAATTGAACGCTTAGATAAATAGAAGTTCCTGAAAATATTTAAAACCTATTTTCTTTACAGTGTTATTCTGGAGCATTTTTGTTTTGTTTTTTAATTTATCTATAAACTATGAGTGAAATTCGACTTTCATAGTTTGTATTCATTTCCCCAAAATCCCTGTTTACTTTGAATAACACCTGCTGAATTCAAACAGTATAAATTTTCCATTTTGTAAAAAAATAAAAATTAAATCCACATTGCTGATTTAAATTATCTAAAGTCGATCCATTACAAGTGGGAAATTACTAAAAGACTTAATATTCATTGTTTAAATAGTGATAGAAATCTATTGTTTCAAATGTATTCAAAGATCGAAATAGAAATAATGGAATGTAATACTGATTCCCAGTCGTTGTTTAGTTGGTGTTTTTTTAACTAAACAGTAACACTTTGTTTTGTTTCGCTGCTAAGTAACCTATTCTTGGCGGTTTCCTGTTCATTTGGTCCTTGATGTTCCCCCCCACCCTCAAATCGAAAGCGTGGACCATCGATTGAGGCATTAAACATCACGTGTGTGTTTGGAATCAAAGGATTGCATTTTAAGTCTCTCTGATCCAGAATTGCGGGACCCAGAATTGCGGGATCAAAAACGGCGAGAAGAGCCCCTTCTGCCGATCGATAACACTGCCCCCACAGGGATTACCCACCCTCCCACCTTAATAAGATGGAAATCAGCACTCAATTGGAAACTTCCCCAACCCACCGTCGACTGAATAATTGACGACGTCACCACAAGAGGGTCACTAAAGAGAGAGCGGGACCTCACAAATGGAAACATCGCCACCCACTCAAAACACAATTAAAAGAAATGTCTTTCAAATAAGATGCGCTGAGACAACACCTGTAAACGATGTTTTTGATACAAGCTGTAATAAATAGAAACTTACTTAACACGAAAATATACTTGAGTTCCTTGTGATTTGCCTTTAATATAAAACCTTTTATGAGAATTACACGCGGCGACTCTGCTAACGGTTAAACATTCGACGGAAGAGTTTTATTCTAAAAATGAAATCTCTACTGCTTGTAAAACCCTTCACAGAATAAATAATAACGATGTACTTCCTTCCCCATGCGATATTGGCGACGTCAAGGTATCAGATATCTGCGGATGGGACCTCCAATGACCCTGCCATGGACACGGTCGGAGGATTAAGGGGTGAAACGCATTTTAAGATGAATTAGTTAAAACTAGTTGCGACCCGTGAAATATTCACGGAAGTAAAACAAATTCCACATTTTTGAAAAACACAAGATTGAAAAAGATGTTCTAAGTTAATTTTTTTAGAAGCCATGACTTCCACAACAGCCCGTTTGTAATTTGAATATCGGCTTATTTGTTAAAATAATATTATAATATTGTTAAAATAAAAAATAAAAAAAATTGATTTACCACTTTCGTAGTAGCGGTTTCTCATTATGAAATATAATGGCAACCTTCTGCCCTAAAAGAATAGGTTCAGGGTGTCTACAGAATCAGGGAAATCAGGGAAACCGGGAATTATCAGGGAATTTTGTTATTCTGGAAAAAAATCAGGGAATTATCAGGGAATTTTGCAATTATTACTTAAAATCAGGGAATTTTTTGGTTGAACAGATCGGTTTTTTTTTTTGTTGAACAGATCGTTTTTTTTTTTTTTTTTTTTTTTTGGTTGAACAAATTGGTTTTTTTTTTTTTGGTTGAACAGATCAGGGAATTATCAGGGAATTTTAAAAGAAATTGTTCATGAAATCAGGGAAAAATCAGGGAATTTTTTTATTCAGATTTTGTAGACACCCTGAGGTTCGTCGAAATTGAGGCAACATTAACGGAAATAAAACAAATGCCACATTTTTGAAATATCCTGAAATTTTTGAAAAACACAAGATTGAAAAAGATGTTCTAAACTCATTTTTTAAAAGCCATGACTTCCGCAACAGCCCACATATAATTTTTGAATGACTAAGCCAAATTTTGTTAAAATAAAAGGAAATAAAAAATTGATTTACCAGTTTCAACAATAACCATAACAATAACGAATGTCCAGCAGCCAATACCAATAATCCTGTCTGGGCAACAATGAGGACACGTGCATCGTCATTATCTCCTACTTGTTGAATATTGAAAGAGCGGCGACACAGCCGAAATTATGTAAAAACTCTCTGATAAATTTTGACGCATGAACTTCATGCATTTCAGTGTAAACTTCATTTATGTGGGAAAGAAAATCTCAATACGGTGATAATAATTGTGTAATTGCGATTCGTTGTGGTGAAATGGAGAAAATAGTAGAGGTGCCATCTTTATACATGGGCGTGACGTTATGCCTGACGTGTTCCAACGCTGCACTGTGATTGGTTATTTCAAATTACAAATTTACAAAGATCGTACAACTTTCGCCTATTAATAGGATGATTTGTTAAAAAAAAAATTTTTTCATCTGCCTAATAAATAATGAAAAGCAGAAGATTAATTCGTTCATTATGTAGACGTATAGTACTTAAATTATATTTGTAATCAAATTGTATTAATTGAAATTAATTACATTAAACCACAAAATAGAATCCAAATAATATTTAATTTTTTTATTTTTTCAAAATCACTATAGATCGAGAGAAATGTAATTTTTTTTTAAAATTGCAATATATGAATATATTTAAAACTTAAAATTGTAATTAAATATATTTGTTTATTCTTCACATGAAAATTTCTTCACTTATTGACATAAGTGAATAAGTTTAATAATAAAACGACCAAAATTTAAAAAAACATGAAACAAAAAAGAAAACAGTAGGTAATTCTATGCTGATTATCTTGGAATTAATACATAATTAAATCTAAATAACTTTAGATTACGTACAAAGTATGTGCGAGTATGCTTTTTATTTTATTGTAAATCTAAAGTAACTTTTGTGTATTTTTTGTTTGAGTTGAAGTAAGTTAATTTAGCAGTGAAAAAAAATTAAAAATTGTATTGTAGGTAGATGTTTGTAAATATCTCGATGAATCTACTTATTTCAACCCTATAATGTGAATAATAAATCACTCGTCTTGGCGCAAGGATACAGGCTCGCCTTATTCGAGTGAATAGTCCGTTTGTTAAAGAGGATAGTTCAATGCTTTCTTCTTGAGATAGAAATTTAGGATTGGAAACTTTGGACCATCCAAGTCTTCAAAGGATTTCCATCATCGTTTTGCCTTGAAAGACAGCATCTTTTAACACGACGATGAAATCCAGTGGTTGCTTATCTGTGGCTAACAATAAGAGACTTTCCTTCTCTTCTTTGTTTAGGATGAACTAATTCTCAATTCATTCTTGATAGAAAATAACAAAGTCGAGATGAAACAATTTTAATCTTAATGAGAAATTTGAGAAACATCAGCCGATGCAACATCAGAGAGAAAGTTGCAGATCTCGATTCATTGTAAGAAAGTCACAAGTGAAATGGAAACCAACACTTCAACAGTCTTAGTAGTTGGAGACAGACTGTAATGGAGGATATTCCAATAGAATATTTAGAGCTTGGAAACCTGAAACAGTCTATCTTGGATTCCCGATAATAAATTTTAAAAAAAACAAACAAAAAACCACCTGAGTGAAGTTTTTTTATTTTGTTTTCGTTTACATAATGAAATCAGAATTTTCGGAGAAAACACGAAGAATTCGAAATTTATCAAAATGAATCGTAGATACGAAATATTTATTTCGTAGTTCACAATAAAATGTCGTTTCTTTATTAAAGTAGCTTAAATATTGAATAAAATGAAGAAAAAAAATATTGTCTTAATTCTTTTTCAATAAAAAAAAGGTCTCATGGAATTTTCACTTCCCCTTTGTGGTAATTTTTCGATTGATATCAGAAGTGAATTTTAGGAGAATGAGAAATTTAGAAATATTCCATCTTTTGGTCCATTTAAGTAAAGATTGAAAAAATAAATTTATCGAAATTG
Organism: Thereuonema tuberculata; assembly: GCA_023159025.1. Taxonomy (NCBI): domain Eukaryota; kingdom Metazoa; phylum Arthropoda; class Chilopoda; order Scutigeromorpha; family Scutigeridae; genus Thereuonema; species Thereuonema tuberculata. The sequence continues at coordinate 84,276,048 of JAFIDM010000001.1, forward strand.
TTTGGAAATAGATTTTCCTTAAGGCCTTAACATTTCACTGCAACTGGGCATGAATTCGTCTATTCATTGTTTAAAGAGAGTTTAATTATAACTGAATTCAAAGGTGTATTGAATGTTAAATGAATCAAGTCACGAGACATTGTGATTACAGAACAACGGTGTCAGTCAACGAAGAACAGCACTGTTTTAGACCATCTGTAGAAATGAATATTTCGTATATGAATACTGTGGAATATGTATATACAGTACATGTTGTTATTACATCAATTTGCTGGATTTTTGAATTTCAGTTGAACATCTTTGAAGTGATAAGGAATTAAGTTCCCATAGGAATTCATTTTAATGGATTTATTAAAATGCAAAAAAAAAAATTAAAGTTCAAAGATGAGGATTGTCAGCATCTTGTCAATTCAAACTCTTTCAATTCACTTGTTCTCTTCTGTTCTTAAACCTGTCTATAACCTTATTGTGGAAGTGATGGTAGTGAACTTTTCTTTTCCATTAAGGTACTTTGATATTAAATTTGCTAAACTTTACGCTTCCATTCTTTGATTGGCTAGCTTTTTTGTTGAGACATGCGCAGAGCTGATAATCAAGTCTGTTGTGATTTGCATAATATATGGTGAATGCTTCAACCGACGATATCGTAATCCCCTAGTGACTAGCGTCCCATTTCTTAATGTTCTCTTGGGATGTAAAAAGTTACTTTCCAAATTAATTTATAGTGCTTCAGTATCGATCCCACGTGTCCTATATCTTCTAATCATTTATTGTGACTGACACATTGGCAAAAAAGTTTCAAAGTGAAAAAAAAAAAATCAGTTTTAGAATAGAAGCGAAAGTTGTAGAAAGAAAAATATGAGATAATGTTTTAGCTCTATCACTGTCAGCCTTTCATTTTCATGAATTAACAAATATTAGTTTTTTTTTAAAAAAGTTAAAGCAAAATTTCTTCAAAAAAGTCTTTTTATAAAATTATTTATTTCAGAAAAGTTTATTTATTTATTTATTTACCGTTTTATTTATTTTTATTCAGTATTGTAATATTTTTTTTGTCTTTAGTTTGATTGCGGTAAGGCACTTGACTACGGGGTTAGAGGGAGACGGGTTTAATTCCCGACCTCGGCGGATGTCGGGATATTTTCCTCGTTAAATTCTTCTCCAAACGGATCCTGTAGAATAGGTACCGGATTTCTTTCCCGGGGTTAAAGATGGGCTGATCAACCATGATTCACTGATGATGACCCGTTAACGGGGCCGAAACTAGTTTGTTTTAATTGTAAATATTTATCTTTTTTTAAACTTTTAACTTAATTTTTATTTAGACTTGTGCGTTGGCTCCATTCAAGAACTTTAAAAATTTTTTTTTCAATCCCTTGTGGTTGTTTCGATCCTTTATCTTTTTGAAAATTAAAAGCTTTTAATTGGTCTCGTCTATTTAATGATTCGTTAGGTCAGAACTAAATAGAAGCTACATATTAGAAGAAAGACAGAGCAATTAGTATCTTCGGAAAGTTTTTAGAGACTTCATGTAAATCTTGATCCAGTTGATCATCTCAGTAATTCCATGAAAGAATAAAAAGCGTAAAATCGAAAACTCTATTTCTATTGTTTTGATTTCAAATGTTTTTGCCTTTCCCTATTTTTTTTTTAAGAACCCCCCCCCCTCCAAAAAAAAAAGAACTTAGATTTTAACTTTGTAAATTTCGTTAAAAATCAAAAACATATTTTAAAACTTTTCCTTTTAGACTGCCTTCATTTACTGCTTTCAGAGCTGCTGAATTTTTCATTGCAATCGAAGAGTAGGTTTTTTTTTTCCCAAATTCTGAAAATGACTTATTTTTCTTCTGAAGAAAACCGAAGAAATGTCGAAATGTTTTCGATCGAAATGAATTAACCTTTTTCGTAAGTTATCTTTAGCTCTGAACCCAATAGTTATCTTTGATTTTAAAAACTGTCAATTCTTTCACCAGCTCTATAGTAACTTTTCCAACATGTAACTCTTCAGGAATTTCTATTTAATCACAACCAACTAATTAATAGTAAAAAGAAACTTCTCCAAAACTTAGTTATTGAGGCAATTATTTTTTTTAAAGTGATTCAAACAAAAACACTTCACACGGAAATCTTTATTTTTTTTAAAGCAATCTAGTCTAAGGAATATTCGACAATACTTGCAGCAAAAATTATTGGGAAAAAAAAAATCCTGAACAGTTCCGTTTCAACCATTAACAAAAAAGTTTTACAGCATTTATTAACTTTGATGCATTACATTGCCGAAAGTCTTACAAAAAGAAAATACACGATTTTTTTTTCCAAGGGCACTATACTTTCATGTGCGGATATTTTCTTAAAACTTAGTTAACAAAGTAGAAAAAAACCAGCAATGTTTCATTTGAAAAATAATCCCTTATTTCCATATTTATCATAAAACTGCTCGTTGTACAGGGAAAAAAATAAGCTAACTGTGAAGGATATCTCCTAGTTTATAAATCATTAATCTTGTGAGATTTAAGACTATGTGCTTCACGAATGGGAAGGAGCCATATCTTTGTTCCTGATATATTCCTTGTTTACGACACAAGAAAACAGTTTCTTTTGATTTTGAAACAGATATAGTCAACATTTTTTAAGTATTAAGGAAAAAAAACAAAAAACAAACTTCAATTTTTGTTGTCAAGGCTAAATTATTACTAATTGACAAAGGTTCCGACACCCGCAATTAAGATATTTTTTTTAATACTGTGTAATTAATATAAAATAAGCCTGTCATTTATTTAGATAATGCTGCTTAAAAATTCTTTGTGCTATACAGAGTGTTTCCGAACTTACGTTACAGAAGGAAATGGTAGATAGAGGGTACGAATACAAACAGTTTTCATTAAGTAATGTGTGTCCGATCTTGCTATAATCGTTTTACTGTTGTTGGCTTTTTGCCATCCCCAGGAGGGCATGATTGTCGGTTGTTGTCATGCGCATGAGTTCGTGATTGTCTGCTGTTTACTGTACATATAGTCATCAGAGAGTCAACATTCGAACAAACAATGGAGCACCACAGTCTGATGGAACTCGCAGACATGCATCTGATGTACGGTACTGCAAATCAAGATGGGCGAATAGCTATTCTCAAGGATGTACGCGGAGCTGTTTCCGCAATGCAGACATCCCTCTCTCACCATGTTCCAACGGCTCGATGTTCGTTAGATTGGTTCGAAGCAGGCCGATCTCGTTTTGTGACACTTGATGTAGCAGAAGACATTCTTGAGGCAGTGGCAGATAAACCTTCCATCAGCAAACGTGCAATTGGACGTCGTGTTCCGTTAAGTCATAGCCCGGTTTGACATTAAGTCATGATTCTTCATGACTAACAGCTATAAAACTTTCGCCCGCAACGTGTTCAGGATGTTAACCCGAGGATTATCCACGAAGCCGCCAGTTTTGCGAATGGGTTTTACAGCAATGTGCAGTGATACCAAGTTCGCGAATTGTGTATTATTCACTCATGAAGCAATGAATTCACACGGGCTGATGTTTTTAATACACACATCCAGCACATTTGGACAGAGGAAAAATCCCCATTTCATTGCAGTCCGCTCTCATCAGGTGCTATTGAGATCAATGTGTGGTATGGCATCGTGTACTCAATCGTCCACACGTCTTGTCAAATCGTTTAACGGGGAATCTGTAACGGGACTTCCTGACAAACACCCTGCCAGTTCTATTGGAAGACTCAAACGTGCAATTGGAAGTCGTGTTCTGTTAAGTCATAGCTCGGTTTGACAGTAAGATTATGGTTCCAGCATGACGGAGCACCGTGGCACGACGACACCTGATGGAAACATTTGGTGAAAGATATTTCGGTAATTTTTGAGATCTCGACCCAAGGCCTCCACCATCGCCGGATCTTCATCCGATTGACTTCTTCTGTTGGGGCCATGTAAAGAGCCTCGTGTACGCCACACCTTTGATCCAGTCGATGAAAAGCGTCAACGAATCATCGAAGCCTGCAACACCGTCCGTACTATATCTGGCATTTTTGAACGAGTGCGGCTGTCAACGCTCCGGTGAAGCCACTATTGTTATTTTAATAGATTTTTTATTATCAGTAATTTAAATTGAAAGGTCTTTTTCACAAGAAAACTTTTACCATATTTTTTCTAGTAATTTTTCAGTAATCTATTTCTTTAAATTTATTTACATATTTATATTTATTTTTACTAATAAATATATGTAAAGATTTTTATTGTTTTTAGATTTCGAAAGAGCTTTGATGTTTGTTTTTGTTTTTTTTCTGTCTCCACTCTGCGTTCATCTTAAATAAAATAGTGTGATTTTTCTTTCTCTTTGTCAGAAATTTATTGCAGTTTTTTTAAATCTTTGCATTGAAAATCTTGTGATGAATATCACGGTTTTTTTTTTCGCGCTGAGGAAGTAGGATGACAAAGTTTTAAGAATGTTATTAGGATGCTATTGAAGAAGAATGAAATAATGAAATCAAAATAATTACTATTATTTAAATTTGCTTCTTACACTGAAACTAGAAATGTAAGAAGCAATAATTATTTCAAATTATTACTCTAGAAATTCTTTGTTGTCCCAGTGGAACTTCGTGTTGGCTTGAGGGACGTGGCGTATCTTGTCTTGGTTTTGCAGCACGAGCTGTAATGCAATCAGGCCCAATGGCAGACGAGACCTAATACTGTTAATGTTCATGGTAGACCTTCTTCGAAAAAAGATGAAGCCCTCTAATGTGATTTATTAAAGGCTTATCTCTCTCTCTATCTTACTCTTTTTTTTTTTTTTTCGAAATCATTTCTTCCTCGATGTAGACTTTCGATCAGCTTCAACCAAGAAATAATTCACTAAACGAATTCCATTTCCTTCAGATGAAATAATAAAAAAAAGGCCTCTTATGGGTTTGATTGCGAACAGAAATTGATATCTGCCATGTAGAAGCAATGCATTGGAAAGCTATTAGAGCAAATTGAAATCGGGTTGGGAATAATGTTGTCTAGAAATAAAATTCCCCGCCTGAACTAACTTTCCATCAGTGCTGGTTTGTATTGCAGTGAAGACACTGCTTTGTCTTACGATTGTCAATGGCGAATGTTTAGTTATTTCCATTTATCAGTTCAAGTGATTGCATATTTTATATCTTATATTTTTAAATTATATATTACACAAGAAATTAATAAAATGCAAAACCATGGGTAGCTGTAAATAATGCAAACAAAATCATACCTTCCCACACATACAAAATATTGTGAATTTGTATTACGTTTGCGCAATTTTCAATTCCAATAAATTTATTAGAACAAACTTTTTTTTTTTCCAAGGACCCCCAAGGAGCTATCGCTCACGTGATATTATCAATCTATTACAAAGCTTGCATGTTGATATACAATATTTTTTTTTTAAATTCAACTTTAACGTGTGGAATGAATATTTATCAAAAACCCTATAAATAAATAAAAAATATCGCACACACTTAAAAAATAACAAAAACCATTATCTCAAAATAGGATGTTTCGACCTACGGAAAACTGCGAGGTCATCTTCAGTTGAAAAGCTGCCGAAGAAAGAGACCAAAGAAAAAATTGAAGGGATTAAAGTTGGAAAGGTTTCAATGTTAAAGGTACGGTCTATGCAGTTAAGTGTAAAAATAATAATTGTTTGTATGTAAGCGAGAGTTGTCAATCTTTAAATAAACGCATTTATCCGCACGAGTAGGTTTGAAAAATTTTCATACCAACTTTTCTTTAATTTCTGCCCATTTCCCATCATCACCCCTTCTTCAATGAAACCAACATTTTAAAGATTTGTAATAACGTCTTTAACGTAAACACATTGAAAGTTTTTGAGATATATTTTTCCATTTCTTATAATAAGCAAATATCTAACCAAAAATATGAAATTTTATTTTGATTCTTTACAATTGCCGGACAAAAAAAATAAAAATGACTAGACCATCTCCTCTTTAAGAGCATTAGTTAGTTTGATTTGTTTTGTTTATTTTTCTTGATCACTTTTAGAGGGCGCTTTTGTGCATTTGTTTGTCTGATATAGAACCCATTCTCTTCCTTATTCTTATCTTTTGCCCAATCTTTGACCAATTTTGGTTCCTTCCGCAAACATTTGTTTCCTTCATAATACTTTCTTTGCTCTCTTTGTTTGGCAGTTTTTCAGCTGAAGATGACCTCGTGATTTTCCGCAGATCGAAACGTCCCGTTTTGTGGTAATTTTTTTTTTTTGTTTTTTTTTTTTGCTAGTCTTAAATGTGTGCAGATATTTTTTTATTTGTTTATACGGTTTTTAATGTATTTTTCTGTGAAAAAATAGTTTTTGTTTAAAACAAAATTAGTTTTCGGGGATCCCAGGGGTCCGCGGACCATAGTTTGAGAAACGCTATTTTCTAGAATACTGAAAGAACTTTTTAGAAACACGAAAACGTGAATTTGAAATCATTGACTATTGAAATTACTTTAAAGATTGTTGAAGTAGTTCTGTATGTTTATGGTCGTAAATACCATTAACGTATTGAATACAGTTTTTAGCCAAAGGTAGGTGACCAAAGCCACCGAAAACTTTATTTGTTGATAAAATTTTTAACTTGTGCAATAAAATAACTTAAAGATTAAAAATTTGATGAAGGTCACACAAATGATTAAAAACTAATCATGCTTTTTATTCTCATTTTTAATCATCTGTGTGTTCTTCATCGATTTTTTTAACCTTTATTTTGTTCTTTAGTTTATTAATGCTTTTTTTTTTTAAATACAAGTTTATTAATCTTATTAAAATATAAGGAATTTTTTTTTTTTAGATAATTGTAAAAATATTTGTCCCACCTACATATTGCCTTCATTTGACCCGTTTTTCGTTGCTTTTTCAAATCAGAAAAAGTAAATTAGAAAAGTGAAGCTAAGTATTATTTTCAAATCAAGAAATTTGTATTTAAATATTTTTGACTACTACATCATTTTTATTTACATATTTTTGACTACTACATCATTTTTATTTACATATTTTTTGACTACTACATCATTTTTATTTACATATTTTTGATTACTACATCGTGCTGAAATTAAATTTCTGGCAAAAAAATTTTACTGTCCGAAATATATATTTTTTTCCCCAAGTGATTTTGCACTTGAGTAATAAAATTCAACAATTTTCAAGTGCCGGTCATTGGTATATGTATCTTAATAACCTCATCGCCTGACTTTAACTTCGTGGAAAACAAAAGAAAAGTTAAAAATAGAAAGTTATATTGTATATAAAAAGTAACCTTCATGGATATAGAATTACTTGTGTTTTTATCTGGTGCTGTTTTAGTTTTAAATCAACTGAATATTTGTAATAGATTGTTTTTAATCAGTCTTTAGTTTTCTTCTGTTGAAGAAGAATTAAATCTTTGAGTTACTAGTTTTGAAGGAAGTCTTGTGAATTTATAACATTTTTCATTTTTGAAATGTAGTTGAAATGACCTTTACTTATCAAATTAATCAAATAATAAAGATCGCAATATTAAAAAATATATATATATATATTTCTATACGAATTTTAGAGTGTATTCCTAATGAAATCAAGAGGTTTTTCAGTTCAGAGCAAAACATAGTCATTTCCGAAAAGTAACCTACATGCATCAATAACAAAGAAAACCCCAACTCAACTCTGGGTCTTTGGAGTCACTCCTAAAGATATCCCTGAAAACTATGTGTAAACAGCCTCTTTCAAACAGATTTCCATGACTATCTTAGAAGTAAATAAACTCACAACATTAATCTCTGTGCTCTGTCTGTCTCTCGCTCTCTCACATTTTATATTATCAGCAGTTCTTTATTTGTACTGGATTAGAACGAAATGGATTGAATCGAAGCTATTTGGAAGTGTCAAGAGGACTTAAATTTAACTATTTGTCTGGATTAAGAGGAATTAAGAAGTAAGAAGAGCGCAGTTTCTTATTCTGAAGCAGTAATTCATGTTGAACACAAACACATTTCAGTTCAGTCATGGGCATTTGAAATAAAATTAGAGTTTCTTACAAACTTCAGTTGAATCACAGCTGAGCAGCGAACAAGTGGAAATAATCAACATAAACATTTCAATTATTTCTTTTCTTCAAAAATTCTAATTTGCTCATAAGATATCAATATAAAAAGAGCATAAAAGAAACTATTAATATGTAATTTATGAAGCCTTAGTATATTCTTATTTAAAACATTAAAATATTTAAATTCTAATAAAGCTAAAATGAAGAAGAAGAAAAAGAAGTTTTAATTGAGTGCACCACTCCAAACGAGTACAACACTATATATACAAGAAATAGATGAAAAAATTACAAAAGTATAACATATTAAACAGAAGTGCTAAAATAAACAATAAAAATTGTAATGTTACTCCTATAAATACAAGGTATAAATTTTCAAAATTTCAGATATCAATTGATTTTTTTTTTTTTTACTTATTTATTTAAAGTTATATGGTTATCAATTAAAAGTTATTTTTTTTTTTCATCACAATGTTAACAAAATCTTTAAAATAATTATATATTGGTTTCTGCACAAGTAAGCTTATATCACACGGCCATATAATATCATGACATAATAAATTTAGAAGTAATATTTGTCTCTCATAATCAAATTTTATACAATTAAAAAGGACATGCTCAATTGTATCTAATTCTCCACATTCACAAAAGGCACTATTTGAAAGATTGAATTTGGCTAGGTAAGCATTAAAATTTCCATGTCCTGTAAGAATTTGACCCATAGCAAAATTAAAATTATCTATAGGTGAAGTAAAGGAGTGATAAATAGTTGGGAAGAATTTTTTGGTTGAAAGACCCTTGGTGGATTGTTTCCATCTCTCATTCCATTTCTCATATAGTAATGACTGAACATTGGACAAAGCAAGTTTAGTGGGGAAAGGCTGATAAGTAATTTCCAAGTTGTTATCGGTAACTGCAATTTTTGCCTCTTTATCAGCTTTTTTATTCCCTTCATATCCCAAATGTCCTGGGACATAGTAAAAGGTTATATTATTATCTATAGAGAGTAATTTATGAATTTCTTGTCCATCTTTTAGCTTACTGTTTATATTTAGGAGTGTCTGAAGGGAAGATTTTGAGTCACTAAACAGATTAATTTTAAGAGTTTTATTTTGTAACTTTGTGGACCATTCGACAGCAAATTTAATTGCAGACAGTTCCGCTTGGAATATAGAGGTGTAATAAGGGAATTTGTATCTAAAACAATACTCTATGGAAGTTGGATACTTGTGTATTATTATTACAACACTAGCACCAACTCCCATATTAGATTTACTCCCATCAGTAAAGATATTAATATCTGCATTATATGTATTTGGATCTAAACCATCCAATACTATATTTGGTACTGATCGTAATGGTGGAAAGATATTATTAGTCATAGCAGTTTCTCTGGGAATCATGTTAATGCCTGTTTCCCAAATTAGTGCTTGGTGAGCATCTCTTATATTTCCTGTTTTTAAAAAGAAATCAATGACTTTATATTGAACTGCCAAAGGGAGAGATTGGAGTCTTGTAATAACCAAAAGTGCATCAGTTGATACCGTCTTACAGGTTTTTGCAATATGTAATGCGAAAGATCTTTGTACACTTAACATTTTATCTATAATACTTTTATTGTAGATAACAGCACCCCAAGCTGCCGCACCATAGAGTATAATAGGTTGTATAGCTCCTTTATAGATGGTTTTTACAGATTTAGAATTCAAACCCCAAGTATTACATCTTATTAATTGATTGCCTATTTGTTTGGTTTTAGATAAAATATAATTTAAATGTTTTTTAAAATTTAATTTTGTATCAAAAAATACACCCAAGTACTTCATAGAGTCAATCCACTCAATTTCTTTACCATTTATTACAATATATGGGTAATTATATTTGTATTTTTTTGTGATTAATATTGCCTTAGTTTTTTCATGACTGAAGTTTAGTTTGTTACAATAACTCCATTCAAGTAGCTTTCCTATTGCTTCATTGAGTTTATTAGATATATTTATTATACTGGAGTCTTGATAAGCAATCACCAGATCGTCAGCATAAGCCATAACCTTAACACTATCATCACTAAATAAGTTCAGTGCCTCATTTATAATAATATTCCATAATAACGGGGACAAAATCCCACCCTGTGGGCATGATTTTGTTAACTGCCTTTCAACTATTTGTTTTGTGAATTTACAGTTCTTTTCCTATCTTTTAAATATGAGCAGATAAGTTTTATTAAATAACCAGGGCATTTCAATTGTATCAATTCATAAATAATGCTGGGATGCCAGGCATTATCAAAGGCTCCCTGAATATCAAGAAAGATAACCGCAGTGAATTCATATCTTTGAAAGCCTTTTTGAATAAAATCAGTTAAGTTATATATAGCTTGTTCAGCAGATTTTCCTTTTATAAAGCCATATTGCCTTTCAGATATCCAACTGTTAATCGTAGCATGCCAGATCATTCTTGTAGCAATAATTTTTTCCAATATTTTTCCTCCAACTGGTAGAAGGCTTATTGGCCGGTACTTTTCATTATTCGTTTCAGTCATAGCTTTTTTGATTAACAGGACTTTAGCTGATTTCCACTGTTTTGGAAAATATGAATGAGTTAAACAAGCACTTTATAACCTAAGTAAATTATCTTCAATTATATGATAACCTTTTCTATATAATTCGGCATATAGTCAATCCTCTCCAGGTGCTTCTTCAGGATGGATAGAGCTTCTTTAAGTTTCTTCTTTAAGTTTTGTTTTTGTAATGAAGAAACCTTATATTTGAAAATATTAATATTTGATTATGTGAATGATTAAATATTATGGAAATATTTAAGAGTGATTGAATGGCTAATTTCAGTTAACCATAAAGACTTGTTTCAGAGCAGTTAGATTTAATTTACATTTTAAGCTGAGTTGAATCTGTTTATGTCCCCTGAATCGAAATGACTCTCAATGTGTTTTTTTTATGCATCATTTCTTTTTTCTTTTTGTGTAAAGTTCTTTTCGCATTTTCGATATCCTAAAATCCGAAACCTTAAAAAAAAATAAAAAAGCTCACTTGTGTTGCTGAGTAAACTCCATTTTCCTTTTACATCATAAAAAAAAAAGAGAATCTCACATCAAAGGTGCAGGTAAATCTTAAACGAAATAGTCCTAATAAAAATGCACCCTTAAGGGTATTTTTTTCTCTTTTTATTTCAAAAGGTTAGATGTGTAAAAGATATGCTAATGTGTGCGAAGACCCTCTTCAATTCGCGGAGGTTGTTCTGACGGTTCTGGGACTTGGCATGTTGCCAAATGAAGTTTTAATAAATAATTCCATTGGACGAAAAACTCAGGTTTTGCAGCTGATTTTCTGGAAATTAAATTGTTCGTCGGGGTTTTTGGTCGGTAATTAAGCGAGTCTTACCTCCTTATCACCAGTGGGAGCGCGGCGGCGGTCATTCGCCCCAGGGCCTCTCTCTTTCAATGTATTTCTTTTTCTTTTGATGAAGAAAAGTTACTTCTCAGCAACTAAAGAAAAGCATCAGACAAAAACAATTAGAACACGAATCGCAAAATTAAAGAGCCCGTCGGCACTGGTGGGTGGGTGGGTGGATTTTTTTTTCGTTCTTTTGTTACTTGAATTAGGAGAAATAAAGGACTTTTGCTGAATCTCTAACGAGCTGTTGAAATGATGCTAATTTAATAGAGAAGGAATCATCTTCAATAAGAACTCATCTCAAGAAACAGAAGTTGGTTCTTAAAGATAATCAAGCAACTCAACAATTTTGACGGCTGTTGTCTACTTAGAAATGAAGAAAACGAAATACAGGAAGCCCTCGAAAAGGGGATCGGAAAGAATTAAAGGAAATAGTGGAAAATATTTTTTTTTATCCATCTAAATATCTTTCAAATACAAGAAATCACTCTTAAAATCTACACTGCATTTTTAAAAATAACTCTATATAAGTCTTACTGTTTGACTGTATTGAATTAGTCATGATTAGAAAAAAAAAAAATACATCATAAAATTTGGTGACAATAAATCCTTCTAGATATGATGATGGTGATCTTTCACTATAACAATGTACATGGAATACATGAATTCAAAGAAATGTCTATATTTAGAATTGCAGTGTATTCCCGAACCAATATATATAGTACAATCAAAAGAAAAAGGCAATGTATGAAAATAATCTTTTATTCATTATTATGAATCTTCGAAAGATCCAAGAACCGAATCTACAAATTGCGAGGACATTCTATAAAAAAGAAAAAGTAATCCTAATTATTAGTATCCTTTAAAGCAGTGATGCCCAACCTATGGCCCGCGGGCCACATCCGGCCCACGAAGGTGTTACATGTGGCCCGCTCTTTTATTCCTATATTCACGTACATATTTGTATTAATGGGACCTTTTTTTTTTTTGGTTGTTGAATAGGAGATTCCGCCACATTGTGGCCCGCGAGATTCACAGCAAAGTCAAGTTTGGCCCCCATATTACGAAAGGTTGGGCACCACTGCTTTAAAGCTTCAAATTATACTTTCGCTATAAATGTTATAAAAGACTTCCTGCCAAGGAATCAAAACAGGAACCTCCCTTCCTCTGTTTCTCAAGAAGCTATTAAAGGCAAATCAGTCTTTACTGATACGAAGAAATCTTATAAAACCAACGACTCCTTTAGCTCTGGAATAAAGCGTCGATTTATATACAATCAAGGGCTTGTTTTTTGCCCTTTTATTTATTTATTTTTTTAATTTTTTTTTTCCTTGAGATTGTGTAAATTTTCAAATACGAAATAAATTAATATTGCTGAATACTAATGTCTCTTGATTATTCAATGAATTACATATTATTATTATTATTATTATTATTATTATTATTAGAAAATACTCATATTTCAGTGCTCCATTTATTTCTTCTCCTATCGAATTAAAGCAAGCCCGAAATTTTTATTGCCGTTAATATCATTATTTATTTTTTTTTATTTTCAGTTGTTGAACCTAAACACTCATAAACTGTGCAAGTTAAGAAGTGATTTATTTCATTAAATCTCTTTTTTTTTCTTCTTCTTCATTTTCTATTTGTTCTTTTTTTTTCTGAAAAAAGAGCAACTCCTCTTTCAAAAAAGATACAAGAGCTTTTGTTAACATTACGTTACTTTTTCAATGAATACTGATGGTTCCTTCCTGTATTAATATTTTGTCCAAAAGAGTTAGGTTTCAGTCGTTCATAGAATTCTTTATTGAAGAAAAGTCAACTTACAGAAAATTTCTTAAAACCTTTAATTAATAGTTTAATAAAAGGTTTTAAGAAATTTTCTTTATTGAAGAGTTCAAACTTCCCACTAATGAATCTTATTTTAAAGTTTTTAATAATAAGTCTAAGAAATTTAATAAATGAATAAGTAAACCGTAGTCAATAGCGTTTTAAATGTTATTATAAAAGATCTAATATCAGTTATTAAATTTAAAAAAAAAATAACTTTTTTTTAAACAAAACTAAACTGAAATTCTGCTTCCTGAGATTGATCACATTTCCAAGTATCTTTGTTTGGATTCATATTGGAATCTTTGCCAATGGTTTTTAATTCATCTGGTAACTGGTTTTGGAATTTTTGCTGTAGATAACGAATCTAAGTCACATTTTCTTCAGACACGATGTCTGTTGTTTGTTAATAGACTTAAAGTTTATTAGATGAAACAAAAATAGCTTCATATAGGTTTGATCTACAGAAAATATCCAGAACATGATTAAAACCAATTTGGGTTGAAATGAAAGTTAAAAAGAAAAACAAAACTTTTGTTTATTCTGTTGTATTGGATATTTGAAAGTGTATTTTCTCTCAGTTGCTGTAAAAGGTATGGAGGGAAAAAAATCTTAATAATATTAAAAATACTTTGAAATACATCTGAACATCAGAATTGTTTAATTTAAATTTCTAAATTAAATAGTTCTGATGTTCAGATGTATTTCAGTTCAGAAGTATTTTGAACTGAAATTTTACCTGAGAAAAAGATATTGTGATTGATTAGTAATTTTGCATGAGTTTTTGTAAAGATTAGGTTTCGTCTGTATTTTTATCCTCAGATGGTGTTTAATCCGTTTCATTAGTTCTCTCAACAAATATATCCCTGTAATTCATAACCAAACTGATCTTGAAACCACACACGCCTCCAAACAATAACCTTCTCACCAACATTGTTTACAAACTCTTACATAAATCGTCTAATTAAATTCGAATTCAGTTGCAATGATTGAACCCTCATCAATTCTTTTTGCCAAATGGTTTTTCGTTTAATAATTTTAAAATCGGTGAACTAATCTTCTTGAAACTTGATATATCTTGTAAAATGTTGTCTTAGTCAGAAACGTTTTCTTCTGAAATTAAAATAGGAATTGTGGCCTCTAAAAATAGTTTCAGTTCAAGTGTATGTAAACTTTCAAATAAACAAAATTTCAAGGAATAATAAAAAAAAGAAAGAAAATGAATAATTAAAAGGATTTAAGTACTATAATACACATGTCAAGGTCTTGTTAATAACTAGTAAAAAAAATCATCATATACACTTTTTAAGAAATGAATAATTACATTTTAAATTGATTTTTTGTGTTTTGAAAAATGTAACACTTAAAATTACTTGATGTTTGGAGGAAAGTAACTCCATATTCCTGAAGGATCTTCTTGCTATTAATAAGAGTCCATGTTTTGTTATTGTAATGTAGATATTGGGAGAATAGTATTATGATGATGCAGTACTGGCAATTAAGAAAATTTATCAAATAAAGGAATCTAAAATCCTGAATTTCAATAGTATCCAGAATTATCCTGAATTAAATAAAAAGAAAATAAAAATACCTACTTTTAGTATCCGTACTGTATGCTAGAAAATGATAGTGATGGGATTATTATTACTAATACTACTACTATCATGAGTATTTATTATGTATATCATCGGATTGCATAATTAGAGCAGAACTTTTACTTTCAATTTATTGGATGGAGCAACCCTTTTAACTCTACTTGAAGCGGCTTTCGTTACTGTTTCTATTCTATCAAATGACAATTCCTTGATTGGCATAAACGGCATCATTATGTCATCTTACTGTTTCAAGCTTTTTTTTTTCGGAAAAAAATTTCTGAAGGAGCTTTTAATTTTCGAAAAAAAAAAAATATAGATATTTTGTTGGATTTTATGTAATCCAAGATTATGTTAGATCCCTTTGTCTTCAGAATATCGTTAATTCGTTGAAATGGCAGTAAATTCCCATTGCAAATAGAGAGAGAGTCTGTTTCAAAAGATGTTCTATTGCATTGTTGTATAAAGACTTGTAATTGCATCGACAATAAAAATTTAATGCATGTTTAAGATTCACGCGTTGATAAATATTAAAAAAAGGAACTTAAATAATGAATCAATATATATTTCTTCAAGTTTAGTAAATCGATAAGCTGTGTTGCTCTTTTTGGCGCTCATCGGCAGGACCAGTCAATTCTATACCAAATAGATGGAAGTATTAGATTATAAACTCAGAAAAGGCAATGGGACTTTTAAAAAATTAAAAAATAAAATTCATTTTGTGAAAGGGAAGCAACTAATTTTTACACCAACATCGGTATATGGATGATAAAGGATATCAGTTGAAATCGGTCTCATGGATTCAGTTACGCTCTCAATGTGAAAAGCGGTAGAAATGATGGAACATTAATTAAAATATAATTTTTTATAAATTAATTCTTGTATTAATTATGTAATTCATGTATTCTCTTTATTTAATGAGTTATGTTTATTTTTATTTTATTATCTTTCTGTATTCCTAAGAAATATTGATTTACTTTACATTAAAGGTCAATAGATTTTGATACTTTGTGATCCATTCAATTCTGTTCCTTTATTTACAAGTCGAAACCTATCACTTCC
The DNA here is from genome assembly GCA_023159025.1 of Thereuonema tuberculata. Classification (NCBI taxonomy): domain Eukaryota; kingdom Metazoa; phylum Arthropoda; class Chilopoda; order Scutigeromorpha; family Scutigeridae; genus Thereuonema; species Thereuonema tuberculata. The sequence continues at coordinate 84,291,992 of JAFIDM010000001.1, forward strand.
TAAGTTGAATTGGTTGTTGTTGTTTTTTTCCCCTCCATCTGAATCGTAGACAGATAAGACGCATTTTCTTCGATGTAAAATTTCAATTTCAATATTTTTAATTTACATTAACGCGAAATCTACAATATTCTTTGGTAGCTCTGCTTACCATCAAAATATATCAAAAACGAAAAATTGTAAATAAAAAGGGACACATAAAATATTAGTTCAGGACAATGAGTGCATTACTGTAATATTAGAATAAATCCTCTGCTTTTAATAAAGAAGAATACTTTGTTTGATACTTGTTGTTATTCTGTGATGATTTCAAAAGAATCAGATAGGTTTTGGTTTTTGTGCTGAATCATTTGCTCTCGCATTCATTCCACACTTTGGTTCCAGCGGAGAGAAAATGCGGCTCGAATATGAAAGAAAAAAAGCAGCTCATGCAAAAGAGAGTCGATCTTTTGAGCACCCCCGACCAACCACAGCGCTGCATCCCAAGTGGTGTTCGGCGGGGATTCAAGGCGCTTAAGGAAACAGACACTCACGCGTTCCATTTCGTCTCCCCTGTTTCTGTCATCTCTCCATTTCTCACTCTCTAAAGCGCTCACTCTAATTACTTTTTCACATTAAAAACGAAAAGACCAAATCAAGATAAGATACGTCAAAAACTTCTGCTTCCACCGAAAAAATTACTTTTTTATTTTAAAAGTTATCTGAAATTAGTGTTCCGAAATTTAGAGAAGTAAAAATGCTAAATGAGCAAGAAAATTATTAAACCTTACTTAATAAAATGAAAAAACAAAACAAAACAAAAACTAAAATGTTATTTATTTATTTTTTTAAGTAAAATTTGAGAGTGAAATTTCATAGAAATCAAAGTCTTTCTTTGCACTCAAATTAAATTGTAAATGATTGACTTTTATTTGACTGAGCTAAAATTTTAGCCAATTTTAAAGCACGGATCAAAGTCATCCTTATGAAAATTCTTTTAATACCCACTCAAAGTCACTTCTTCAAGCAGGGGTTATATTTATATTCTTATTATTATTATTGCCTTTTTTTGTAACTTAAGAAATATATAATGTTATGGAAATATTCTCAAATTTCTCATTGGTTGTGGGGCTTTCGAGAAAATACTGAACTAAGTTATTATTTGAAAACATGTAATGATAAGAAATCCTGAAATGGTCCAGTATTGAATTTTAAGAAGAATTTATAGATTTTTATTTACAATTGATAATTGTTAAAGATTTCTTCATAAGAAAACTAATTAATTTGATAAATAAATGTAAGATTAGCAATGAAAAGCATTTGTAACAAGATATTAAAGATAGTAACACGTTTAACAGTTGACGGAAATTGATTGCTTTTGTCCAAACGAATTTTTGTTAATTTATTAATCATATTATAAAATGAAGATAATCTTACTATTGTGAGAATAACATCTGTTATCTTTGCAATAAGATTTTATTGTGCTCTTCATCAAATATAGATTGTCAGCAGGTAAATTTCCCATGCTACAAAATTTCTTTTTTTTTCCCTTGGATTTTTTAAAAGAAGAAAAGAAAAAAAAATTTCTATAAAATAGTTACGAAAATTTTGCTTCTTTAAATGAAGGAAAGTTTTGTAAAAGTTATTTAGATTCAGTTAACAGGAAATTTTGAAAATCTAAGAAAATCTTTAGAAATTTTTTTTATATAATAATATCTTTTTTTTAGTGACTTCCATTAATAGTTAAGAAAACCATGCAGATTACAGTTTTCAAAATAACTTGAAATAAGTCGCTGTTCTTTATCGAATTTCATCATTTGTTGTTATCGTATAGTAACTGTTTTTTAACATGAAATGTGTATGTATTTTTTTTCCCTTTCCTCTAACTTTTGATTAGAATTCGCAGGAGCAGAAGCCTCTCCGTTGAAAAGTCATCATCCAAATGCGATCTTGCAAAAAGCCCTCCATCGTCCAACCTGCCTCCACTTTGCTTGGCTAGTTCTCCGTCGCATGAAAAGCAGTTGGTCTATGCTTTCTGCATTGTGATTTGCTTCGTAAGCCTAACGGGACAGTAGACAGCGACACAATGGCGATTCGCGTGTCTAAGTGATTATCTTATACTTTTCTGCCTAAATATTCACTTCTTTTTTCCATTTTTATCCTATAAATTCATATTTTAGGTTATTTTAGACGGAAGTGAGACTTCAAGTACAGTTGCTATTGTAGAAGTAAAAAAAAAATGCGTATTTATCAGATTGTAATCAACTTTTGAAATGGGTTTACAATAAATTAATGATCGTTTTATTAGAACTATTAGACAGCTGTTTAGTGGTGTACAATATTTCACATTGGCTAAATATAATTGGTGAATTTCATGAAAAAAATACACAAGAAACTGTAGACGAAAAGATGAAGTAAGCAAAAAGTCCCATTTAATTTGAAGAAATAATTTTTGAAAAAAGATTTTGTAAAAATCTTAAAAATTTATAATTCGCGAAAATATTATATGACGTCACACACACACTTAGCTTCGTCACAGGAAGAGTCACGTGGGTAGCTCGTTCCGATGGTAATTTGTGACTTCCAAAGGGCAACGGTTGATTACTTAATTGAGAAATAGAAAACTCAAGCAGTTTGGGGAAATGATCTGAAATTGACGTGATACAGCCATTTTATTATATAA
>JAFIDM010000001.1:84325987-84344582 GCA_023159025.1 Thereuonema tuberculata
TACTTACTGTTCAATATTAACACTGTTTTCAACTGATGTTCTAATTGAAAACATCTAAAAAAAATCAATCAAAATCATTCTTTTTCTTTATGGCTCTTTCATGGTTTGGTTGTGAATTGATATTATAAATTATCTTAGGTTTTAGACTGTTTTCTGTTTTTATTAATTGTCAGTTAAAAAAATAAGTCCGTTTTATCATCTGACGATTTATTCCTTGATGACAATTTGAAAAGTTTAAAAATTAACAGGACAGTAAATAGAAACGGACATAACTAAACAAAAAATTGACTGAGTTAATTTTGGTTTTGTACTGGGAATCGGAGACGGTACCGTTTCGAGTTTCAACACTCTCATCAGTCCGATCCGCCCAGTATATTTAGCTCACTGAAGTAGGACAATATACAAAACGGACAAACGAACAAGACAGTGACCCCTCATTTAGAAAAAATCAAAAAGTAAATCGAGAATAAAAGGGGATAATAATAAATCCACGCTAGCATTGTTTAGTAAGGATTTATTGAATAAAAAGTTAATAAATGGAACTATATTTAACGTGCGTATAAGATTATTACAGGGCAGAAAACAGAAGCACATAACTAAACAAAACAAGTGAGGGAAAGCGATTAGAAAACCAATCACAATCCTTCGCAACGTCTTCTGATAAGAGAATATCATTATATTGCTTTAAATTCCTTATTATTATAAATGTGATTGTTGCGAATGCAAAATGCGCAATTGTTGCTTTCACTGTGATTGTTGTAGAGCTGCATTATAAATGTGATTGTTGCGAATGTAAAAGACGCAATTGTTGCGATTGTTGGGATTGTTGTGCTAAATGATAAATTAAAATCTCATAGATTTTAACGATTCTAACCTAAGTGACAGACAAAACGGGAATGTAAGTCTGCTGATCTTATCAGAAGACTAAAATTCACTGAACTCATTTTGGTTTTTTTAAATTTCTGTTTTTACTTCCATATATAGACTCCGTGAAAGTGGATCTGTAACATATAAGATGCCGTGCTGGCGTGGTCGGGCGGTCTCGGCGGCGGCCAGCCGTGGCGGCCAGTGCGCCAGTATCTGGGTTCGAATCCCGGCAGTGGTATGGCTGTTTCAATTTCCTTTCCTGTGTTGTCCAGCCTCTTCTTCACTTTCTCTTCCTTAATGGCGTCCTGGGGAAGGCCACGGGAAACCACCCCAGTATCTTTCCCTTGAAATTCTAGGGAGTCTGCTAGGGGTTCGCCATCTTGGGAACACTAGCGCTCCCTGGAACACGGAGGCTTCGGATACGAAGCGCCTACTTCGGTGCGTACCGGCCATACATACATATAACATATAAGATCCGGAACATGTAAAGAGTATAATTACAAAATCTATTTTACCCTACTTCGTCGTTTATGTAATTAATCTTCTATTATGGGTTTCTTCAATTCTTTGTATTTATAATATTTTTTTCCTATATTTTTTTTAGCCACTGGGTCTCATAAAAGTAATTTTATGAGCTATCTTTTCTTTTCAATAAATTATTAATTATAATTATTATAAATTAAATTAAAAATAATTTCAGGGTTATCTTTTTATTTTGAATTTTAATTTACATATTTTTATTTTTTATTTTACAGGTAAGCTTTTATCTTCTAGTTTAGAAGCGAATCAAAACACTACAATTTAATACGTACTGCAGTTAATGGAAGGACGAACCATTAGGTCCTTAAATGGCGCAGTATCGAAGCAAGGTAAAAAAAATACATTTATCTATGTGGAACTACCTCCTGTTTGTAAAATTATTTTTAATAGACTTAGTTCTTTCAGACCAGAAGCATCTTGTGAATCTATTTTTTTTTTTTTTCAGTTGAGTTAGTGACATAGAGAAAAGTCCTTTTGCAATTTTCGCAAAACTGAAATCAAAAACTTAAGCGATGAAATTAAGAAATGGTTTTGAGTAATGTTAAGAATAAAAATTATCTTTAGATATCTACAATATAAAAAGATATCATTAATAAATTTTAAATATACTGTTATACATAATTGTAATACATACAATATTTATCACAAAATAAATCATCTTGGTTTTATATTTTATGCCTGAATGCCTGAATTTTATATAAACAGCAGATATATTTATTACGCAATAATTTCTTAATCTCGTTTCGAAATAGATTTAGTATTTTTCTTTGTCTATTGATCGTCTGTCTTGGAGTGTCTTGAGATTTAGATATTGAAGATTCACTTCCAATAAAGGATTCCTTTTGGAACCTCAAAAGCAACCAAGACTTTTGTTTAGTCTACAATCTTTCATTGCTGTTATTTTAACTCATAATGTATTAAACGTGTATTACCATGTGTTAAAAATCAATTCCATCGGATTCCTGAAATTCACTTAAGATACAGTATTTAAGTAGGAATTAGCTGTAGTAATCTTCGTATTCTTAAAATCCTATTGATTAAAGATTTAAAAGCCTTAATATATAATTATCAAAAAAAAAAATTAATCGTTTCCAAAAATTTTTAATTTTTCCATGTCTGTTGAAATTATTCGTGGAATTATTCTGGAGTCATCAGCAATTCTCTGAGAATAGTTTTCGTTTTATAAACAAACCATAACAAGAATAAAAAACAGCATCTGAATAAATTAAATTGACTTTATGAATCAATTTATCGGAAGGCAGTTGATTTATCGGATAAATTGATTCAGAAAAGCAATTTAATTTATTCAGGTGCTGTTTTTATTTTTGTGATGGGTTTGTTTATAGTTATTTTCATAGCACGTTAAATTTTTTATTCAGGTAGTTTTTGTTTTTTTTGTCTTTTGTTATATTTTTTTCAAATTTAGTGTAGGAAAAAAACAGTACAAATAATCTGAAAATAAACACAAATTTTTGATGCTTCGCTTCAAATGCTGTAAAGATTTTTTCCCTCTAAAATGAAGGCATTTATTCATTGGTTTACTATTTAGGGTAATCATTATTTATTAATTTTCACATGAAATTCTATTGATATATTCTAATAAAGATCAGTATCCGAAATATGTATTTTGATATAAACAAATATACATTGGCTGAATATTTAAAATATGGAAACGAATGTTCATTTTTTTATCGATTTCTGTTCATCTTTGAGAAACGTGTCCCTGTATTTGTGTCTTGCAGCATCAATTCGAGCTTTCCACACGAATTATGAAGCGATATTGAATCTGGTAAAAATAAAACTTTGTCAGTTTGGAATCATCTTGATCATTCACAGCAATAACTTAAAATCGTGTTTCCTGGGAACTCCATAATCCTATGCCCTCTTTGAGATATCAGTCACAGCAACCGATTTCTAAGTCAGATTCATGAAGGTAATATCTGTCCTACAATAAATTGCAACCTAAAGATTATTTCACATTTGTTAGAAATCCATCTTAAGTTATGCCTCTTAACTTGTCGGCTTTAAGATTTCAAGTCCTAAGGTTGGCGGATCAAAATTTCATTATACAGTCATACCTCGCCTTGCGTCGGTAATTCGTTCCAAGACTAGTGACTTTAATCAAAAAACGACGTAAGTCGAATCAACTCCACAAAAAACGATCTAGATCTCCAATAAACCTACAACGTCGCTAATAACATCAGCACTTAGAAATACAATAAGTCGTTCGATAGTTCAACATTTTTTATATTCTTTTTAATAAATTTATACATTTTAATTGATAGCAATGTAAAGAAAAAAAACAAAGAAATTTACCTAATGGGTGACATCGATGTGATTTTTTTAAATTTTTATGGGTTTTTAATATGCTATATATGACTTCACTGCTTTTTATTGCCATGGACCCGTCATGAGACAGAATACTAATGACGAATAAGTTGCAAAAACCGACGTTAGTCGACTGTTATTTTTTTCCTATTATTATTAACAAAAAAGCTGACGTAAAGTCGAAACGACGTAAGTCGAAACGACATATTACGAGATATGATTATCACTTAAAAATAAATAAAAACAAGCAGATATTTGTATTCTTCAAAAAAAATGGAACGACATATATTTCCATCTGAAAATTCAGATATAATAATTGCGTTATAATCTCTAAATTGGGACTATTTTCTTTGCGAAATCATAAAAGATTAAAAATTCCTGTAATTTCATCACAAAATAAAAGATAGTAATATCGTTACCTTCAATCGCTGATTCTAGCCTCGTTCTACAAATATCTAAGATTCTTATCCAATTTAGAAGCCAATATCCACTTTCCAATTGATCACAAAAGATTAAAATGATTGCAGTGATTCGATTTCGAATTGAAATCTCCGACTTTATTTCCACATCCGTCAAAGTCTTTCAGATCGTTTTTTACAACCATCTTCTTCCGGTTCATCCATTTTTAACTTTTAATTCTTAAAAGCTACTGAATAGAAAAGACGATAATTTACTGATTAAATAAAAATAACAAATATCAAATATCTTCGTTATGCTTGTTAGTAATTTTATCTTTTTTCTCACTTTTTAGTTTACCTGATTTCCACCGAATGCAAATAAGAAATAGTGAAGGTTCTCTTTGATGTTTCTCTTTTTTGCTTTTTGTCAAAAGCTTTAGCATTGATTGAATCAAACCTACTAAGTTCTATCTCAGTTATTTTTTCAATTCATTTTCATATTAACAGACTGAATTATCAAGGTTTTCTGGTGAATTGTTTGTAGATCTTTGGATTTGGGATTGTTTTTATGAATTAAGTTTTACTTGAAATAAATCCAATCCAATAGTATTTCATCAATAAGAAAATATATTTATTAACAGAAGTTTAGGATTAACAACTAAACATAAGAAGGAAAGTGCGTAACATTTTATTTAAAAATATTTGAAATAAGAATTATTCCATCCAGAAGGTGTAGAATGATATTGATAGCTCATAGAGGTGTGAACTTGAGACGAAGTCTTTCTGTTGTTACTAAAATATTTGGAAAAAAAAGAGAAAAGAAATGAATTAAAACAGATATTATTTCAAAATTAAAAAATAGACCAACCTATTATATATAAACAAAAGACAACATTCATAAATTGAAGTTTTATTGAGAAAAATCTTTAAATAATAGGATATATCCACTTTTTAACCTTCCTTATTAAGTAAATGAGATTAATAAACAACAATGGGTGAGACCAAATTGTTTACCAAGTGACATCCTGGAACAGCTGTTTCACGCTCTTTGGTGATCACCAGCCATGAGCAGTCACTAGTAAACAACTACTTGGCAAATATATTTACGCCAAAAGTCGAATTATCTTATATATTTCAAAATGTTTCTTCAAGAATTGTTATTCTAGTGGAGATATCAGCGAAACAATTAATTCACTGACGGCAAACGATATTTTTGACTTCGAACAATTCATTACAATCCAGTTTGTTCATTCTTTCTCAAATTAATTGGATTGAGGTGACTTAAGCATTCGAGGAATTAAACAATTTTAGCTCAAAGGAAATAGGAAGGAGATTTTAGTGTTCAGCAGAGGTTTGTTAATTCGAACTCGCGAAGAAACAGAAATGAGTTTTAAAAAAACCGTAGACTTTAAAAATTTGAAAATTTAAATATATTTTTATAATAGTCTTTTGTTCTACAGATGGAGTGATGGTGAATCAGAAAAGATCCATTTCATTGTTAATTGGGTCGAAAGCTCCAGTGAATGTTTGTTTAAAACGGTGATATTTGAATAGTTTACGTATTTGTCTTTCCATCCGAACTCATGAACTCGAGAACTAATATCTCCCAGAAGTTAAAAATCTTTAAATCTATTCTTACGTGTTCTAGAAGTTTCTTATGGTATATCGGGATTGGAGATGACGGCGTCTCCTTTTCCTATAGAGAAAAAAGTAAGAGGTAAAAAAATAAGAAACCGAATTGAGAAAATGATATTTCAAACTCAGTTACTCTACGTCAGTTTCCGGTTTGTTTGTTGTTTTTTTTTTTTTTGTTATTTATAATATCTATTCTTTAATAAACTATTAGGAAAATGTTGAAAATTGACCTTTCTTTGTTGAAACTTTTAATTTATCAACTTAGTTTTACTTTTATTTAATGTATTTCTGGCGATTTTTTTTTTAATATTTATTCACATATCTTTTATTTTTAATATTTTTATTTCTTTTAATCAATTCTGTTAATCATTGATTGACAATTAAATAGAACAATGGACCTATTTTTCTATTATTACTCTAGTTTTTTCTTCAGATAAAAACTAAAGATCTGAAATTAACTCTTAATTATTGGAAACCCCTATATATAGTGATCTATATATCACTAAAACAAATTACCTAAGTTATTCGACTGGAAATAGTTTTATTTTATGTTTTCTATTGTTTTGTTGTAGAATCGATTATTGTAATTCTGGAACTTATTCAATCGAAGCGTTTTTCACGAAAATCACTTCTTTCTCCGTTGTTTACTCAACCATTTCTTTACTTTTCTTCTATTTTTCCTAAAAGCAGCTTAGAATGTATCGCCCATGTATTGATTTTTATTTTCAGTTTTCTAATAGAAACCATGAAAAATAAACTTCATCTTCTTTCTGAAGAAGTCAAACAATACTTCTTACAAAACTTCGGAAAAAAGTAATTTTTTGTTTTTCTGAAAGAAATTTATCTCCATATTGTGATTTCATTCGATTTTCTGTGTAAAAATAGCAGGCTTTGCTGTTAGCATCAATCAGTTGAATTAATTTTATAAAATTAAGGTAATTTTTTTATTAAATTTATTAAACTTAATAGAATTGTATTTTTAATTAATATTATTAGTAGTAAATATTTAATGTTCTTTATTTAATTTTATTAAAATTACTTTTTTAACATTTAAACTTTTTTTTTATTAATTGCTAAATAAATTGCTCACCCTGGTCTACCGAAGGTTCTAGAGAAAAAGAAAGAAAGTTTCAATAAATAATAATTGCAATACATTTAATTTCAGTAAGTAATAAATAATCTTTAAAATTATGTATTATATAATTGTTATTTTTTAAACATGAAAATAAGTGTTGTTTTTAGGACAACAAAACCCTCACTTGTTATTATTATTATTATTATTATTATTATTATTATTGTAACTCAAAGATAAAGCGCAGTCACATTTGTGTAAATATCTATATTTAACAACACCGTATCAATATAAAAAAAAAAATCTTTAAGTATAAACACTTTGATACAAATACAGAAGAATGTCAATTGATCTTACCCTAAGCTTTGAAGTCATAATAATGGAAAACAAAATTACTTGAATAATCTGTAGGTCAGTGATGATGTTTCGGCTGCGATGTACGACTCAAAGGAAAACACCCTCGAGTTATTACAATACATTGTATTATTTCTCTCAATCTAATCTGGGTTAGACCTTTGCACTTCTGGGTCTACGCAACCCATTGCATATTTCGATATTAATTCCAGCTGTTGTTTACGTATTTTTGCTGTTTGATGTTTATCCCATTTATTTAACAATAACACAAGTGGGGTTTTTTTTTCATTCTTTTTATAACAATCTAGAAACTCCTTTATCCGAATCGCGTTTATCCGAAACGATTTTTAGAATATTTAAAAATACACAAAAGCATTTTTCCGCCGCTATATTCAATATTTAATAGCGTATACAAGCGGAACTGCAACAATGTAGCTGTAAATCTATGAATAACAGTTATATACAGTAATTAATGTAAATAATATTAATAACATATACTGTATACTTTTAATACAGTATATTCCGGATTATTCGAAATTTCGTTTATCCGAAACGGGCGCGGTGCTATCAAATTCGGATAAACGGGTTTTTAGTGTACTTTAATTTCTCCAATAATCTTAACTACCCAATTGCCAATCATAATCCGCTTTCATGCCCAGAATGTGTTTTCAAGTAAAATTGATCTGTTAACTTTGCCGTGAACAAAAATAACAAACTATTTATTATTGTTTTTTTCAGTCCATCTTTTCTTTGCATCAACTGATTGAGATCTTAGGCTTTCGAAATTCTCTTCGTTTGATTCATCATCATATAGTAGTCAGTGGAAAAACATTTAATCAAGCTAACATAGAAGTATAATCCTTTTAATTAGTTTCACATTTAAATTTGTTAATTTAGTTAGACTTACTAAGTACTGTCTTATAAATTTAATCATCTTACCTGCCAAAGATCTGTTTAATGGTGTCAAAGACGCTGAAAATACAAACATTTTTATTTCTTTATTCATATCCAAAACTTAGCATTCCTATGAAAATTACAAAACTCAACAAGACAGCGCGTTTAAATTTCTGTTAAAACTATTAACATTGTATGCTTATCTCATTAGTTTGTTCGTTGGGAATTAATATCAATGACTTAAAATTACAGCATCAAGGAATATCTCAGAAGTTGTCTAATTAATGGTATTGAAGACAATTAATTTATTACTTTCTTATTTCATTTTAATGAAACATTTAATTTTTAAAGTCTATTGGTTTGAGAATGCTTAATTTTGCTTATTATTAAACAGAATCAAAGAATAAGCTTAAAAATCGCCATCAAATTCGAAATTAAAATTTATTAGAGCATTTTTAGTCTGGTTTTTGTTTTTTCTACATACGCTTCTATCATATTGAAAGTTCACAGTAAATCCAGTTGAAATTAGAAAGTAACTTTTTCGTTTTTTTTTTTTATTTTTTTGTAAATATGACATTGTGTTGAGAGTAATTATGAAAATATCTTACATCTGAAATATATTAAACCTGAAAAGAAAAGAAAAAATAATTCAATTAAATTTCGTTAATCATTATTAATAACTAATTAATTAATCTTTCAATAGTAGTAGTTATTAAATACCGATATTTATATAGTCAGAACATAATGTAAATTAGGAACAAATAAGTTATAAGGTAGTTTTTAATTAAATAAATTGTTAAGCATATAGTAAGAATTGTTGTTCTTCTATTTATTTATCAATTTGTGAAAAATGCAATGAAACTAAATAATGTAAACAATTCAGTGTTATTCTAAATGAACTTTTTAGTTATTTACATCTCAATAGAACTAAAGCAGTTTTTGTTTTAATAATCATATCTAATTCAGTTTGTTGAATAATTACATAAGAAGTTTTAATAGTACATCATTTAATAGTTCGTTTTCATTTATTAGCATGGTAAATACCTTTTTTTACCTTTTTATTTTTTAAATTCATCAAAAGGAGGTGTGATTTATTTATATCAAAAGACAATGTTTGCTTTTCGGAAAAAAAGTATTTTCTTCATAACTTTAATTAAATTTTTATTTTCATTAAGGTATAACGTGGAACTTTATGAACTGAATTGTAGAAGGAATGTATCTAGAAGCATCAATACTAAGCATTAATTCAGACTTGCATTTCTCCAAGTTAAAGTACTATTGAGAAATGTTGCTATTCATTTTTATCAGCCAAAGGAAATAAAGAAGCAGCTGAGGATAACAACCAAAACACCAGGAATTACTGTTTAAGAAACAAAATGGACTAGTTGATGGAAAAAAAATTCAAGTTGTTTAACTAAATTAAAATGTTATTTAATAGATTGTAAAAAATATTTAAGATAATCCATTCATAAAAAAATAAGATAATATTTGATACAATAACATTATAACTTATAATAATAAAGTTAAATTTAATTTTCAAAAGAAAAGTTATTTTATTACTTTTTTTTTCACTTTTGGGAAATTTTGTATCTTGCAAATTAATTTGATGAATAAAGTACGTTTTCCATCATTACTATTATTTTAGAAAAGTATAATAATCAGCAAAACATTGAGTCAAGAATTCCATGAAATATTACTGGAACTCTGCATATGAAAACTTTTCTTTCTTAGGTACGATATCTCCTACAATAATGCACTGATAGTTATTGAAACCTGTTGTATGATCTAGAACTTTTAGATATTAGATATTAGCATTTGTAAATCTACTTAAGATCATACTAACCTGAGGATCAACCGTTTTTCAAACTACTGTATTGATCAAATTATTGTTTAGTGTGATTAGATTTTAAGATACTTCAACTTTGTATAGACCTAACTTTGCCTAAGAGTCTAACTTTGTGTTTGGGCAACTCAAAATATTTTCAAAATATTATTTTCTTGAATAATTTGAAATTTGAAGACTGTTGAGTAGTTTCAAACAACGTTTGATAAAGTGTTTTTATACAAAAATATTAAATGATGTGATTAATTATTTAAACATTGGTACCTAATGTTTTATAAGTTGTACAAGTTTTACTGGTAATATGATGAAAATTTCTATAGTTCTGATAATTATTGTAATTATCAGTAAATGATAGCTTTAATATAATAAATCATTGAATCACAGTAATAGTGCAAGTATTACAGGGCAAGTCCGAATTCAGGAAATACTCGAATTTCTTAAGCAAAACTAGAACGTTCTAATTCTCGCCGGACGTTCTAATATTTTCTAGGCAGAACTCGAAATGCTGAACATTCTACCAACAAAGGTCGGAGTTTCTAGTTTTCCTAGGCCAAACCCGAATGCAAATACAATAGAGTGCCGATTATCCGAGTTAATGTGGACCAAGACTAACTCGGATAACCGAAAAACTCGGTTAAACCGAAAATTGTAAATAAAATAAATCGTACAGGTTTAAATGTATATTTTAACAAATACAAAAGTTATACAGATACATTACATACAATTCATATTGAAAGAGTTCTTTTACTTAAAAAAAGTCCTTAATTGTTTTATGTTTTACATTACTTTGGCGTTTTTCTGCAGCAATGTTTCGCCATTTTTTTAAGGATAACACAGGATTGTTGGCGTCAAAACCATTCCCCGATTCCAGGTAGGGGGTCATATGACTAGACGAACGAAGATTAATTTGCGAAAAAAAAAAATCCTAGAAATATTTGATAGCTCGGTTAAAGCGGAAACTCGGTATTAAAGCGGGGTTTTACTGTAGTTACTTTCAGCATTCCTGTAGGAAGAAAATTTTAATTTTTACAGTAAATAAAGAGTTAATTGAGTAAAATCCAACAAAATGAACTTTAATATTTTTAGTATCGACAGGAAATAAAAAAGAAAAATATTAAAAAAATACTAGAACGTCCAGGGTTAAGACGTTCTGGTTTTGTCTAGGAAATTGGAGAATTTCCTAAATTCGGGCTTATCCTGGGTAACATATGTAAGAAGTCACTATGCAATCACGCTCATTGTAAAATTTCAATAACTAATTTATTTCCTATTAATATCTTACCCTGGCCGGTCTAGTCCTCTAAATATTCAGTAAAGAAAAAATCAATTAGTAAAATTAGATTTGCATAAATCAATAATTTACGAATTTCGTAAGAACAACAAAAAAAAATTAAATTAAATGTTAAAAATCTTTTCAAACTTCGCCAAAAATTAAAGCCAAATATGTTTTTATTTTAAATTACGAATTAAATCAATCAAGTACTTAATAATTAGCGAAATATTTAACAACTCACCCATTTATCGGACCCCCAGGCCTAAAATGAAATTATGAAGTTTTAATTAGTTAAGTAATAAATGTATTAATAATTAATGAAGAATTAAGACACTTGACAGTTAAAATTGAAGACAAACGGTGATAACTTAAAGGTATTTTACTAAAACTGTCTAATCGTTTTACCCAAATTAACATTATAAAAAATCACTGAAATAGATATTAATTCTCAGTAAAGATAAAATTTCATTTACTAAAATTAATAAATAGAATAAAGTTTTTAAATGCACTTTTTCCAAATGTTTATTTTATTAACGTTAATAAGAATAAATCGTTTAAATAAAAAGTTAGTTTCGTAAGTGAAAATCTAAGAATAGATATAGAACACATCTCGCACCGTGAATGAAATAATTCAAATTCAGTTTGTTAAAGGATAAATCATAAACCAATAACATATCGTAAATTTACAACATTATTCCATTCAGAACCTGTCATTAGCATATTGTCAACTTCTTTACTAAATTAGCAAAATTATTACTACAATGAAAATGTATTACTAGTTGCAACCCGTGAAACATTCAGAGAAGTGAAACACATTCCACTTTTTTGAAATATAGTGCAATTTTTCAAAACACAAGATTGAAAAGGATGTTCTAAGCTCATTTTTTAAAAGGAATAAAATGTATAAACTGTGCTGCATTCGATCTATTTGTAGCAGATATTTATACATTCAGTACAAATTCTATTTACAGATTTTGTCATTTATTACCGAGACCTTCAAAATAAGCTATCATTCTCATGTCTCCGTCACACTTTTAGCATGATGGTTATAATTTCGTGCTTTTCCTTGTTGAACATTTCTTGATAGTTGATTGATGAATATAAAGAACTGAAAACTTTTAATACTATTTTTCAGCATCTAGATTGATGAATTATTTAATTCTCAAAAATCTCTTTATACACGATGTTTTATGTATAAACATTATTATTGTTCAATTTTAATCGTTCATAAAGTTTTCCTTGGAGACTTGTTTGGGAGATATTGACTTTTAAACATTTACCTTAAACAATACTGGAATTCTTCCTACATTTATTTGCTGAAGTTGTGCTATGACAATTATATAGCGCCACAGCGCTGACCGAAAGACCATCGTTATACGATTCTTGATTTTTTTATATCAACATGCTTTCCTGGCACTTTCGGCGAAAAAAGTTAACCTCCTGCCCTAAAATAATAGCTCCTTCAAATTGAGCCTATGAGAGAGTGCCCCACAATGCCTACAGAGGCGTAGGAATTATTTCTAGTTAATAATTTTTTTTTTATTATTCACTAAATGAATAGATACAAAAGTTTATAATTTGTTTATACTTAAGTATTCTTTTTTTTACTTGTTTTTGAATTAAAATTTTTGTAGTCATTTGTTAGTGTATTTTTAAAATTAAAAATACACTTTAAAATATTCACTCTCTGACTCTCTCCGTTCTCTCCACTTTGGTAACAAACAAACGTACATCCGTGCATCGGTTTTTTGCCTGTTAATAGTATATTTTCAATATCTGTCTGTGAAGAACTGATAGTCAGAGAGTTGAATATCCTTTAGTTCAACTATTGGAATTGTCAAAATAATAATAACTGAAAGAAATCTTGTAAATTTAATTACAAATTAATTCCATATACTACAATACGTTATCTTACAATGAGTTGGAATATATTCACAAATGATGATTAATATTTCAATAAATATATATAGAGTCCATTTCTGTTAACCGCTATAGTTCCTTAAAAATCCCGCGATAACGGAAACAGTTCTTATTGAAGCGTTGATCCAACGGGAAAAATAAGGCTAGGCACATGGGCATAGCGTGACGGGGGGGGGGGGGGGGGGCCGCCCCGGGCGGCAAAATTTACAATAAATAATAATAATAATATCTTCTAATCTGAACAAAAAATTTGAACCATTTCTTTTCATATTTTTGTGGCACCTACAATTCGGACCGATTAAAATGGACACGGAACTTTTTATTATTTAATCTGTGACGGAACCGGGAAATCCTCTTTATTTAAGTGAGTCTAGTCATCTCGCTCGCTCGCTCTAGTGACTGGCAACACCGTCTGTACCAACCAGTTGCCTTTCGGTAATTCCCCGTGTTTTATTTTGTGCTCGGATTGTTCACGACGAATATTCAGCGAGAATTAATTATTTTATATAAAGAATAGAGTTCAATATTGTCTAATAACACCTGCAACATCAGTCGTCCAATTCACATTGACTCAATTAACCTGCTACAATTCTTGATTTTCTTTCCTTACAAAAGGAAACGATAAAAAGTAGCGAAAGGGTGAAAGTCGTGAGAAACAAAAAAATAAAAAAAGAGAAGAAATAAGAAATTAAGAGTTGGAAATAAATCGAACTAATCTAAAATAAAACAACGGAGAAATTCATAAAATAAAAATGTAGCAAAACAATAAGAAAATGGCGGAAAATAAAGAAGCGGAAACGGAAGAAGAGAAATAAACAAAAACACTAAAATAAACCGTAAAATAAACCCTAAATAATCAGTAATTTAGGAAACCCTACTTTGTAGTGTAAATACAGTACAATCATTGATGGACAATCAAGATTAATTATTCGTTTGTTTGTAGCTTCTGACTATCTAATACGTTGCCCAAGCTGTACTTAATTAAAGTAAAGAAATTAAAAGAGGTAAATTTTAGTAAGTAGCCTACTATTTTTTTTAAATATATTACTTGTTTTGAATGTTTTTACGATATGAAACCTTTGATACGTAACCAATTATAATTATACTAGCATCAAAGCCTGTCGGACGACAGGCATAAAAAAAATCTGAAAAATCAATTTATTATAAACTATCAAATATAAAGTAAATGTAATCTAAATACTGTGCTAACTTGTGAACGAAGCTTCTACGGCAAAAATGGTTTTGAGTTTCGAAATCAGCGTAAACAACTGAGTAAGTATGCCAAATTTCATTAAAATGGATGCAGTGGTAACAAAATTATTTGGTTCTGAACGTATGTTTTGTTAGAATTTCAGTTGTCGAGGTCAGTTCCCAAGAATAAAATTTCATGGAAACAACATGGAATGACACAATGAACTAATATTTTCATCCAACTTGATTCAATTGTACCATTGAGAACCGTTGGATCTATCTTAATAGCTTAATTATATCGAGTTACAGACAGACGAACTTAGCGATAATACGATACTATTATTAGCTGATCTTATTCGCAGGAGAAGGCAATAATGCGAAACACGAAAAACAATGATCAACAGCCGCTATTATTAAAGTCGAATTGCCAACAATGACGTCCGGTGGCTTTGTTCAGAATTTGGGAAACTGGCAGCAATTGTTGTTTTGATTGTTGCAGTGTAAAATTGCAAATACCGAGGTTTATCCAACCCTCTGTAAAATTCTACCGCATGAAATTAATGCATTTACATATAAACTTTCTTTCTGCGTGAAGGAATTTCAGAAATATCTGTTATTCTGTCTGAAATCGCTGTCCGTCAATTTCAATCGACGGCAATATATTTGGGCACCATGTTTTTCCATGGGCATGACGTCATGCGTGACGTGTTCCAACGCTGCACTACGATTGGGTGTGCCCAGGTTATATCGAGTTATGGACAGACGAACATAGCCAATTATATAAGTTGAAGTGTCAATATTATATTGTTTTGTTTTAGCATCAAAAGTAAAAGAAAGCGGGGCTGCTTACCGTAATAAAAAAAGAGCTAAGGAAGGAAATATTAGAAGAAATGAGGGAGCTATACTTAAATATGTGAAAGGTTCTGTTCCTGAGACGTCAGATCCCACATTGGGCTTAAATTCATCAGAGGCTACTGCTGCTTCAAACCCAGAACAAGCTGAAAAAATACAAGAACTTGATACTGTTGATCTGGTACCTGTTACGAATGTTGACATCTTTCCTGAAGATCAAATTCCAACAACATCTACTCAGTCAGAGTCTGCATCTGCATGTACAGACATGGATCTCGATAGCTTAGAGACAGAGACTGATACAGCATCGGATTCGTCTGCTACCCAATACCGAAACCGGAAAATGGCCTGAGCATATAGATGAAAATTTATGCGATTGTTGCTTATTCTTCAAGGCCAGGAAGTTGTTCAGCATATCAGTACTAACTTCGCCGAAGCGCCAAAAGTAACACGTTCAGAATCGTGCTCTATAACATCAAAGGAGAGACAAGGCGGCTTACCCGTGAATGGTTTTCCGCACATTGACTAACGGCGAAAAAGCTTTACGTACTTGGATGGCTTATTCTCCTTCCAAAGAATCATTATTTTGCGTTTTCTGTCGTTTGTTTGAGAATATAAACACACCGAATGGATCAATTCAAAGTTTTGCTCATCTGATGGATTTAATACCTGGTGGAAACTGAATCCTAACGTTTCAAGTCACGAATCAAGTGCAGTACACAAACAAAATTATTGCAAATGGAAGGAGTTACGAGACCAGACTTCAAAAAGGACAGACTATTGACAAGAAAGAGCAAAACCTTGTGGCAAAGGAAACAAAAAAATGGCAAGAAATCCTTATCAGAATGATTGATATTATAAGATTCCTTGTGAAACAAAATTTGGCCTTACGTAGTCACAGAGAAAATGATACCAGCGCTAATAGAGGCAACTTTTTAGAATTGCTGCATTTAATCACAAAGTACGATTCTATACTACGTGAACATCTTGTAAGATCTAAAATGGATAGCAAAATTTCAATCACTTACATGTCATCAGAAATTCAACGAATTAATTGTAATTTTGGGAGATAAAGTTCGCCAACATATCATAAGACAAGTAAAAAAGGCCAAATATTATTCGATTATATTCGACATTACTCCGGATGTTCTCACAAAGACCGAACAAGCCAGGTATTAAGGTATTAACGAACTGGACTTCAAGCTCAAACGAGTTCGACTACGGGCTTTCATAGCTACCACAGGCTTCGAAAATAAATTAAATAATGTGGACCCACTTGGATTATTACAATTTATTGTGAAATCCAAGCTGGAAGGTACTCTGCACAATATTATAATAATGTTCTGAATATTCCTTACAATTGCCGTAAGTAATGCCAGCTATGAGAGAAGCTTTTCAAAGTTGAAGTTGATCAAAAATTGTTTAAGATCAATAATAAGTTCTTTAAGGCTAACCAATCTGACTATCTTGTCTATTGAGCAAGAAGTCTGTGTGATGCTATAGACATTGATAGTGCAATAAAAGAATTTGCTTTTAGAAAAAGTAGATAAAAAAAGATTTTAGTTAAAGACAGAAGTTTTATTTTTAATTCTATTAATTTTTCAATAAAAATATATATCGTAACAGTATCATTCTAGTCCTAGAATTTCTGTAAATTTTGTAGCCTTTTGGATTTAAATAAGAGGACGGCGAATTTGGCCTACGCCCCGGGCGGCTGAAACCCACGCTGCGCCTCTGGTTAGGTTCTCTTCATTATGCACTATCGTTACCCATTACCATACAGACATCATTTCATGTAATGCATACCATAGTTTATCAAGGTATTTACGCTTGTATTTAACAAATACGCAAAAAAAACAAGCTCATCACAACTTATTTGCGCTTAGGAACGTTTGGTAAAACACTTTATTAGCACTAACTATGCTTTTTTCTGCCTATGTAGAAATTTAAATAAATTGCATAAAAACATCGTAAAACATTAAGAATACGTGGATATTATCAAAACGATAAGAAAACTTAACGTCACAGAAGCCCCCACAATAAGACCGCAGCTTCTCTTAGTGGAATCGTAGGGTACATTGGGGCACCTCCAACATTAAAACAAAATACAATAAATACACATTCAAAATAAAGAAAGAAATTCATGTGCCGGCATTCAGCACTCTTAGTGAATATATAATGAATATTTGTCAATGAAATCAAAAATAGAAGAGCTATTTGATTGTGGATACTTCAAGATCTCCAAATTATATCAGAGTATTTTTATCACAAAAGCTAATGAACAATTTCAGGCTATTGTATTAGGTTAGATTAAGTTAAGTTCAAATTTATCTACGCGACTTTTGATAAATTTTCATAAAATTCTAGGCATATTTCCATTTAACGTTTTCATTGTTATACTTTCAGATATCATTCCAATCTGTTACAACCCGATAATTGAACAATTATTTCAAAAATAAAAAATATTATAAATGTCTTATCCTGGGTTCATATCACTTCAGAATGATAAAGATCAAACAGATCAATTAATTAAAATATAATTTTAATGATCAAATACATGAAAATGAATATTAAAATAGATAAATTATCATACATTAATTGTAAAAATTATTGAAATATAGTAAATAAAGATACATATTAGAAATGTCTTACCCTAAATCCGGTTCACTTCAGAATGAAAAAAATCAAAAAAGATCAATTAATTAAATATATTTTAATGATCAAATCCATGAAAATGAATATTAAAATACATAAATTGGCATATATTAATCGTAAAAAATTCTGAAATCTAGTAAATAAAGATATGTATTATAAATGTCTTACCCTGGGTTCATATCACTTCCGAATGAAAAAAAAATAAAAAAAGATCAATCAATTCAAATACATTTTTCATGATCAAATCCATGAAATAGAATATTAAAATAGATAAATTAGCATATATTAATTGTAAAAATAGTAAATACAGATACGTATTATAAATGTCTTACCCTGTGTTCATATCACTTCAGAATGAAAAAAAATGAAAAAAGATCAATTAATTACAATACATTTGAATGATCAAATCGATGAAATTGAAAATTAAAATAGATAAATTAGCATATATCAATTGTACAAATTCTTGAAATATAGTAAATAAAGATACGTATTATAAACGGCTTACTCTGGGTTCATATCACTTCAGAATGAAAATAAAATAAAAAAGATCAATCAATTAAAATATATTCTAATAATCAAATCCATGAAATTGAAAATTAAAATATATAAATTAGCCTATATTAATTGTAAAAATTCTTTGAAATATAGTAAATAAAGATACGTATTATAAATGTCTTACCCTGTGTTCGTATCACTTCAGAATGAAAAAAAATTGAAAAAGATCAATTAATTAAAATACATTTTAATGATTAAATCCATGAAATTGAATATTA
>JAFIDM010000001.1:84344592-84366179 GCA_023159025.1 Thereuonema tuberculata
TTAATTAAAATACATTTTAATGATTAAATCCATGAAATTGAATATTAAAATAGACAAATTAGCATATATCAATTGTGAAAATTCTTTAAATATAGTAAATAAAGATACCGTAAGTATTATAAATGTCTTACCCTGATTCCGTAACACTTCAGAATGAAAAAAAAATAAATAAAAAAGATAATTTAATTAAAATCTATTTTAATCATTAAATTCATTAAATTGAATATTAAAATAGATAAATTAGCTTATATTAATCGTAAAAATTCCTGAAATCTAGTAAATAAAGATACGTATTATAAATGTCTTACCCTGGGTTCATATCACTTCAGAATGAAAAAAAAATAAAAAAGATCAATTAATTAAAATACATTTTAATGATCAAATCCATGAAATTGAATATTAAAATAGTTAAATTAACATTTATCATTTGTAAAAATTCTTGAAATATAGTAAATAAAGATACGTATTAGAAATGTCTTACCCTGAATCCGTAACACTTCTTGAATGAAAACAAAATAAAAAGGATCATTTAATTAAAATATATTTTAATGAACAAATCCATGAAATTGAATATTAAAATATAAAAGTTCCGTATTCTTCAATAAACTTCTTCGTTTTTATTTCTTATGTATAATTTTTTACAAAACTCCATAAAACACATCATAGTATTTAAATAGATTTATTTTAAATACTAAATTTGTAAATTTTCGAGAATTAGTCCTCCTTCTGTTTTTCAAGCATAATAAAATTGGAATAAGTAGGCTACATCAAAACAAAATAGTTAGAAGCTTAAACAAATTTCAAAAACACGTAAATCAATAAGTTCTGGTGTTTTACAAAAATATATTAATAAGGAACAATTCAATTATTAAAAGTAATAATAAGAAAAATAAAGACCATTATAAAATCATAACATATAATAATATTCTTAGTAATTAAAAATATCTAATGTTGCTATTTTATTGCAGTTTGTTTTTATTAAATCTCTCATTAAAAAGACTGTAGAAGGGTCTATATGTACTCCTTCATAGCTTTTAAAAAATTTTTTTTTGTGTGTGTGTTTTTAATAATATTACTTTCTAAAATTATGGATTAATCTACCATGGTTTGGTATGTTTTATGTTATAATCTTTACATATTTTTTTAAAATAAAAATTTGGACGTAGCAAACATTGCTAACCACTGTTTGAATAAAAGACACATAATGGATGATAATGTAAAAATTTTGTACAATGAATATGATTCCAAATTAAGGAAAATTTTAGAAAGTAGTCTCAAAAAAAAAACAAAAGAAAAATTTTTTAACAGGTATTTAGGAGTGCATATAGACCCTTCTACAGTCTTTTTAATGAGAGATTTAATAAAAACAAACTGCAATAAAATAGCAACAATAGATGTTTTTAATTACTAAGAATATTATTATTATATTTTAAGATTTTATAATGGTCTTTATTTTTTCTTATTATTACTTTTAATAATTGAATTGTACCTTATTAATATATTTTTAATATATATTAATATATTTGTAAAAACGACTAAACTTATTGATTCATGGGATTTTGAAATTTGTTTATGCTTCAATCTATTTTGTTTTGTTGTATTTATTCCAATTTTATTATGCTTGAAAAAGAGAAGACGGATTACTTCTCGAAAATTTGCAATTTTAGTATTTAAAATAAATCTATTTAAATACTATGATGTGTTTTATGGAGTTTTGTAAATGAATATTAAAATATGTACGAGGGCGAGTCAGAAAGTAACCTTAATCATTTTTTATTGACAAAATATACAAACAAAAACACTTCATCACTTTTTTATATAGTCCCCATTATGTTCAATACGGGTGTACCAGCACTTTAGCAGAATCTGAATTCCGCGAGGAAAAAAAACCTTTTGATTGACTGTGAAGCCGAGTATGTACCGCCTCTTTCATCTCATCATCCGTGCGAAGCTTCGTGCGAAACTTAAGTGCCTCCTTGAGGGGTTCAATCGCAAGGTAATTACTCGGTGCATGGTCTGGTGAATATGGAGGATGTGGAAGACACTCGAAATGCAGATCTGTTAGTTTTTCTCTCATCGCTCGAACGGTATGCCGCTGCGCATTATCCTGTTGCAACACCACACTAGAACGGAGTAAACAGCGACATTTTGACTTGATTGTGGGTTTCAAATGGCTCTGAAGCGATTCACTGAAGCGATTCACAATACGATTCACTGTTCACTGTAAATCCCTTGGTCACGTAATGTTGCAGGATTGGATCTTTACAGTCCAAGAAGAGCATGAACATCACTTTGCCAGCCGACGGAGTTGTTCAGAATGTTTTTGGTTTCGGCGATGATGAATGTCACCACTCATTGCTTGCTCGCTTAGTCTCTGGCTAGTAATATTGGACCCAGCATTCGTCACCAATGACAATACATCGTAAAAAGTCATCCCCTTCAACTTCGTAACGTCACAATACGGTTTCACTAGGCAAGTTGTCTTGGTACCCACCTAGAGGAGACTTTGTTGTACTTTAGCATATCGTGAATGATGTGGTATGCCAAGCGCTGACTAATGAACACTATTTCAGCCATCTCGTTGATTGTTATCCGCCTGTTTTCCCATATCAATCTTTCCACTGCAGCGATAATGTCAGCCATAGTCGCATTGTGATGCCAGCCAGAGCGAGCTGCATCAGCATACTTGACACCTTTTAAACTTCCTGTGCCGTTCGTAAACTTGCTGAAGGGACAAACAACTATCCCCGTACTATCTTTGCATTCTGTGATGAATGTCTGCTAATTTTTTACCCTTACTGCCCAAAAACCAGACATTGCATGCTGCTCCTCTTAAGCATTCTTCTAACTGTGCGGCCATTTTGGCTTTGGCTTGCTGACGTGACAGTCGACGCGTAGGCCAAAGTATATGCGCCGCAGGTTCCCGCAGTGGCAACACATAACATATCTGTATGAGATTCCTCAACTATGAAATTTTAAATTTTCATGGCCATATTAAAGTTACTTTTTGACTCATCTTCGTATTAATCATAAATATTCTGAAAACTAGTAAATAAAGATACGTATTAAAAATGTCTTACCCTGGGTTCATATCACTTCAGAATGAAAAAAAAAAAAACAATAAAAAAGATCAATCAATTAAAATATATTCTAATAATCAAATCCATGAAATTGAATATTAAAATAGATAAATTAGCATATATTAATTGTAAAAATTCTTGAAATATAGTAAAAAAAGCTACATATTATAAATGTCTTACCCTGTGTTCGTATCACTTCAGAATGAAAAAAAAAAAAGATCAATCAATTAAAATATATTTTCATGATCAAATCCATGAAATTGAATATTAAAATAGATAAAATAGCATATATTAATTGTAAAAATAGTAAATATAGATACGTATTATAAATGTCTTACCCTGTGTTCATATCACTTCAGAATGAAAAAAATCAAAAAAGACAAATTAATTAAAATATATTTTAACTATCAAATACATTAAATTGAATATTTAAATAGATAAATTAGAATATATTAATTGTAAAAATTCTGGAAATTTAGTAAATGAAGATACGTATTAGAAATGTCTTACCCTGAATCCGTAACACTTCAGAATGAAAACAAAAAATAAAAGAGATCATTTAATTAAAATATATTTTAATGATCAAAATCCATGAAATTGAATTTTAAAGTAGATAAATTAGCATATATTAATTGTACAAATTCTTGAAATTTAGTAAATAAAGATACGTATTATAAATATCTTACCCTGTGGTCATATCACTTCAGAATGAAAAAAAAAATTAAAAAATATCATTTAGTTAAAATATATTTTCATGAGCAAATCCATGAAATTGAATAGTAAGATTGATATAAAAAAAGATAAATTAGCATACATGTAATGTAAATACAGTCGGACCTCTATTTAACGAAGTCGCTAAATCCCGGAAAAAAGTTCGTTATAAGGAAAATTCGTTAAATAGAGATTCACCTTTTAAAATTACTTTAAACTACATAAAACAGATTTAAAATACGTAAACAATAAATAGGCCTATTATTAAAAAAAGTAATAATTTTAATGACATAAAGCATACATTGCCACATGCATACTTAAATTTTACTAATAAAGTGTGTTAATTTTGTCTGAGGTTTGTTTTTTTTTTGAAAAAGTGTTTTCGCTCATAGTATGTCTCGCATCTTTGCAATGCACTCACTTGCAATAATTGTATCTTAGTAATAAGTAATAATAAAAATAAAATTCCGTTATTTAAAATATTTTCTATTTTTCAGGAATCGTTACTGGCCTCAAATATTATGAGATTTTTAATTATTATTTATTATTCAAACCAATTTTTTTATTCACAATATGCATATTCAGTGTTGCATTGCTGTTTGAAATGATGGTTGTAATTAATTTAAAGTTAAAGTATAATTTTATTTTTTAAACAGATAAATAATGAAGATGAAAGTACATTTTATTGAATCCTCTGTCTCTTGTAAGAAGGAAAAGGGAAGAAAAATCTATAAAATGCACAAATTCGTTAGAATTGTTTGCCTTTAACGCATTGAGCCATTATCAAAAGCAATCTGGGACAGCTGTTTCGTCCTTATTAGGACTCATCAGCCAGATTTAGCTTTTGATAATGGAGCTCGGAACGCGAAAGCTAAATCTGGCTGATGAGTCCTAATAAGGACGAAATAGCTATCTCAGATTGCTTTTGATAATGGCTCAATGCATTAAAGGCAAACAATTCTAACGAATTTGTGCATTTTATAGATTTTTCTTCCCTTTTCATATTACATTAATGCACGTTAAACCTTCTTTATTATCTTGTAAGAAGGCTATAAGCATTTCGCAGCTGTATGAATTTTTGAGAAAAATGAAAGTTACCTAAATTGGATCGGAAGAAAGAGTGGACGTGTTAATTGGATATTTAAAAAATACAATTTTTATGAGAATTTTACCACTCCAGTTGAAGTTGACCCAATAATGAATCTGCGTCAGGAGATGTTTTAGAGTTAAATGAACTTGCTCTATTGTTTTATCAATGTTTTGGAGAAACTGTTTCCGTGACCTTCTTTTCCGAGACATTGTCAAAATATTGTAAGTTACATTACAGAAAACTGATGAGCAGCACAGTGAATATCAGTGTGATTTCCTTCTATCAGTGCACTACATTAATAGTCAAATGTCTTTGATCTGGCTTTATTTAAAATAGATGTTGTGTTTGGACATTGAAACAACAAATGTTTGGCAAAGATTCCCAGATAATCATGGTTCTAAACCCGAATAATAGAAGTCTAGCAGTCCTATTCTTTGAGTGATCCGCAATCTTTGGATGACGTACATTGATCTTTCTTTTTACTTCCAAAGATTTTTAGTAGTATTCAGATCCAGTAAGGTCATGGAAGGTATGTGATGTTTAATTTTGAAAATTTCTCCTTCTCCTACATATGAACAATAGCAGAAATGTAATTAATATATGGAATTTAAGGATATTTTTAAAACGTAACAGACCAAAGGATACCTCCTTAAGTGTTTGGATGAATGACATTCTCCTGGAATTCTCTTGGAAATGAATCCATTTGCTAAAGGTGTTAGTTTACCCATGAGAAGTTCAAGAGTAATCACAATGTTTTAAATAAAATTTGGCATTCCTACATCTTTCTATAATGTTTTCCCATACCATTTTCTAAAGAAATGTTCTGGATTCTGATAAAACATTCTGTTCGCATGGCTTTACTTCATTTTCTACAAAATGAGGGAGGAGCATATGACTGCAAAGAGTCACTATGACTCCAATCACTGACAGTCTAATGCAGTATCACTCTTACGAATCAGCACTTTGGTCAACAATGACTTCTTCCTTGAGTGGGAGCTTTGTAACCCAAATGAACCGTTTTCCACATATATTCTCTTTCCACTCTCTGGATAGTCATGCTTACTTTTGCCATTATCATCTGCAGGCATATAAATCCTTGTTCATCCTCATTTTGTCCTTTTTTCTACATCTTCATCTTTGAACCTCAATGATCCTCGAAACATTTGCCTCGGAACATAGACATCTTGATGTTACATCTTCACAGTAGTTTTTTTTTTTTTATTGTTTGTGTTTTTTTAAGCATCAGAACAATAGCTTTCCGCTTTCGAAAATGTTTATTGCACTGATATTCTGATAAAATGAACGCACGAAAGCAGCACGAAAACGGCATAAACAGTTGCTCAGTAAAAGTAAGTGCTATTCACAGCGATTTCATTTTTTAAGATCCCGCATGTCTGTTGCAGAAAATGTAATTGCAGTGATTACATTATCCATTAAAAATAAATAAAAATAAATGTCCAAATTTCAGTTATTTTTTAAAAAAAAAACTTGCAATATTATTGGTGAAGTATTATAGAGGATGTTTCATTAGGAATGTTCGATAGTCCAGAATAGTGTTCCTGAGGTCCAGATCAATTTAATTTAATTTTGATCGATTTAACAATAAAATTCTCTAAACATTGTAGTTTTAAAAAATACTGATGGAAGAAATAACAAAAAAGAAAAAGCTTATTTGTATCAGTGTATTGTCTTGTTTATTATTTGACAAAAAAAAAAAAAAAAGAGACTTTTTTTTTGTCAAAAATAAACAAGACAATACACTGCGATTATTATTGCGATTAACGCATAAATGTACTACATAACAGAGTGACCAATAGAGCCCAGAGTTGAACCGGTAGAATGGAATCATGTGTTACAGTGGTTTAAACCACAAAATGATCTGATTAATCGTTTCATTTTTTTTTTTTTCAAACAATAAACAAGGTAAAAGTAACCGACACGAAATAGATCTTTTCTTTCTTATTACTTCTATGAATATCTTTTAAACTACCGAGATTTGTATATTTGGAGCTAAGTCGACGAAGATACAATTCAAGAATATTGTATTGGAATATCGGACGTACCTCATTAAACATTTTATACCAAAGGATAATTTCACGTAGATTCAGTTATAGGATGATGTACAAAAATTATTCTTACAAATATCTAGTTAAGTGTCTTACCCTTGGTTGACATCTCCCATAAAAGAATTACATAAAAAGTAAGTTAATTAGATATTTTAATGATCAGTAACCAGTTTTTATCGTATGTTCAACATTGTTAAGGATAAATCAGAAAATAAATATTAACAATTAATACATTTAATTTTCTCACATTAATATTTCTAAATAGTATACTGATGAGCTCAAGCTGCTAAAGATTAGCACATTATATATGCACAGGGTAGTCCACGTAAGTCTTGCACCTCTACATTTTTCGTATTTTAGGAGTGATGAAGATTTTGATGATAGATTCTAAAGAAAATCATATATTTCTCTCCTTATAATTTTTGTTTGGGTTGACCTGAATTATGAAATCTTGAATCAGATTAAACCATTTCCCAGTAGGAAATGTCAGAGGTTTCTAAATTATTCTGCGTATTTTCTATTAATACATAACGGAAAAGGTAGCTTTCCAAGTTAGCCAGGATGGCTTTATATCCAGTAAATGAACTTGTAGATATGGTCCTATGTTACCGTGCTAGTCAACCAAACGTGCATTTGATAGTCAGGATGTATGTCCAGACATATTCTGACAGAAGGCATCAAGACAAGCATTGATGCGAATTAACCGAAGATTCCGGGAGACTGGAAGTGTCTTCCAGGATCACGAGTAATGAGGCCATCACTTGCAACAGATGAGGAAACTGTTACATTTATCCTGGCAACATGTGCTGCAAATCCACATACAAGCAGCAAGGCAATCGGATATCAATTGCGAATATCTCACCAATCAGTTCTCGGTGTTTTTAGAGTTTACCAGTATCAGAGGCATTGCCATTAAGGATTGGTAGATCCCGTACAGATTTTTGCAATTGGATATTAGTGACGTACGACTAATAGAAATAACATCGCATAGTCTGTGGACTGATGACGCCTAATTCACAAGATGGTGGGTGAATCTCCACAACATTTAGTAGAGTGAAGAAAACACAAGGTAGATTCGAGAGACAAATCATCAGAGGCAATGGCGCTTCAATGTGTGGTATGGGATTATTGGAATCTAGATTTTAGGTCCCATACCTCTGGCCATTCAACATGCCATCGTAGAACAAACATCTAAACCCTAAGAGATCAAGTACAGCTGTCGTTTGGTTGCAGTGTCGTTTGTTTTAGATCAGTATATAGACATTGTCTTTGGCAGCATACAGAGAAGTCGGTTTTCAACTCTATGGAGTGCCCGCTCATTATTTCTCATGTAATCGAAGATTTCTAGACAATCGCTTTCACAACCGTTTAAAGGTCGGCAATGGCCCGTATAGGGATCGGCGAGATCATCAGACCTTGGATTTGTTTTGCGGGGATATGTGAAAGATCACGTGTACACGACACCAACTATGTGTACACTACAGGATTTGCAACGCATAACTCTATGGTATAATGGAATCAGCGAAACAGTGCTGACTTCAGTTCATAGATCCATTATCATACATCTAGTTGTGCATTGGCGTGAACGGACGCCATTTTGAACACATTTTATGAAAGGTTTTGAAATTCGGTTGAATTTGTTTGACCTTAAGCCAAATTTTGAAACTGTTTGTTTTTCCTGGAGTCAATGGGGAAAATTCATTTGTGCGATTATTTTTCCAAAAATTAAAAGGGCCATTTACTTGATAACAATAAAAAAACAAGATATCGTTTAGAATCTGACATCCAAGTCTTCTTCATTCCTAAATAACGAAAAATCTCGGGGTAGCATTTACCTAGACAAATCAGTATAATAATTGTATTTTGATATTGAATAGGAGTATATCTGAAAATAAATATACTGTTGATAAAACTTACTCTTGAGCTACAACGGAATAAATCAAGCATCCGACCAATAACACGAACAGCTTTTGAGAGACTGCCATCTTGCTCTGTAAAAGAGAAAAAAAGTTAGAAAAGTGCTACTCTTTGTACTGATAGTATTACGATTGAAATTCTTTTCTACTTAAGCAAATTTTAGTGAATTACAAAGCGGATTGTCTCAATTTTCTACAAAGATGAGTTACTTATAAAGAACCATCGATAACAGAACCTCCTGTTTAATCGTTGAAGAAGTTTTAGGAATGAAGTGGCATCGAAAGTGAATCCGATGCTCGTCCGCCTTTAACCTCTGCGAAGAAAAAAAGCCTATATCCATTTGACAAAGAAAGAAAGAAATTCTATTCGACTTGGGTAGTAAGAAACAAAGTTTTTAAATGGCTAATCCTACTTGGTTGACTAATTTTGTTAAAGTAGGATTGCTATTATTAAATAGCATAAACTATAATAAAGTATTTCACCAAAACATTTAATGAGAATTGCAATACAGTATAATTCCATATTTTGATTACCTACGCTGTTTTTGATACAAGTATAATTGTATTTTGCAAAATACTATCAGTTACATCGAGAACTGAAAGAATATCATCTTTTCTTTTAATGTATTTTCCAAAGGAAATACATTATTGCATTCTTTCCTATCTGAACTTAGGAGTCCGGATCCTTGTGATAAGCACCGATCAGATGCAGTAGATCACGAATATATATGCCATTCAAATTCTTCTTCCCACGATAAATACAGTATATCGATATTAATATATAAATCCACTTTTTGACGATTTTAAACCCTTTTCCTCCGATGTTTTTAGAGCTTTTGCCTCAAACTTTTTATATCTTTTAGGGCATTGGTGTAACTGCAAATAAGTAACAAAAAAGTCTAAAATCTGTTCACGGGTTTTCAGGGGACAGGACTTCAAAGTTGTGATGTGAATAACTGCCGTAAATTTTGAACTTTTGAGCTAAAACTTTTATGATGCTAGTTACACTAAAGGACTCGACTGGTATGCATTTTAACCAAATCGGATCGACCGTTCCAAAATGGCGGCCGATAGAAATTTCCACTTTTTGACGTTTTTCCTATCTTCAAAACCTTATCCTGACATTGTTTTTAAAGCTTTTGCCACAAACTTTTTAGAGGTTTTAGGGCATTCGTGTAACTACAAATAAGTAATAACAAAATCGGCATCTGTTCTCGGGTTTTTAGAGGGCGGAGCTTAGAAGTGGACGTGATCTCAAAGTTGTGATTTGGATAACTTCTGTAAATTTTGGACTTTTCAGCTGAAGAAGAACAGTAAAAGTCTACAGGCAATAAAATTAAGTATTAAATCACTTCCCACATACGGCTTTCTTTTAAATCCATTATCAGACAGCATTTTTTAGAGAATTCGCATCAATCTTACAATAAACTTGCATAAATCTTAAAAGATCTTGTTTCTTTTTTTAAATTGATACAACTCTAAACTAATATTGAAAATCTTTAAGTCATAATTTTTGATTAACATCTATTTCCAATACTTATTCTTACCGATGTCTTCCGGCGAAGTATATTAGATTCACAGAATTCGATGATTATATACTGTTTTCCTTTCCGTTTTATTTTACATAATTTATTTACTAAATTTATAAAAAGCATTCAAACGTCAATTAAATCTTATTCACTCTATTCATTTATTTTTCTTTTTTTTTGACATATCAATTGGTAATACTCTCCTTAACAGGTTTTAGATATGGATGACAACAGGTGCGCTAACAGATGTTTCTTAGATACGAATGTCGAATCGTATAAATAAAATTATTGTAAAGAGAAGGAAAAATCTAAAGAAGTCATTACTCTGATTTGTCAGTAACTTTAAAGAAGTTACTCTAAGTACTTTTAAAATTACTAATTTTGGTTATTTCGAGAAATGCAAAGAAATCAAGTAGCAAGAATGTGAAATGATTTAATATTAAATATTAAAACAAATGTTTTTCGTGCTGTAGCTGTTTAATGTATCATATTTAGTTGACGACTTCTAATGTCTTTATTGGAATTCAAAAATAAATTCAGAAAATAAATTGAGAAATTAAAACTTTTATCTTCGTCGTCCTGTTCCAGAACCTCTATTTGATCAAATTTGCATTTTATTAAACAAAAAAGATTAATTTATTCAAAGTTGATCAAAGGCAACGATAAAAAACAAAACAAAACAAATTATTTTCTCTTGGTTGACATCGTTCATTGGAATTAATATTGCTCGTAATATAACAGGAAATAGCCGTTGTTTAATCATTACAGATTTACTTAAAAAGTTTCTTAGTTTCTTCCTCTTTGAAATATTTTTTATTGCATTTGTCTTTCATAAAAGATAATTTTCTTTTTAACTTTTTCATAATTTTTTATTATGCTTTAGTATTTTTACGATTAATTTGAACCTAACGGTACTTAATTTCGCATGGGGATACACTTTGCTTTAAAATAAGTTCCGAGTTCATTCTGATCTTGGTACCATGTTTTCAGAAAGATTTTGTATACCTAAATTCCACTGAAATATTAAGATATACAAGAGCACAAATCAGTCGATATTAATTTAGACTTTACTTTTTTATATATATATATAAAATTTATTTTTCCTTAGTCCCAATTGACTCTTGGCATTTATATTGCTAAGATCTCCATAAAAATTTTAACCAAAAACCTTGTATAAGAACAAGGCATTAAGTAAAGACTGAAACTTCAAAAGCAACTTCAATGTTGTACAGTAGGCCTCGCTTTCGGCGCTTCCCTCTTACGGCACTTTTCAGTTACATCCATGGATTTATGATAGAACGCTTGTTTCGTTCATTTGGCGCTTTTCCGCATGAAACTGAACACTCATGAACGTCAGCCGTGTACAACTCACCTGTGTGACCCGCGATGATTTGAGAATAGCGCGCATATATGTCCGTTGTCGCAGCTCTCAACCTGCAAAGGAAATTAATTTTTCCTACAATTTCATCAGTTTCGTGTAATAGATGTTTTTCAGCAGCGATGAGAGATTATTTGTAAACTCTGTATTTATTTTTATAGCGATGGATTGAGTAAAATGAAAGAGGGCTGGGTGCATGTGCGTGATATTCTTCACGCTGGACGATCATTAAACCAGAGATGTGTGGTTTTAGAAGGTGGCCGTGAATTGTATGTTCTGGCGCGCCAAACGGTGTGTTGACACTAAACCTTTTTATTTTTATAGATCAGTATAGTCCAATATAAACAATTCATTACAAATTAAAACATAGAATAAATGCGACATAGAAATAGAATTTATTTAGACAGCTTATTTTCGATAACGTAGATAGTGATTTTGCGGTCATTTCGGCGAGAAACGAGACGTTTACCTCACGATTCGCTTCTACTTTCTTTGTTTTCTTTCTTTATTTTTAATTATAAATGTTATAAAGCCCATCTTATTTTTTCTTTTACATGTTTACTAAATATCTCACCGATAATTAATCGCTTTTTGATCTTCACTCGTAAAATTTTAAAAATAAAATTAAAGAAAATCGAAAAAATAAATAAATAAATAAAATCGAACGAGAAGATGGTCGCCGATTTCTTCGTTTAAGCAATGTAAGTATTTCGTGATAGTCTGTCTGAAAATCATTGTTCCCGCCAATCTCATGCGATAAAGTGATTGGTCTGCTGCCGATCTTTAAGGATTACTATATCCGGCGGCAGCGGCACGAACGGAATTTACCCTCGACTGAAGTCATCATCTGCCGTTGAAGTTTGCTGAAGTCCGTTCTTCCGTGACTATATGGTCGCCGGGCTTGATGCGATGTCGTGCTCGTCCGCTGAAACCGAGTCGAGCCATTTTCGTTTCGATACAATAAAACTTTTTTATGGTTGTATAGACCTATTGCTATTGCGCACTTAAACATATTAATAAGGTTTTGCGCTTTTATATGCACAGCAAGCGAAAAGAAAGCGGTGTACTTCGGTTTTGAGCTATATGGGCGAGGCTCTGCAATTTGTTTTGTTACAATAATATCACATACAAGTAATACATACATTATATAAATCTTAGTACCAAACTTCTTCTACTAATGTTTATAACATATTTAATGTACTATATTTCTGTTGTGTATTTCTCCAGCCTCCTTCAGATATAATTTAATCCTCGTCCGTTGACTAAAGAAGGCTGGAGAATCTTACAGCCCAAATGTAGTACATATTAAATATGTTATAAACATTAGTTGAAGTTCGGTGCGAAGATTTATGTTTGTTACAGTTTATTTATAAACCAGTCATTTCTGTAAAAATCATTTAAGACGAAATCATATAAATTCACCGATTGATTAAATAAAAGCAAATTCGTTTCCTCGCTTTTTTTTTTGTAAATAAGCTTTAAGAAGGAAAGGTAAAATTATGAAATTGCCATTGATTTATGTAAAGACATGGATATGTGTACAGCTTCTAATAATCTTTTGAACCAATGAACAGATTTGCTTAAAATTCGCTTTTTATTTTAAAATTATATAAATATCGTTAAAATTTTGAAAAGTAATTTTTTAAAAATTAAAATAAAATGAATTTCGGCGACATAAAATTCTTCGTACCATGTTTGCTTTTAATGTAAAAACGAAAATCTTATAATGATGCTGCCACCGTATTTACGGAAGTAAATTTCTTTGAAGAAATATCTTTTTTTTTAATGTAAATACATCATCTGTTGAATAGTAGTGATTATCATTTGAATATCGTTCAAACCGTAAACATGAATGTTTGTGACGCATCTTCTGGGGTTTCATTTCATGCCATTAGGTTGTTTCTCGAGGTCACATTTGGTTTCTAGATTCTAATTATTTGTTTTGTCTTTTTTTTTTCTTTACTTTGCATTTTCTGCAGACTTAATGATGATTGTTTTTAATATCTGTTAATCCTATAACAGATATTAAAAGCTAGTTTATTCTGTAGGTATTTTATTCATAGCAATTTGAGTGATTATTTACTAAGATTATTTTGTTATGGAGAGAAATCGCCAACCGGACAATAAAAATGCCTTCGCCCATTGAGCCAACATCAACGAGAATTCTGTACAATTGTTTCGTCCTTATTGGGGACTCATCAGCAGAATCTACTCGTTGATGTTTGGCTTGATGAGCGAAAGCTCTACCCAAAAGCAAAGCGATCCCGCGATTATTGTCCGGTTGGCGATTTCTCTCCATTTATAAATGATTACGGACGTTAAACTTGCTTTCTATTATTTTGTTATATAATCTTAAAATACAGTTGTAATTTAACATAATCCTTATCAAGTTATTGAATCCCTGCTTATATATTTTTTTTTTGTTTGTTTATTATAGTAATAAGAGTAATGGTTTTTATAACGTATTATATATATCTGTTTCATACACATTATGAGTAGGTTACATAACTAAGTGCAACTTATTAACTATAAATACAATCTGGAAATTATGTGGAAACATAAAAGGACCAACCATTACAAAATAAATCGACTTGACAAAGCAGAACAGAAAGCCCAGCGCGCAATCGCCGCCGCCGCACCCTACTGTTTTCCAGATTAGTTGCTGTTTATGTTTCCTGCTCCGCTCCTGTTGGTCGCAACGTGATCCTATATAGACTAAAATCTTCCTCAATAAACGGGCTATCTAACGCAAAAATAATTTTTCAAATCGGACTGGTAGTTTCAGAGATTAGTGCGTTCAAGCATACAAATTCTTCAGCTATTCTTTATAATAGTAATATAGATTTATAATAGTCATTTCTGAATACTTGGTTTTTAATATGTGTTTGATGTCGAAGTTGGATTCCAATTTTATACTATTTTAGTTTATAATATCGTAGTTTTATTTTTAATAAACAGTAAATAATAAATTATAAACAGTAATCATAAACCATTGGTTTTAAGGTCCAGTATATTAGTCAGACAAGTTTTGATTTTGAACAAATTTTTCTTTTGTTATTAATTAAAAATATTTATCGAAAGGACAAACAATTTTATAAAATTTTCAACAGACAGAAAGGAAGATGCAACAAAATCAGTCAAATTCTCAGTTTTGTTATAAAAAAATACATTGCATGGATAGAGAAATAGAGAAAAAGTTAAAGATTTATTAATTAATTATAATTTCATAAATGTTTCGTTGTTTTATCTTATTTTTATGTGTGTGCTTTCTTTCAATTAATTCCTTACGTTTTTATATTAAAAGAAAAGTTTACATTAAATTTTATAACTATTTCTATATTATCTTATTTTGAATTTTAAGATTTAAATGTTGATATTAACTAAAAAGAAAAGCATATTCTTGTTAAAGTTGAATTACAATAAAAACTACCCAAAAGACGATTTTTTTTGCCCAGTATACAATACTTTCAAAAGATATTACTATTCTTCTTTAATGAAAGATGAGAAAAAAAAATACAGATAAAAGTTAACAATGAATAAGGTTTTTTTGATAAATTAAAGGGGAAAAAGTATGTGCTAAAAAAATATCCTTTTTTTTTTCGAAGTTTTTACAATAATTATAAAGTTTAAATTGTTCTTCAAAAACAAAATCGTTCTTTATGTATTTGCAGTTTAAATTTTACTTTAATTTAGATTTTTAATGAAGATAAACTACTTCAAATTAATTAAACATTATCCTTTATTAATTTACTTTAATTACACAAGTTTTTGATAATACAAGTTAATATAAAAAAATAAAGTAAATTATAAAAATAAATCCTGAAGTAATCCTTTTTCTTTTTAGGTAAGATTTTAGATTCTGCCAAGGTAACTATAAGAAAATAGGGTTTAAGGGATTTGGACTTAGAGTATAGAAGAATCTTTATAAACCTTTATAGTTGGTGCAGTTTCGGGTATAAGGTAAATATAAAAAATATTATTATTATATCTGTTATTACCTGCAATAGCATTGTAGTTGCGATAGTCTACTATGCATGAAACAGAAAAAAAAAATGCTTAAAAACGGAGAGGGCATTTAAATTTTAAATTGATAGATTTTATTGATTACAGTAATTCTTATAGATATTACATATTAACAGCAGTCAATTTAATTGTACTACTTTTATATAATATACTTATGTCTTCAATCTACATAATAAGTGCGAAAGTTTGTTTGGTTGTGTGTTCACCATTTCTCAACAGATATTTACCAAATTTGGGATGGAGTTTTACAGGCATCCCAGAAGAATGCATGAACAACGAAAACCAGGATTCGGATTAAGGGATGCAAAGGGAGGTGGGGGACGGTGGGCAAACTTTCTTGAAGGGTACGCAAATCTTTGAAATCGCTTTAGTTGGAAACACGAAATTTGACATGAGTGTTGAAGAAGTTTAACTTGAAATTGAGTAGTTTAAATAATTATATATATACAGTCGGAACTCAATATAAAGTCATCCCTTGGGACCACGCGAAAGTGACCTTATAAGCGGGGTGAAGTTATAACCGATTCATATGCATTTGTCAATAAACAAGCATTATATAAATTCAGTATAATTCTTTGTAAAATTTAATATGTACAAAAATATCAGTTTATTAGGTTATAATTTTTTAATTTAGTTGAACCAAATAAAATTAATGGAATCAGAAAGAAATTATTTTTTAAAAATTTTTAATTCGGAATAAAGTTGTATGCAAATAGTACTAGTATGCTGAAGCAAAGTACTGATGTACAACTGAGCATACTTAAAATAATCCATCATACAGGACTGTCGCGATTTTGGTTTCATCTTTTGTACAATGTTTTCTAAGTTTTGTAGTTTCTGAAAATCAGAATCCAAAAGATACGTATTCCATGAAATTTCGATGTTTGGGTCCTAAGGGGTTTAAACGGGGTGCAAATTTTCTTGAAGAGTATGTGTTACAGATGAATTTCAAACTATAATTTATTCTTAGTTTTTGTTTTAAGTTTTTAGTGTTAATTATTTGATGTAATTTGTTTTTTGTTTTTTTTGTTTTTTTGAATAAATAAAATGTTTTTCTCCGTTACATATGCGAGACTTCCGGAGCGAAGCGACGGGCAGCCGTCTAGTATCCTGTAAAATGCACAATTAATGTTCAGCCAGCAGGAGTCTATAAATTGAAAATTTAGTTATTTGAAGTTGATATATCCAAATATAAATAAATTGCCTTTGTGAACGTGTTACGTAATTACAATACAAATTTAAATAAACATCAAAGACTAAAAACGTTTTCTAACAGCTCTGGCAATATTCGTTTGGAAGATCTTGTAAATGCGATCGGTGAGCAGTTTTAAAAGGACGGTCCAATCATGATTCATCGATGAATCCAATCCACAAGTTAATGGCGAATAAGTTCTGGAATGATCTGCAGAGAATGGCGTTGGAGTTTTCTGCTGCTCCAAAAATAGCTGCTTCAACAGCTGAAGATACTTTCGCTGGTGAAGCCTTATTGGAAAACAAAACCAGCTTTGGAAACAGGAGTGTCTTCCTGATAACATTGCAGATGCCGGAGATAGAATTCAACCATTGACTCAAATCAGCTGATCCAATGCTTAAAGTCCACCAATGCATTGTGAAGTGTGGATTTGCTGATTTTGCAGAACCTGCCAGTCGTTCATGGGATTTGTGCCCATGGCGTGTACTCGTCGTTGGGGTTCTCTTCAGTGCAACGAATGCACCCTCTTCTTCAAGTCTCGTGTTATGCCTCACAGTTGATCCTGTTCACGTTTTCCTTCGCCGCTCAGTCGAAATAGGTATGAGAGGAAGTTTGACAATTTGCAAAACGTTCTTCTTCAAGCCGACGAGCAGATCTGCCGTTACCTGATGTTGAGGTACTCAGCGCCTGCCAAGGAACGTCAACAGAGAATGACAGGCAAATGCAGCAGGACTTCATGTGATAATTACTTATTTTGATTAGTCTACATACTAGAACAATATCGTGATACTCATGACGGAATATGAGCGTAACTGTTGGATACTGTTGGTAACTGTAAGCGACAGGATGGCCTGTAGCAGGAAACAATGCGTTTCAGGACATGGGTTCCTTATCAAAAGCTGATTTTTTTTTAAATAACTGCATAACAATAACTGATTTCTTTAATATTAAAGGATAAAAGGGAAACATTAATTACAGAATGATTTCGTATTGTTGAAAATAATAGGTTTCTATTAAAGACATTATAATGAAGCGAAAATTTCAATATGCTTGTAAATTATGACTAGAAAAACTTGATTAAGATTAAAATATGATGCTCGTAACAGCATCAATGGTACATAGAAGGTATAGTGTCCTGCGTTCACCACCTGAAGATGACGTGTAGTCGCAAGGTCAGTTCAACGGACTTCATTTCTGGGAAGAGATTCTCAGTAACTATTTGAGGAAACATTGAGTGAATTCTGGGATATGTCTAGAAGAGAAATAGTCAGGAAAAGATTCCCGATCGTCAACTGGAACGAATCTGGATTCTCTAGCGCGAAGTCTCTATATTTGAAGAGCAGGACGCACATTCAATAATTGGGATCTTGGAAAACAACCCAAAAAGTCTTTGGGTTCATTCAAAGTTTTACGTGTACTGATATACGTTAGCACTATTAAGAAAGCCTTATACCTGCATATAATTACGGAATACAATTTTAATAACACACGACTAGTTTCGCCAATCTCGAGAGAGTGCATTTACAAGTGAAATGAGTAACAAACTACATCAAATACAACAGGAAACGAAAGTCTTCTGGGAAATTCGGAAAAACTGCATGCTGGGTAGCAACCCTCGGGAAGACCAGTGCTGCTTATGGTGTCAGGATGGAGAACCAGGCTCTCGGCACAGGAAATGAGAAGTCCGGAGTATCTCTT
Source organism: Thereuonema tuberculata (assembly GCA_023159025.1). NCBI lineage: Eukaryota > Metazoa > Arthropoda > Chilopoda > Scutigeromorpha > Scutigeridae > Thereuonema > Thereuonema tuberculata. The sequence continues at coordinate 84,363,276 of JAFIDM010000001.1, forward strand.
CATGATCACATGGTGTAAACATACGGACCGCTCCAATACAGGAGTGTAAATATTAGTGGGAAGTTCCTTCATGGGTAAACGAAAGAACTAAAAGAATAAAAACCAAAAACAGAAACCAAGAATGAAATTAAGAAATCAACTAAATAAAAATAAAATATAAAAAAATAAAATAAATATAAAGGTTAAGAAAAATAAAAAATTAAATTAGAAAAAAAAAATTGAAAATTAAAAATAAGAGATAAAAAAAGAATAAAAAATAAAAATAATAATGAATTTTTTTTAAAAAAATAAAAATAAATTAAAAAATTAAAAATAAAATTAGAAAAAAATAAAATAAAAATGGAAATAACAAGGTAATTAATGCTTACAGACAGTGTCAAAAGCAAAGCGGCCCCACAATATGCACAATTGTATAAAAAAATAATTAAAAGCAAGAGCATATAAATGCAAGACCGTTCCTTTATGTTTTACAGGCAAGCTGTAAACTAGGGGCCGCTAATACAATGCTTAGTGCATCATTTGGATATGTTAAAGAATTCATGAAACAATACGTTTGTAAATATTAATAATGACGTCCTGTCGGCAATTGTTATGTATGAAGCATCAGTATTATTACTGTGTTAATTGTTATCATTATTACTAACACTGCTATGGAAAACGTTTATTTGGGTCAGGGAGTGATCCTACAGGTCTGATTTTTTTACGTGGTCATCTACTTTTTGATGCTGAACACAATGGTGAAGGTTTCATTCTAATATCTCTAACCGTTTGGCCACTACAGATAACACAAAAGCAATAGCGGTTCCCTATGTTAACTGTAACATGGGACCGCTAAAAATTAATAAATTGAAAATCTGGCTTTGGCAATCAAGATTTCCAATTGTTGAATCCTTCAGTCTTTTTTCTTTCCTTTTTCTTAACGGAGAGCCCATACCCAACAGGGCGGGCACAGATAAACTCATTGTACACTTGAGGCATTGTTAAGATAAAGTACGACTCAATGCATTTTCGTTGGAAATCCATACGGGCTTTAGCAAGTATGCGCTGCCGATCAAGTATGCGCTGCCGATTTTCAACGCCGTGGGAAATTACTCTGGAATGATTGTAGGTGAGGTATTGCCCATTGCGTACGGTGTAAGCCCAGCGGTTCACGGCCACCCAATCGGACAAGCCCGATCGGGTCTCCCCAATGTAGAGGCAGTTATGTAGCTTGCAGGCTAGAGCTTACACCACACCCACACTGGAATTTTTATTCTTGATTAATCGTTTTAAGCTCGCAACAATAGTAGTAGTAGCCACAGAAGTAAGAATGATGTTGTATGGCTTACATAATTTCCTTCATTGCGGGAAAACAGGATGGTGATATGAACTGAAACATATACACTTTTTTTTTACTCATCTGCTTCACCATTTGTAGATTATTATAATATCGATACATGATCTGTATAAAATGTCTGTTTCGTTACCTGTTGTATTTGATGTATAAATTTCATGTATTGTCCTCCAAATGAGAGATGGCCGCCCTGTTTTTGTGCGATCTGCGCATGTATGATCGATTAGTCTGGTCAGGCACTTCCGTCTGATTTTATGACAGGACGCCGCCATTACGGTAATCGCTTGTTACTTTGCAAAAGAGCATTGTATTTATAAATAATATATATTTATTTATTTATATAAATACTTATTGTTAGCAACTGGTATTGAAATAACGCTAAATAGTCGAGAGAAGTTTTAATTTGGCGTTATCAACATGTCTTTCTCAGTGAAAACAGACGCCATCGTCCATTGTGACAGGAAAACATAATTGATCAGCTACCGGAAGGGCTGCGCAGTTCAAACTTCCGCCGGCCATCTCTCATTTGGAGAACAATAGTTTGTTACTCATTTCACTTGTAAATGCACTCTTTCGAGATTGGCGAAACTAGTTGTATGTTATTAAAATTGTATTCCGTAATTATAAGCAGGTGTACGGCTTTCTTAATGGTGCTGTAGACTTTGAGTTCTTTACAATATTTGTTCTATATTTGGTTCTGAAATAACAACAGTCCTACTAAATAAAGGACTAGAATGTAGAATAAAGAAAAATAATCCTTGAAATTTATCCTGAGTAAAATTTATTGAGTCGTTATTATTTTACCTACATAACTTTTTTATAAAAACAAATTTTAGTCTTAATGGAAACTATCCTATATTCTTTTGATAAATTGTTGATGAGGTTTTCACTGTGTAATTCATTTCCACCAAGTTGATTTTGTTTCCGTTAGTTTGCTTTTAATTCCAGCTCGATTAAAGGATCTGAATAGTAATTTGTTTCATTTGATGTTTTACTTGGTTCTTCTTCTTCGTATTCTTCGATCGTTGTCTTCTCATCTTTTTCTTCGTGGCCCCATGAATGTTACATGTTATTTTAACAAGTAGTCCACGTGTGTTGATGCTGAAAACATCCACATCCGCACCTGCGCGTTACAACCATCACATACAAAAGAAATACTGTCTCTTCTCTTAATCCACTGAATAAATTAATTCCTAAGATTAATGTAAAAAAAAAAAACTGAGAGTCGGCTTTTTTGGATTTTCAACGCTTGGTTTGTATTATTAACGATAAGATTTCTTAAAGATTCGTTAATAGAATCATTCTTCTTGATTGGGTTTTGCTCTTTTAAGAAAACGGTTTAAAAATATTTTTTTTGTCTTCATTGGCGGTAATTACATATGCTTAGTTATTGTTACATTTTTTTACTTTGCTATTACAATAAGAGAGAGAATAAAACACTGGCGTACTGAATGGAAAAGGGAGGAGTGACATGGGTTATTGCATCTCTATATCTGTGTTATGTGTCCTCCTAAAAAGGGGTTACTTCTTAATCAATTAATAGATTATGAAACTTGGCTTGCGTATTTACG
>JAFIDM010000001.1:84381179-84391981 GCA_023159025.1 Thereuonema tuberculata
AAAAAGGTGATCCTCAATCACGGCAACTAAAGGAGTTCTCAAATAAAGAACCATCGTCCTTGGACAATCAAGGAATCAAGATGCATTACCTGAGAATAAAGTTAAAGCTCTTGTTGTATTAATTCAATATTGAAGTATATGTCCTTAATAGCAGTGATGTAGCTGGGGAGGGGCTGCTGGGGCTAGGGCCGCACTTCAATGGAGGTCTGGGGTTTTTTTTTTTTTTTTTAATTTGGATTGTACGACTCGCTTTTATTTGGCAGAAAACAAGATTTAAAGTTTAATAATTTTCTCCGGTGTCAACAATCGCAAATTCATCACTGAAATCGTGCATTTCATCTCGAGTCCAAACTTCTATGCATAATGTATATGGAATAAAAAATTAACCAAAAAAAAACTACATACACGCGTTCGAAATATTATTTGTTCTGAAAATTCTTCAAAAATCTCATAATTTATTTCTCGACAATATAATTGGAAATTTGCCATCGAAGAAACTACAATCGACGCAGTGAATTATGGGAAATATTTCTAATTTCAAGGCCGCAGAATTACTTAAAAATTACTCATGGGAGTATAATAAGAATAAATTGGTATAAATTCATCTATGAAACGATATTTTTGTAAAAAACTTTTTTTTGCCTTCATTTCATTATATTCGTATTTATATATTCTTTACGGGAAGATTGAATTAATATATTTTAAATAGGAAGCTTATTTGTTATTTCCCTTCCTTTAATTCACATGTTTTTGGGCTTATCTTTATTATTTATTTTTCAGCTACAAGAAAATCAGTAACTAAGTTTTGATCGATTTCTGCTTGTATTCGTAGTAGAAGACCTTCGTAGATATGCAAACCACGCTCCCATTCGGTCATTTGCGCAGTGAAAGAAAGAGAGACAAAATGTATGTCTTAAGATTTTTTTTTTTCCTCAAGAAAATCTTTCTTTTTCCGGATTTTTTTTTAACGTATTTCTTATTCTGTATCTCCTTTTCTCCGTTCTTTGCCGTATTGGGAAAAAGGAAATCAATTATTTACGCAAGCAGCGGCCGTTGAATGCAATGGCTGCCTCCTCCTTGTCGCTGCTTTGTAATTTCCGGCGTTCATGTAATATGAATGGGTTGTTTCTTTGCCCCCTCAACCACCCCCGTCCAAAAAAGATGAGCTACTTCACACCGGGTCACCTCCCTCAACCAGGCCCTGCATCGGCTGATAAGAACAGTGGGATCTCTTTGCCGCCATTCTGGTGTACAATGAGATTACTATTACAACTTTACAAGTTCTATTTTGGAAATCCATCTCCTGACAGTTTCAAATGAAACACACAAAATAAAAGGAATTAAAGACGCTTCAATTATTTTTATCAGTTTTGATTTGGTTTTGTTTTGCTTTCTTTCGTCTGATCACGTGATCAAAACCTGATTTTTTTTTTTTAATTACAGAAAACTTTATTTTTTTTCTTCTATTTAATCCGAATCTTTCAGAAACAACTAAATAAACAATTAAGTACGTGCAATGATGAAATTGTTTTTGTTGATGGGCAGCTATTTTTGTGTAACCATTGTAACTTTAGGAGAAATGAATCCCAAAGAATATTCTACAGGTGTTATTTATTTCAAACCAAGGTTTTATTAAAAAAAAAAAAAAAATGAATTTTAATGTAGTAATGATTACGAAACTTAGGACTATTGATGACTAAACAATCTTACGTAAGGAAAGAATGATCGTTTAAAATATTAGTTGTTTTTTTTTCTCTTCGACGTATGGCCACATCCCACGTGTGCTTTCATTCTTGTGGATCTATCGCTCTGACCCTACTATGGTTAGAAATTGTGAAGGTAATTTTTTTTCCATTTTCAATTCTGGCAATTTTTCATACCCTTCAATGCCGTAAATAGAGGGGGAGAAAAATAAAAAGGAGCAGACAAACACAGGAATGAAAGTAAACATCCAAGTCGACCCCGGGATTCGAAACCAGGTGGCGATTCATGTAAGACAGCCGTCCAATATAAAATATTAGTTCCGTAAGAAATTAAATCATATCTTTTTGAATCTTCTCATTAGTCACGAAGTTAGGCAGCAGTAGATTTCAAAATGAGCTTAGATAACAAATTTGTTTATTTACAGCTAGTTTTTGGGAATTTAATAATCGCCATTAAATTGTAGTAATAAAGACACTGGTCAACTCGATTTTTGTCATATGAAAATCCGCCTTGATTGATATCTATAATGTATTTATTACAAACATACGCTGAATTCAAATACGTAATTGTGATCTCTCTATTATCTATAGGTTTTTTTTATGATTTCTATTTTTATTTTATTTTTTTATATTTGTAATTTATGTTTCCTTAGGATATTAGATAGCGTATTCCTTATTGTTATTTATTATTTATTATTAATATTATTTGTGTGAAAGCTCATCATTAAAGTATCAGAGATCAACAGTTTGTTAATAATATAAAATAAGACTGTTCAAATCAATCCATATTCTGGCATGTTGAAACATATTGAACAATATCTACTGTTTCATCATACTGTTTGTTTTCTGCTTTTTTCAATGGATCATCCTGGGCTTGGTATAGGTTCATTATGTCAAAAAGTGTTTAATCATGCTGAAAAGAGTTAAGCTACACGTGGAGAACTAACTTTTAAATATCAATAGGCGAAACTTCATTCCACTAACTAAGTAGGACCGTTTCTTTAGGTGTAAAATTAGGTCTGAACTCACATATGTTGTCAAGTAGACTTATCATGAACCTACATACCGTTCGCCTTATCCATGGCTTAGATGGAAACAAAGGATCATTCTTCTGACTCTTATTGTCCAAAAATAAAAAAAAAATCAATCAACATTTTTAGGTTCTAGATTAAAAGAGGGGAATCTTCGCCATAAAAATACTAAATTATTGTTGGTTTTTTTTTTTTTTTGCAATTTCCATGATGAATTTAAAGAATATTTATCTGAAGAAAATGATCTTGTGTTCTATATAGATGTTGGTTCTTAAGAGCCTCTTGGTCATTAACACTAGCCAATAGATTAGTGTTTATTTATTGATTCTTCCGAAGTTAGCTTGAAAGTTGCACGATTGCAATAAATTTCCTCCGTACGTGTAGGTCAAGTTGATGAAACAGAAATGATACGTAAAAATATAAAGCCGCTTTTGGAAAAGCTTCAGTACAATTAATACGTTTGGAATATCTACAAGATTATGAAGGTTATAGGTCTTGCTTGGTTTACATCTTACTACATGAAGTATTGTTGCTTTTTGTGTGAATGGTGCAGCAGGAATAGAAAGAACCAAAAGCAGTGGCCGAAAAGTGGTAAATACTCAACCTGAAAAAGTTTACTTGCCTCTCTTACATATCCAAGCTGGATTTATGTATTGGAAGCATAAATTTCTCAGTGTTGGGGTTACGAAAATTAGGGAGGGAATATTTGTAGCCTTGAAATAAGAGACCTAATACAAGATGAAAGTTTTGTAGAACATTCAAGTGAAGTGGAAAAAGCAGATGACAATCATTCAAAAATGTTTGTCAAAAGTTTCTTGGAAATCGAAATCGATAATATGAAAGAACTTAAGAAATCAAACAAAGCCATATCGTTAAAAATCCATGCCTAGATTTAAACACTTACAAGATAGATTTCGTCTCAGGAAAATCTTCGTACGATTCATAGTACGGTTAGTGAAAATCCTGGAGAGCGCTTTCACCAGCAGATTTCAACGACGAAAAAGAGATACCAAGACAAGTGGAGTCCTAGTATTCTGACTGACTATTCCTAAGCAATAGATATTCCACAAGAATATTGTGAAACTAGTTGTAATTTTTTGTGTAATTAAAAAATTTTTGTCAAATCTTAAACAGGTGTACGGCTCCACATATATTTCCAAGAATACACTTCGTACTCGAAGTGTAACTGTGCTCAACTTGATGGAACAAATAAAGCATATTTAAATTTGACAGGAAAAATGCTTTTGGTTTCATTAACTTTACATCTTTACAAAAAAAAGTATTAGTTTGTTCCTTAATGTTGTAATCAGTTTTCTATTATCAGTATTTTGAGTAGTTTATATAATATATATTTAAATAAATATATATTATTACAGGTACATAGGCTTATCAAACCGCAATTACTGGAAGCTCGGTTATTTCGAATAAGGAAAAAAGTTTATCTTTGGCCAAAAATAATTAACAATTGGCCAAAACTATTATGCTTCAACCATGAGTTAATCATTATCAAAAAATTACTTCGACTCGACCTAGAGATTTTGTGCTCAAAAAACTGAATCAAATGATTAAAAATTAGGCCTATTTGTATAAAAAAAAATAGAAAGAATATGAAATTATAGCCAAATACGGCCGTTTAATTTCAAGTCTCTTATTCCGAACTTTTTCACATTTTTTTTTAATTGTTCCTATTCATCCTCTTCAGCTTCTTACATTGATGCAGTCATTGTTCAATGTTTTTTAGATTTCTTCAGCAACTTTTTCTGTTTCTTTAAGTAAACAGAAAACATTCCACAACCACAAGCAAAGCGAATGAAATACTAAATTCATATTTTATATTCCAAGAAATTTTAGAGAAAAAAAGTAGCTACCTATTTTGGAAGGAAGGTTGGCTAAGATCGGTAATATTTAGGTTTAATACAAATGATTGCAAGAAAGTGGCGAATGATTGGTGGGGGGAAGGAAGAGAAGAAAATAAAGGAGAATGATTATAAATAGACTGAACGATTTCTAGTCATTGAAAAAATAGCATTTTCAATTAGAATTATACGATTAAAGTTTACTAAATACTTAATGCTTGTGAGCCTTCATCAAATTGGAATAAGGAGTTCATCTCAGTGATGGTATAGAAATAAGAATAAAATATTAGAATAGCTCTTCTATCTGTAGTTGTCTTACTGAATGTATTAAATAGTGACGCCTTAGCCGAGTTTATATTTCTATATGATCGCTATTTCAAAGAATTTTTAAAAACTTTATTTACGAATTCAGTTTCTAAGTTAATTATGCATTAATTTCGAAACGAAGGAGCGAGACAAATTTATCTAGGTAGTCTTTGTTTTGTTTATGTTTATAATATCAGTGGTGAATGACTGAATTGTTTTAAGGTTGATTTGCACTTCTAAAGTAACTTTTAACTGTTTCCTGCAGTCGTTATTTGCTTCATTCAAAATCTAATTAAATTTAGTCTTTCATAATAATACTCTTCGATTGTTTGGAATTAAAAAAAAATTATCATTTGATTGAGGTCTAAAGGATTTGTTGGTTTCTTTGAATTAGAATTTACGATGCTTTCTCAAGGACATTAATTTAAAGCCCAATGAAAAAAAAAAAATGCTCAAATTCGTTTGATTTCCGTGGAAAGTGACTTTCTGTCTTTTAGAATTTGAAAAATGAATGAAATTGCTTTAAGAAGACAAGGTACATTTATAAAAAGAGATATTATATTGAAATTGGTTTATTAAAATTGAAAACAGTCTTCCTTTCACATCAAGAATCCAAATGTGCTGCGTTGAACACGTTCTCTGCCCAGAATGAATATCTCCTTCTGAATAAATCATCTCTCGCCCAACAACTTCTCCAAGATACACCGTGTGTTTTTGCCTAATCCTTTCCTTAGACTTGGTTTTCTTTGTTTTCTGATTCTTGGAAACCATTAACCACTTGGAGATTCGATTGGAATCGACTGGTCCATCACCAGATGGGATCAACAGGACGAATATATGGCCCACCCACTCACAGAATGTGAATGAACGAAGCCTACGGGAATAGAATAAAGTAGAGCACAAGAAAGAAACGAATTACATGTCTGTCGACGGTGAAGAATAGAAGGTGTTGCGATCCATTGCTACCACAGTTCCTTCTTATTATTAAAGCAACAAAACAGACAAAGATTCTGCGTCAAAGGAGTTTGGGTTTGGGGTTTTTTTTTTTTTTTTTTTCCTAGATTTGAAAATAAATATCTTTCACTTAAAAGCCAAGTTGTTAAACTTTGTGATTCTGAATTATACAAATGTCGGGCTACTATAATACATTTCTATTTCGGAAAAACGATATTTAATATAAATAGTAGAAGAATTGAAGTAGATGCTGCTTACTCGTAGCACTGAGTTCAGTATTTTTATTCCACTCTAGTATGAAATGCATATCATATTTTTTTATTAGTTAACGTGATTATTTTTAATGATTAATTTATTATTATTATTATTATTTTCACAGTTATAGTTTCTTGTTCTAAAACTCAAAAAGAAACCAATTCTTCTATGAACTTTATCTTCAAACAATTTGATTCTCTTTAACGAAACTTTGATTTTTATCATTGAATTTATTTAGAAAACTATGATTTTTTTTTTAAAGTTTCTACGTAAATTCATCGACAAAAGTCGTAATTCCTATAAACCGATTTATCATTTGTATGAGAAAAAAACAAACAATATTTTTAATTTGATTTTTGTTGAGATTTTTGTAATTTAAAGAATTTAATGTAAACTTTTTTTTTTTTTTTTTATTTGTTCATTTACACTTTTCGCAATTAAAGTCAAATTCGTTTTTCAAGAACACGACAAGCTGTTGTTGGGAAAATTGTAGCGCATGAAATGCTTTATTGCTTTCAAATAAAGAATACATTTACTAAATACTATTTAGTAAATGGGGAGTTTCAGAAACAACATACTATAAATGGAATTTTTCTTTCAATTGTTCAATAAATAGTTTTGTAATCAATACAACCATTTTTAATTAAATCGCATATTACATTAAATATAGTATCTGGTATCATTTTTTTATTTCCAATGGCAGATACGTTGATATAAAAATCATTAATCCTCTGCACCTAAAACAACAACAAAGATAAAAAAAAAAAAAAAAGAAAAAAAGAAAGAACACGAAACAAGAAACAGTTAAAAGAAGGAAAAGTTACATAAGCATTAAAACATTTTCCCTTAGCTTCCCAATAGCGATCACAGTGAGATTCACAAGTTAGAGCAGTACATTTTCCCAAGTGACTTTTGTTGATTATAAAGCATACGCTACGAATGGCGATGCATGGCCAACACTACCGCCTTCCTATGGGCTCAGTCTTTGCAATTTCCTGTTTCCATGGTTTTAAAGTTAATTAATTAACAAGTTCATATTTATGTACTTTTTGGAAGAGTTGTTTTGTATGAAGTTTAATCGAACAAAAAGACGTATCTTTGTCAAAAGTTTGTAAAATCTTGACACCCATTTTTGCCAATTCGTCTGCACGTTAGTTTCCTAGGATTTGGCAGTGACTAAGTATCCATTGTAATATATTAAGTTTATTTTCTTCTTTGATCTGTTGCAACAGGTTCTTGCACACATAAATCTCTGTCGAAAGAAGACTTTCAATGGATTCTACAGAAAAGCTGCTTTCGAACATCTGACAGAATAAGACCTTTCTCAAATTTATTCAGATGAGAGTTCAACAAATGGCTTCAATCTTTCCGCAATAAGCGGTTGAACGCTGTCCCAATGGTTTATAACAGGAGAATAGGTCACAGAAGATTCCAGCGCCGATGTTAGCATAACCATCAATACGAGAGCCATCAGTATCGATAGGGTATCTTATTTGTATGGTTTTGAGAGCCACCAAACATCCATACTAATGTCCCTTTTAATAAAATTTTTTTGAAGGTTAAGATAAAATTCAACCAATTCGGCATCAACTGGATTTCGAGGATGATGCAACATTTGGTGTTTACTTTTAATTGCAAGTTTAGTTTTTAACTTCAGTTACTTTCTGTGTAAATCTTTTTGAGTCTTCAAATTCCTTAATTTCGAGTATCTGGTATCAGAGATTCCTGGATTTGTAATATCGACTTTTACTAAGGGCATTACAGCGAACAAAAGTGGTTCTTTCAATCTTTACTTATACTCTATCAGTCAGGTAAACTGATATTAATAATAGAAAATATCAGTAATAACTTATTTATCAGATATTTTTACTTCTTTTTATGAAAATTTAATATTGAATAAATATCTAAAGGATATCGTGAATTTTATTTTATTAAATCCATATTAAGTGATCGATATTTCTTTCCGAGTGGGAAAAGAAATAGTTAATGAGCGATCGTCTGGTCTTCCGAGAATCTTTTCGTAGATAGAAGGCTGGGTAATCCTTTGGATCGCATAAAAAAAAAATTCAACGGGAATCGATCTGAAGTCAACAGTATACATTTTTCATAAATAAATAAATAAATAAATAACTGAAAACAACAAAAACCGTAATTAAGCTTTTACTTTTTGATTTTCTATTAAATTATGGATTAATACTATTGACACAGATCTTGAAAGGAATTAAGATCCTTTCTATTTCAAAAAAACAAAAACAAAAAAAAACACAGCAAAACAAAACGGAATAATATTCAGACAAGAAGCTATATTTGAAATAAATATAGGATTTTATTTCCGAAATAAGGTTTTTTTTAAAGTGGAATCCTAAAAAATTAGTGAAAATAAAAATTAATAGACAACAAAGTTATAATTTAAGAAAAGATAATTATATCATGCAAAGGATGTCAATTGTAGATTAAAGTCAATCCTCGTTATTCGCTTATCCACTTCTATAATACTGAAACCATACGAGTACAGATAAAAAATTTTGACAGGCCTATCGCGTAGCGTCGACACGAGCTCTACCAAGCAAAGCTACGGTCTTGTTCTTGCAGTTTCTGTATGTTAACAAGTCTTCATGTCGTTCTGATAACATTCAACGTGTTCTCAATATTTTACTGAGAATATTGTTTTACATTTTATAAAAATATAATTTTATTATTAGATTTTGCTATTTTACAGTTCTTTAGCTCATGAGTTTTAGTTAAATACAAGTGTAAAATACCTTTATATAATATATACTGCAGTATGGAAACTGTTCTTTACAAGCATGTACACGAAATGATGAGTTTATGATAATGAAAGTTTAAAGTGAAGAAGATCCGCGGGAAAATAACCCCCTTTTCTTTTTATTGGATCAGTGCTTCAGTAACTGCTGGAGTATCCAGCAATATAATTTTCGCGGTTAATGAAATTGACTGAATTTAAATCATTTAAAAAAAACCAACTTATAGTAATTATTATTAGTAGGAGTTGTATTTTTTTCAACTGATTAAATTGAACTGAAACTGATTCTATCTGAATTTGATTTATTTTTGTTTAGTTACGATCATGAGCAGCCTTTTACCTTTCAATTGGGACAACGACAGGTGATCGCAGGATGGGACGATGGCCTCAAGGACATGTGCTTAGGAGAAAAAAGAAAACTCACTGTTCCTCCTCACCTGGGCTACGGCGATGTAGGCGCAGGTAACAACTTATCACTAATTTCTAAAGGATTTCTGTCAAATTAATAAGGCAGTGATTTTAAGTTGTCATCCGTAAACCAGTTCAGTTTTTAAGAAACAAAGTGCCGTAATTAATTTGGATAAATATCTCAACTATTTTCCTTTCCTTAGTATTTATGTTTTCTGAAAAGCTTTTCTGAGCGAAGCATTTGATGCATTCTTCATAATTTATTTATAGGAATTTCAGTAACATTAAGTTGTAAATCCTTTGAAAATCATATTAGTTACAGTATTGTATTTCAATATGACTTTTTATTTTTATGTTATAAATATTTAATAGCCTCAACTTCTAAGTTTCTATTTTTGCTGAGAAGAAAGAATTTAGTGATAATAAAAATACAAGTGTTCATAAAATCACTCCATTCCGGAGTAGTTGTTTTTTATTTTGAAGCTTTTTTTTTTTCCAATTGAATATGATTTTTCCTATTGACTTGGTTTTTTTGTTGTTGTTCTAGGTGACCGTATTCCTCCCAATGCGGAACTCGTTTTCGATGTAGAACTCGTCAACTTGACAGATGCTCCCCCTAACGTCAACGTCTTTAAACAGATCGATAGCAACGATGACAACCTTTTATCGAGGGAAGAGGTGACGATCTTTACGTTACATTTCTGTTTTTCTTCTTTCTTATTTTTTTTCCCTCTTTATTTGCTTTTCTAGTCTTTTTTCTCTTCGGTTTTTTTTTTCTCATTTTCTTTCTTTTCAGTTATTTTCATTTAACTTCCTTAATCTCCTCTTAATCTTAAAACTCATTTAGTCTAAATGGCTTCAGAGATTTTTCATATTTTACATTTAGTGCATGTTAGTGTAAATTAAACCAGTAAAGTCTTCTTTTGATGAAATGCATTCAAAAGACGAAGAAGCTCATCGTTATGAGTAGGATTTTAACTGCCATTCAAAAAGTTTGATTTAATAGCTTTGTTACAATTAGGAACGACGATATTGAAGCGCAAATGTGAACGAATATCACAGTATGCAATGTTTAATCAATTTCTACTTAGTAACTAGTTGATTTAGCACGCAATCAATTTTAAAGAATTTTTTTTTTTACTCTTTTTTTTAATATTTATTAACTGCTTAAAATATTTTTTTTTTTTATTCTTAAAGAAGAACTGGTGTTTGGAAAAGGTTACTTAACACTAGCAATTTGCAAACTAAAAATACTTCGAAAAGAAATTTAGATACTTATTATTTTTTTTTTCTTAGTAAAACTTAATGAAAATTCAACAAAAATTGTAGAAAGATCTTCAAAGATCCATTTCTTAAGAAAATCAGTAGATTCATTTGAAGATTCTTAACCTCCATAAAAACTGTTTGTTTCTTTTTCAATAAGAAAACATCTTTTGGAACAACAAATATCCGGACATCCCAGAAATAAGTGTTCTAATAAAACAATCCCAGAAATAAGTGTTCTAATATAACAATCTCAGAAATA
>JAFIDM010000001.1:84391991-84408540 GCA_023159025.1 Thereuonema tuberculata
GAAATAAGTGTTCTAATAAAACAATCCCAGAAATAAGTGTTCTAATAAAACAATCCCAGAAATAAATGTTCTAATATAACAATCTCAGAAATAACTGGACTGGTGCTAGACATGAAATGTTGTAATAAAGCGAAAGATGTAGAATGGGATCATACAAAAAAAATTACAGTTTTCAATATATTATCAGATGCTATCTTTGCAAAACATAGTTCGTGAAATCTCTGGTTAGCTACAATTCTTCGATCCTTTACAATTAATGCAATAACGAAATGAAAACACTAACTTCGAGTGTAATAGTTATCGTAAGAGTATCAACGTAGTCACGTACAATGCATCTCATCAACTTCCACGTATTGAAATGGTGATAGTCGTCCTTCAGTAGTGGAGAAATACAAGAGTTTCGAATTTTAATGGATTTCGGGACTGGATTATTACGCACATGCGTAAGATCACAGCAAGGACTATAAACCATCGTCTCGACTGGTACAAAACTTTATCTTATTGTACTACGAAGAAGGGTAAATTGGTAAGATGAGTAATGGATGAACGCCCAGAAGAGAAGAAGAAAGAGATGGTCACCAACACACGAGGAAACATAGTTTGTAACTGGTTACACATTCAGAAGAAGTACAATGAAGAGTGGAAACGAATACTTTGAAGTATTAATTACACTGCACAATCTGACATTTGCTTCTACTAATTGAGAAGTTGGGTAGAAGGAAATCGAAGTCTGGACTGTTTCTCGTGCAACACTTTCTATCGTAGACTATTGAAGTATTTCTAATAATTGCGTTCCTAACATTGTAATGTGATGGTGAAATGAAAGCATCTATTCTTATAACACTTCAGAAAAGGTTTCAGAATGCTTTTGACATTGGTCTAAGATTGAGTTTTATTACAATTCCATTTGTTAAAAATGATTTAAATCTTCACATTCTGACATTAAATGGTTTATTGTAATAGAAGACTTTTAAACGCAGCAAGCCTTTAGTAAGGTTCGAATTTCCGATCAACATTTAAAATAACATACAGGGACTGACCAAAGCAATGGCGTACAACAATAATGATTCCCCTCAGCAACGTCATGCATTAATAATGATAATATCTGTCAATTCAATAATTAGGATAATATTCAGATAACACTTTCTCTAATTCTCCTCCTCCTACTTAGAATATAAAATAGGATTTCCATAAAACTTTGGCAACTGCCTATTTCTTGTAAATTTACGAAGTGGAGTTCGTTAGTTTTGGCTCCTATGACCTTCAGATGATTATCATTGATTTAGTTTGTTGATCATCTCTTAAATCTGTTTTTGATCATTGTTAATCGTTAATTCTAGACTGGACAGTGTTGTAAGTTGAATGTCTGCACGAGGGGCTAAGTGTTTTAGAGAAACCAAAAAATGTTACAAAATGCCATTTATAAAAGCATCTCTTATATATTCCTCCCCCTGTACTGTACAGCAGAATTAATGGCATTCAAATGACAATCTTTACTTTACTTACGGATTAATACAATCCGTATTAATTGCTTGTTGTTTCCTAGTTACTAGAAAATGCCTGGCGAAAACTTCATTTTTGATTGTTGTATTTCGTTCAAAATCGTTAAAACTTCTTCGTAAGTAATGCACTCATATTAATAAATTCATATAACTCTGGATTAGAAGAAATTGATCAATATTTTTAGTTCCTCAGCCTCCGTTATATTCGCTGTCCCAAAGGAATTTTCAAAAATCCTAAGGGCATTGTTTTCATTCTTTTGCAGCTTACTTGGAATTAGGATTGGCTTCAAAACGATTAGACCTCAGAAGTTTCTCCATTTTGTAAACTTACTAATTTGTAATATATAAGACCTTGAAACGCACCAAGGCTTTAAAATTTTATAACATTTAAAACAACAAACGAAGATTGTCCAAAGCAATGGCCCTCAACAACATCCTGCAGTAACAATGGTAACGTCTGTGAATGCAATAGCTAGGATACCATTAACAGAACACTTTCACTATAAATCGATGAAAATTGATGAAAATCGTTGTTCCAGTCACATAGTGGAGCTTGTATGGCTCCAATGTGTGAGATAAAAATATGCACAACACTTTAAAAAATTGTAATGTAGTTAAAAATACAGTAAAATTTACATTAGATTCGAGATCTTTTGGGGAACCTTTTAATATTGTGTATATTTTAACCGAGAGCTTTTTACACTCATTACCAAAAAAAACGACGCACCTAGAAGGAGTTGTCCGATTGTAATGAAATTTCGTATGCAAAGACATTGGGACCGCCCATGCAAATGATTAAACTTTGGTGTCCAATGAATAAATAGCGAGAGCTACGGCGCATCGGAAATGCACACTCAGCAGTTGTATATAAGAAGCGATTCTCAATCTCATGGTCAAACTTTCTGTTGCATTGTCGAGTTAGGATACCTTTCAACGACTGAAAAAATGCCTCGCCGCAGGATTCGAGCTCATTACGTGCAACTGTCAGAATTTGAAAGAGGTCGTATCATTGGATTGAAAGAGTTAGGTTGGGCAAATCGGAGAATCGCTCGTCGTATGGGTCGAAGTGATGCGGCGATTAGAAGATGCTGGCAGGAATGGGTGGACAGTGGCAGATTTCAGCGTCATGAAGGTAGCGGTCGACCTAGGGCCACAGCAGACCGGGAGGATAGAGTGATTGTCAGATCAGCTGTCACAGCGCCTGAATCATCGTTATCAACCATCAGACGTGCGACCCGCACACGAGTGTTCACCATGGCCATTCAAGGCGGCTGAGAGAGCGACATCTACGCTCGTACCGACCGCTACGCCACTTGCCACTCACGTCTGCACATCGTCGGGCCATATTACAGTGGTGCTTGGCTCGATCCGGTTGGAATGATGCTGACTGGGGACGTATAGTGCTTGCGACGAATCCCGCTTCCAACTGTGCCCTGACGATCGTCGCAGACGTGTCTGGAGACGCCCAGGGCAGCGTGCCGATACTGCTTTCACTATTGCACGCCACACAGGCCCTCAACCAGGAGTTATGGTCTGGGGTGCCATTTCCCTTGATAGCCGGACCCCTTTGGTCGTCATTAGCGGCACACTTACAGCACAGCGGTACGTCGACGACATTCTGAGACCTGTTTTGCCACCCTTCCTTTTGCAGTACCTGGCCTTATTTTTCAGCAAGATAACGCCAGACCACATACGGCACGTGTTGCTATGACATGTCTTGCAGCTTGTGAAACACTTCCTTGGCCAGCCAGATCCCCAGATCTCTCTCCAATCGAGCATGTCTGGGATATGATGGGAAGGTGACTGCATCCACCAGGGAATGTGGATGATCTAGCCCGACAATTGGAGCAAATTTGGCAAGAAATACCGCAGGAGACCATCAGGGAGCTTTATCACTCTACGCCACGTTGTGTGGCAGCTTGCATTCAGGGTAGAGATGGGTCAACAACTTTTTGAGCTCGTTACTTTGTAACTCTGAAATAAATATTTAAATTTGTCTGAAATTTTAATCATTTTCTATTCTGTACATAATCTTCCTCTCCTCCAATTTTTGTCTCCATCGGACAACTCCTTCTAGGTGCGTCGTTTTTTTTTGTTAATGAGTGTATTTATTTCTTTACTCATTTGTTTTGTTTTAAGTTTGCTCTTCTGAGAAGTTCTGCCATCTTAGCGTTCAAATTACAGGAGAAATTTTCGAATTCAAAGGACGGATAATCTCTTGTCCACAAATACTTATGCCAGATTTCAAGAACACCCGTTGTTTTAGTTCAGAAATTACAGGGTATTAGAAATTCACATATTGATTATATGAACATAACAGATCAGTAATTAAAATTATTATTATAAAAACTCAGTTTCTTTCTTAGCTGCATTTATATGAGCTATAGTAAAGAAAAAAAATTATCGAACACAACTGATGGTAAAATTACTGAGAGATGTATCCACCTAGCGGATGATAGAAGAAGTAAGATTACACTTCTTCTATAATCCGCTAGGTGGATATATCTTTCAGAACATAGTTTGTAATTTTACAATCAGTTGTGTTTGACAATTTTTTTTTTTTTTTATTTACTATAAATATAGCCCAAATATAACGAATACGTAATACATATGATTAAATATTTGTTCTCCTATTTCCGACAAAAATAAAATTTGAATATCTTAATAAATATACAAACACCTATGGCAATATTTCGACTTTTATTTTCAAAGCCTTATTCATGCCTTTGGAAAGAAGAACACGTCTCCTTATCCTAAAATGAAAAATAATAATACAAAACAAGAATAACTTTTCAAAACAAACAACTTATAACGTGATATCACAACGTTCATACACAAGCCAATTCATTGTTAAAAATTCTTCTAATCTTTAAATTTAAAATATGGTTTGAATATCTTAATTTTAACTAAAAGATGAAAAATGGTTAATTTAGGACCTAATTTGTTTTGATATGAAAGAAGACCGTCAGAGATAGACATAACTTACTCTTCAATCGCAAAACATTAATTAACAATAGAAAAAAAAAATCTCTCCATTTTGCTTCAGTTCAATTTCTTGAGGTACAAAAGCATTTTTGTGAAACATTGCAAGAAAAAAATAAGAACATAATCATTAATAAACGGAAAATTTAATATAACATAATATTACTTGAAAATTTCTTTACATAATAAAACAGAATAATATGATAGTATTTCATCTGAGTGTTTCTTTATTTTTATAGGTGAGCGAGTATCTGGTGAAGCAAGTACCTCCTGAGTACAAAGAGGAAGGACAACAGTTTGATCATGATAAACTCGTTGAAGAAATTTTCCAACACGAAGATAAAGATAAAAACGGGTTTATATCCCATGACGAATTCAGTGGACCCAAGCATGATGAATTATGATCGAGTCCCGTAAATAAAAGAAAAAAACATTCCAAGCGATTTGCCAGCCAAACACAAGTGATTCAATTTGATTTCTTATCTAAACAAAAACAAAAAAATAATAAAATAATAAATGAATTAATGGCGATCGTATTAATTTTATCTAAAAAAGCCAACAATGCAAAGAAATAGCCTCAAATCATAGCTTTTTTTATAAAATCGCATTTTCAGCGAAAGAATTGAATTTTATTTTTGAAAGAAGTTAATTTATTGATTAATAATTTCCAGATGGAGAAACTTTGAAAGATTTAAATATTTCTCCTTTTTTATTTTAGAAATTTAAAGCAAATTTTAATTTGACGATTTTCCCCTTTTTTTTTTTTTTTTTTTTTTTAATTTAAGTAAATTCACTTTGCCATTATATTTTTATTCGAATTTAATTCTTATTCATTAAATATTTAAAAAAAAATAATTAATGCTAATTATCAAAATTTGAATTTTCTATTTTAAAAATTACCGTAAATTCACAAAATTATTAGAATACAATTATTTATAAACCTATTTTTTTTGTAAATGAAGAAATTTTTTTCTAAAAATTTATTTTCGATGAAATTCTGATTTTTCAGATTTTGACTTAGAATTTTAATTACGCTCAATAAAAGTTAAAGATATTTAATTTTCCTAATTAAAAACTCATTGTTATTATTTGAGCTACGTAATTAAAAAGATAATAATAACAAATGATGGTGGATTCTCATTAGGAAGCAAAATAACAAAACCGTAAAAAAAAAAATCGTTTAAAAAATGGCAATTAGAATAGAATTGATTTGGAAATATAGAAATCAGCCAGGGAATAATTCCAGTCAGTTGTTCTTTCTTTCTTTTTAATATTGTATTCTTGACATTTCAAACGCATTTACTCAGAGACAAAACAGTGGATTTGCTTCCTCCACCCAATGGTATTTCCTCCACATTAGGTAGGTGATTTCAATGTGGTCCATTTCTAAACTCTGTCAGTGGTTGGATTGATTCTGTAGCCATTTGGTTTCTTTGTCCATTTCTTTCTCCGATATATTGACAGCAAAGTCCACTTAGGCAGCGATCCATATTGTCTATTTTTATGCAATTTTTAATAAATGTTATCAAAGTTTTTGTAAGCATATTTTAAACGATGAAATGCAGTTTAGTAAGATTAAATTTATCTATGTTAAATAGGTCTATCTTTAAACAATTAAAAGATTTTATATTTTAAATAAATAGTCCTAAGTGATAATGAAATTTTCAAAAATAAAAATAACTATTCTATTTTTTTTTCTTATAAAATATTAATTATTTTCTATTACGTTTTTTAATATTTACAACACAATTATGATTTAACATAATCAGGATTTTTTAAAAGTTTACTTTCTCATGACACAAAATAAATAAGAATTGCGATAACCTACATCGTTTTCGACCATTTTGAAAAGCAGCGTGGTATCTTTGATCTCGATTATTCTCATTTATTCTTTCATTGAATTATTTCATTCTTAAATTTGACTGAAAATAACTGATTTTGTTCTAAAGACTGTTTAAATGAAACTACAAAATTTATTTGTCCTTTGTATTGGACTGATGCCACGTTTTAGAAAATATTATTTCGAATTTCTTATTTATTGCTTAGAAATCCTGTACATACATTGAAATATAATAAAAACAAAATACTTTATATAAATTAAAGAAATAATAAAATTCTGAATTAATTAAACCTCCTGAAATTACTAATTGTTTAACTGATTTAAGAATGGAATAAATATAATTCGTAATATATTCACTTATACCTGATGATTTATATTCTTAATTAACTTTTGCTATTTTTATTCTAACAATATTTGTTTTTTCTTTTCTATTGGAATATATTTTCATTTGAAATCTTGATATGAATACTTTATTGTTGTTAGATTTTTTATTGACTGTAAGGACAAAAATGATTTTTTAAGCAAATAAAATTATCATTGTTAAAAAAAAAAGTATTTTTATTACTGTTTATTTTTCTATTTGCCCTTTCAATTGTAGTTAAAGAATGTTACAAGAATGAATCCTTTTAAAAAGCTGAAAATGTCTTGAATATTCTCAGTGAAGGCTATTATTTTTTTATATTTTTTTTCTTAAAGACTCATTTCTTTGGAACGGAAAACTCTATTATTTGACGAATTGAGAAGCGTCTTGAAGAAAAAAGCACAGGAAATCAAAATTAATAATTGCGAAAATCATCTTGCATCAATACACTGTTATCCTTGTAAATTTCAATACAAACCCCTTAGTTTCCTGTTTTTCCCCCCTAGTTCCTTGTCTAGTTTATTGAATGCTTCAGATCATATATCGGGAGTTAAGTATCTTTTTGGGAAGTATAATTTTGCGAGAGTTTTTTTCTTTTAATGTTATCAAGGACATATTATGTAGGATTTTATTTGGAGAAGGCCAAGTTAGCGAACCGATCTACAATATTTGATCTTCTAAATTTACATTTCTTCTTCGTTCTTTGGTCCCCTCGGCCCTTCACATAGAAAACTTCAGTTTGAACAAAAACTAAAAAGAGAATTAATAAAAAAATAAAAAAAAATACATTGCGTATTTCCTTCTGAACTCTAGTGGGTGCTTAGTTGCGGGTTGGAGGAGGCGTGGATTTTTCTACGCTCCTTTCTCCTCCAAACCGATCCTAGGGTCTACCCAGCCCTTTGTAGAATGGTAAGGGTTTCTTTCCCGAGAGTTAAAGGCAGTCGGCCGTCGCGTCGGGCTGATCCCCCGACCTCAATTTCGTCCCGTTGGTCGAGCTGCGGGAGTCTGACCTCCTGCGATCCCATAGGCCTGTATTGGCCTATCGAAGGGAACACTTTAACTTTTTAATTCTAATGGAACCTTCTGTTAAGATCTTCGCACATTTGGATGAACAATTAATTATTTGATGGACCTTCGTATTTGCTAGAAATACATCGCTGAATATTCCATACAGAAATAAATGGACACTAGGGAATTTCATTGACTGCTTTCTGTATAATGCACTTGTATATGAATGTGATACACTTGAAAAAACAAGGAGCAAAACTTCTTTAACTTAGAAATCCACTCAACGCTAAAGTGAACGTCAAAAAGTATTCTTGGATTAATTTTCTAAAGTTCAACTAAACGTGACATCCTTAAATCGGACCATCGTTATAAAGAGAAAGTGTTTATAATATATAACAGTTCGTCTGCAGTTTCTCAAGATGCGAAAGTGTTTCAAAATGCGAATCAGGTATGTTTTTTTCTTGTGTTTTTTTGTATATCTGAATTTTTCCCATTTTCTTTTTTATAAGTATCATTCTGAATTAATTGATTTTTATAGAACTTAGATTCGGCTTAAGAAGATTCGTTCCTTGATCTGGCCTTTTCTTTTTATTATTTCAAATTCTTTGATGACTTTAGGAAATGAAATTTTAGAGCTAAACGTAGAGATTCTGCTAAAACCTTATTGATATCTGTAACACTCTGTGATAAAAAAAAATCAAAGCACCACGAAGGAAGACTCCAATTTGGATGAAGAGAATTGGAATTGATTCATATTTCACAATGAAAAAATACAAATTTTTATTGAACATTAGCAGCAGCGTTGTTGTATTATTAGTACTGTGTTGAGCTACTTTGAAGGCTTGGAGTGAAATTTAAAGTCAATATTATCTTTGGCAGATCAAGCCAAGCTTGCTGCAAATGCCGGATGTTCGATAATGGATGCAGTTGACATATCAGACAAGCTCGATAGGTGTCAAGTCTCGGATTGGCCAAGTAAGACTTTGAATTGCTTGTAGTTTACTGCTTTGCAGGGTAGGTGGACGCGCGTTATTGCTTCTGGCAGATGTAACACGAAGGGTAAACAATGTATTGCAGGATCTCTTGCCAGTAGTACTGTACACTTAAAGTTTCTCAATTCATTATGACAAGGGAACTGTTGTCAACAGAAATGGCTCCTTCACAGCTTTACCTCGACAATATTGCGAGGATTTGAGCACTATCCAATCCTCCTTCATACAGTAATCATCTACTACAAGGTAGAAGCAGGAGTTATTACTAAACACAGTACGGACCATTCGAGAGCACACTCTCTCTCGGTCATGGAGCCTTCAGTTATGGAGGAGGCTTCCAAAAGGCGATGAGAATGAAACCTAGCTTCTTCAAAGGTCTATTCAATTCATCTATTAAAGGTGCGGATAGATACCAGTTAAACATCTCTCTGGAGGTTGAGTGAGCTGTCGGAAGGCTTGCCTCACAACTAACCGACTGTCTCTATTAATGGATCGATCAAGTTTGGCTTCGCGCAACCACCTTCTCACAGGAGCATCACCAGACGGTGAGTGATTTGTCTGTATAACCAACTGACTTCTTGCAGTCCTACAATGCGGCCCCTCTCGAAGTCCTGCAATTGTTTGTAAGGTCTTCGATCAGACATTACTGATAGTAAACTAACCTAAATGCTTTGTTCCACGAAGCAGAATGCGTCTAATAAGATTCTGAGGATCCTTCTATGCACTTCCATTGAGCAGTGGGATGAAAGTGACGGTTTTTTGAAAACTAAACTTTTCATATCTAATGGAAAGGTCGTAGCATAAGGAGTTTCATTCCAATTGTACACTTCCTTCATAGTGCTTCGATTTTTTTTCTTTTTTTTTTCACATAATGTATACAGACAATTCCAATCTGACAATCGAGTATTAACTTTCTTCATCTTTCTGATAGTTATATTAGAAATTTTGAAAGCTATTTTCTTTTCTAATGTGAAGTTTATTATTTTCTGAATACGACTCCTTTTCAACCTAACATTCTCTTTCCAAAAGTGCAGCCAAATATTAGGATGTCAAAGTGAAGCTTTCAAAATGTGGTGTCCTTTGCTCTGATGATAGAAAGTATTAACTTCAAAGGAATCAAATTATGTGTGTAATACAAAAGCTCAGTTTCAAAAATTCAAATTTAAAAAAATATTCATAACGCATGAATTTTGTTAAGTGAAATTTGAATAGAATTGAAAATAGGCTACTTTTATATTGGTATAAACATATATTTCTTAAGTAATGTAAGTAATCACTCTCTTATATTCTAAACTATTTAAATTATTTTCTAAATTTGTAAATTTAGATTATAAAAGTCGAACTCATAATGTGAGCAACGTCGTATGACAATTCAATCAATTTTAAATAAAAATTTGAAATTTAGCTTTAAGCAAAATATGGTGTAAATCATGAAATTTTTAAAATAACAAAACCAAATTAATTAAATTGACTGGTGATAAATATCCTGTACTTTAGTTAATACTTGTTGGAAGTTACAATACTTTTACAATCATTGTTTGATAGAATGGAAATTGTGAGAAGACTTCTGTTTCTTTGAGATTCTTTTTTATTTTGTTATTTCTTTTCTTTGTTGTAGGAATCTTAAGTTGTTTTTTTAGATTGAAATTCCATCGTTTTTATATTATTTTGTAATTAAAACTACAAATACTTAAAGGTTATCAAATGGTTTTGCTTGTTCACAGTTAGTTTGTTGGGTTTTTTTTTCCCTGAAATTCAGAAAAAAACAATAAAAACAACAACAACAACAAAGGCTGGAAACATTTTAATGCCACAACTTCGTATAACAATTATAGGACATTTCTTCAATAGATTGAATTATTTCCAACATCACAAATTTAAATGTAAAAAAACTACATTTAATACTAAAAAGCAAATTTTCAAAAAGATTACGTCTTTTCTTTTTCAAGCCTAAAAAATATTTTAGAGGCTGTAGAAGGAGGGATCTACAAAAGAAATATGGGAACTTTACAGATTGAATTATTCGCCTAAGGTAAGTTGGTTCCTAAATTTTATGGTATTCAATTAAAGCGTTGCCATAAACCTTTGAATTAAGAAATTTATCTTCTTGAAACTTTTTTTATTTTTCATATTTGAAAAATTTTCCGTCTGGATTTCGAGAAATGAAGACATATTCGCTTAAAGGTGAGAAAAATTTGCAAAGAAAATCATTAGAATTGATTGACCTAGTGCTCGTAATGCATTTCGATGTCTCATTTGAAGCATTTTTTTAATCAACTAACCCCGTTCTTCGTACGGATTACAATATTGTGGATTAGAAAGTAATTGAACTTGTAAGATCACTTCGAAATGGAGATTGCCGATTGCCGCCACACACTTCATGGTTATCCCCCTTCCCCTCAAAAATAAAAAAGTTTATTTTTATATTTTTTAACATTGTCTACCCCATGAAACCTACCCACATGCCAAATTTCAAGTTTGTAGCATATTGGGAAATGTGCTAAAACATTTCGAACAGACACACTCATATATCCACGAATTTACCTTTTATATTATAGATTTTAAATTTATGAATGCTTTGATAGGATTAAATATTACTTTGGAAACTTAAATTTAGTATTTGAAGAAATAGTTAATGAGTAAAATGATGGATCGTTTATATTAATAAGAAGGAAAGGAGGGAAGATAAATGAAGAATATACGGAAGTTATGTTTAGAAATAATTCACTTTCAGCAAAAGAAGAAATGGAAGGTCTTGTTACTTGTTTTTATCTGTTGATTGATGATTTTTATAGTATTTTAATTGGTTCACGTGCATCAACTGAATTCCTTAATTTTCAATTTAATAATTGGTGAAAAGCAGAACAGACCAACGATTTGCGAAGTGTTACAAAGCCAGTGACGAACTATAATCTAATCAAAGTTTGCAGCTGAACGTTGAGAGACTGTTTTACGACTTTTTTCTTTAGCAAAGATCGAGAGAAGGAAATGATGTTGACTGCCTTCTGTTCTCTGTCAGACGCTTAATCAGAATTCCTGTTGACACCTACATTACACCCTCAGATCGATACAACCCCTCCAAATAATGGACTGACAACTCATCTGGTTACATTCGTCCCTCTTTCAACTGCGACAATTTCGAATTTTTTTGTCTTTTTCTTTGGTAAAACATCATTAGACTTTAAAAGTTGTATTCAATTAAAGGTTAAAGATTAAAATTTACTCTTATTCCCAAGCCTGATTTTCTTATTTATTTTTTTAATTAAAGCATAAAAAAATATAGAAAATTTGAAAAGTTAACGTTAATAGAATGAAGACGATGGACACTATAGGAGGTCGACAATCCTGCGATCACCACCAGAATGAAATAAATTGGAAGGTCAATCCAACACTCGTTTGTTTCATTTTATTTTTATCCCAAAAAAAAAAACGGTAACCTTTGGTATTTCGAATTCAAAGATGGAATTCCAATATGGTTTGCCATCGTATTTGAAATTGAAAACATTAATTTCAGTTATTAAACTTCTCGATACACTGTAAGAAGATAGGAGATATCAAACATAGTAAAGTGAAATCCAATGCCAGAATTAGAATTGATTTTTTTTTTTTTTATAATTGTCTTAATCTTGGGAATTTCTGTTTTTTTATATTCAAAGTTTTTGATTATATGTTTGCGATTTTATTAAAAACTATATAATTTATATTTTAATAAAATACGCTAGTGGTCTTATTGTGGTCCAAAGGAAAATACATATTGCGTTCTTCCCTACCTCAGCAGGATGAGCCCTGGACCTTGTGATAAACGCAATAAGGGTCATAGATCACGAATATATATACACATGACATTCAAATTCTTCTTCCCACGATTTTTATATATAAAATTTATATAAAATATATACGGTATATATATATATATATATATATATATATATACGGTATATATATTATTTCTACTTTTTAAAGATTTTTCCTATTTTCAAAGTTTATAGTCACGTTGTTTTTAGAGCTTTCGCCACAAACTTTTCAGAGCTTTTAGGGTGAACTACAAATAAGTATAAAAAATTTCGAAATCTGTTCACGGATTTTTAGGGGTAGGCCTTATAATTGCCGTAAATTTTGAGATTTTGAGCTAAAACTTTTGTGGGTGCTAAATACCCTGAAGGACTCGGCTGGTATTGTATTTCAGTCAAATCGAATCAACCATTCCAAAATGGCGGCCGATAGAAATGGCGCCTTTTTGACGTTTTTCCTATTTTCAAAACCCTTATCCTAACGTTGATTTTGCCATAAACAGTTTACAGCTCTTACAGCATTGATGAAACTACAAATAAGTAATAACAAAGTCGACATCTGTTCACGAGTTTTGAAGGGGCGAAGCTTAGAAGTGGGACGTGGCCTCAAAGTTGTGATTTGGATAACTTATTTAAATTTTGGACTTTTCAGCTAAAACTAAGCTTGTCTTCGAATGACTGAATATTAAAATATTATTAACAAATACTACTCACAAATCTTAAAAGGGTTGACCTTTGGGAAATGCACTTAACGCGGTAAGTGCGTGACAGAGATGTTTCATGTAGGTTTTAGCTATATAAATTTGCTTTTTCCTGATCAGAATAATATTGTATTGTTGGACCAAAGGTATTAAATGCATTGTTGCTGTCTTCATTTTAGTAAACAGAAATTAAACTATTGTTTAATACAAACAAAACAACTTTCTTTCTATGTATGTAATTACAGTGAAACTTGGATATTTCGAACTTGTTTAATTCGAAATTCTGGATAATTCGAATTTTTTGCTCGGTCCCTAAAATTCCGTATTAAAATAATGTTAAAAAATCGTGGATAATTCGAATTTTATTTTGGATAATTCGAATTTTTCGTACTATTGTCCTTAAAATATTACGGTAAAAATTGTTCCTGAGACTTTTCTCAGCTAAGATACATTATTTATTTTAACGGACTTTCTAAGGAAAACAAAAGCGAATGTTGGAATGTATTTTTGTATCAATTGATAGGATTGAATCATATGCTATGACTCAAAGATTGCATTCAATGAAGCAATTAAAAATATCTGTCTTTTTTTTTTTTTTAAGTGATGAATAATTAAGCTAGTAAAAAATGTTTGATTTAATGAAAAAAAAAGTAGCAGTATTCTTAAATAAAGTTTATGTGTATCTTTGATCGTGAAATTAATCTTTTTTATTTATCTCTTCTGTTTTAGGAAATAAATGTAATTCGAATTTTTGGATATTTCGAACTTTTTCTCTGGTCCCTTCAACTTCGAATTATCCAAGTTTGACTATATAATATTATTATCAATATTATATACACACACATTGAAGTCTATTAATTTCTTTAGAGATAGACTATAAGCCTATCTACGTGTTGGTTAGTTGGTAATGGAAGTTGTCTTTTGTAATGAATCTATGCACCATAAGATATTGATTGGCAAGGATTTGTAACGGAAAAAGAAGCTGAATCAATCAATGTAAGATATAAAATTTATTGGACAAATTAGACAGGTTGAAATTTTAGCTAATCATTAATTTCAGTTGAAAAATGCTAAGTTAAGTTTTCAAAGCAGAATTATTTTCATTATTATTTCACGAATTTTTATTTTTTACTTAGTAATAGATAATGACTCATTAGAAGCATTCCAAGCAAAATATTAATCCTCTATGTTTCTGTCGGAAATGAAATGAATAGAGAACAATTGAAACATCCCCGAACTAGTTTTAACTCTAGTAAGAAATAGCCTTGTTTTCAAATGCATCATAAAAATTTTAAATAATCAAATACAAAATGTTCGTTACGATGATGAGATGATGAACATTTCTTCCACTCCAATTTTTACAGATTACACAGTATAACAAAAAAAAAAAAAGCCAAAACTTGAAACTATGAAAATTTTTATGTTGTGTGCGCTGAATTCGAAAATGCATTCCATTTTTTCATATCACGTAAGGTTTTTGTTCAGGGATGCAATCCCGCTTTCTGCTAATACGCGCCGGGTTGGCACTCCAGCGTGGTCTGATTGTAAACATAAGATAAAATTGCAGGTAGACGCTAATGGAAGTTAACGGTTATATGACAGATTTCCTGTTTACATTCTTTCCGAAATGTATATCCTTACTCCACTGCTAAATATATATTAGTATCAATAAAATTCAGACAATGTAGTGACTTGCTATTGTGCAGAACGTTTTTACGTAAAGTTGTGATCGCATTTATTGTGAGTTCAGATGTTAATTTTGTGGTTGTGAATAACAGTGCTTTTAATAGTTAAAAAAGTACAACAGACTTTTAGTTCGTAAAACTCATACAAAGTGGCAATTTACAGCAACGATGTTGCATCAATTCTCCGAATGTATTTTGCCATGTGTGTGGTGAATTCACTACAAAATATCAAAGAGAAAATATTACTCCTACGATTAAGAAAGCATATGAATTATATCTTAACTCTAAAGGAGATAAGAACAAACGTTTTGCACCTAAATATGGTTGTAGCGGATATTCTAGTAATTTGAGAGGCTGTTTAAATGGCGTTTCTATGCCGTTTGCTGTTCCTGTGATATGGACAGAGCAGAAGGATCATCTCTTGGACTGTTATTTCTGTTTAATCAAACATTCTGGTTTTCATTGGCATTTTCTTTGGTCCCCAAATGCGAAAAATCTAGCAGGATCCTATTTTCGAGGAAAAACTCATCGAATCAGAAAATGTGCGTGGTGTGCGTTCAAAGACGTATGTTCGAAATTCCTGGGAAATTACAGAGCTCTGGAAAAACAACAGAGTTCTGGAAAATTTGTGACGATCATATGAGGTAATGGGCTGCAATATGTCCCTTACAATTCATTTCCTGCAGACCCATCCTAACTTCTTTCCAACGAACCTGGTAATGGTCAGCGACGAGCACGGAGAAAGGTTTCACCAGCAAATATCCCAAATGAAAAGGCGATATGCAGGAAAATGGTCTCCTAACATGCTTTCTTACTACTGTTGGTTTCTTGTCTCTGAATGTTCCGGGCCCAGCCATAAAAGAAAGTCTTCCAGAAAAACATTCTAAAATTGTAGGTTTTTAACATTTTTTTTAAAGTTATTTGCATGTAATAATTTTTTTTTTTAATTTTTTTAAACTCTTTGACATTTTATCAGTAATCAGCACATCCTTTTCAATAAAATGAACGCTGAGTGTAGTAAAATTTTGACTCTTGAACTACTACTATGAAAAACAGGAAATTTTTAACCAAAATATTGAATATGGTTGCCAAAGAAAACGGTACGTGATAGAGAATTTTTGACTTCAAATTCGAATTTAGGAGACCCGAATTATTAAAAGTAACATATTTTCATTTCATGGCATGAAAAAAGTTAAAAGTTTGTTCTACAGTGTATTATTTTAATACGTTTTCTTCCGATTTTTCTTTTTTTTTTTTGGATTTTTTTTTATTATATTTTTTTATTTTATTTTCTTTAATGTTTTTTTTTAATCCAGCCAACATTCTCATTGTTTCAAAGTCAGAGATTCTTCTTCATTTTTATAAGAAGACAGATTGACGATCCAATGGAAGTTGTATTCCATCAATTCCTCTTTCCTAATTGTGATTTCAAATTAAATATATAAGCAGTCAGTTGCACAGTAACTGGAAATAGCAGCTGAAATACCGCATTTATCGGCGTATAACACGCAGGTAGAATTTTCAGCCCTAAATTTCAGGGGAAAAAAATGCGTGTTTTACGCCGATAAATACGGTAGTTACTGTTGGTTGCGCGTTTCTGAAAGTTGTTGAGTGTTGATTGCAAAAAGGTAAAATTCATTGTAAATTAATCGCAAAAAACTAAGTCATTTGGGTTCCAAAAAAAAAT
>JAFIDM010000001.1:84423540-84439497 GCA_023159025.1 Thereuonema tuberculata
TGTTAGTAATGAGTAAGTGATTATTGTTTTAACGATATGTCCAGAAGAGTGTATGTGATATGTGATATGTAAACATCTCTATAATTATTTCAATTTTTAGAAAAAACTTGAAAAAGGAAAGAAGAAAAGACTTTCCGAAAATTTGTTTAATAAATGTATTTTATAGTATATTTTATTTTGTGGAGATGATGTTTATTTGTTAATAAGACAATAAGTAGAAAAGAGATACGAAAGAAATATGGACTTAAAGCATTAGGTTAAGTGAGGTATCATCCTTTCCAGGATGATTCGTTGGAAATACAAAAGAAAAAGAAAAAACAAAAACATATTGTTCAGAATACTTTACTTTCAGAATTCTTTAATCTTCATCGCCAAGTAAGTTTTAAGACTCATTTCATTAATTGTTTGTTTTTGGTTTGCAATACTTTTTTAAATCATTCTTTCCCTATTTGTGAGTTATTTTATGAATATTTGCAATACGTTTTCTCGCATCATACTGTGCCAACAAAACAAAAGAAGAAACAAACACACCTACATTGAATAATTATACAAGATGTTTTGCTCGAAAACTATTCATTTCCGGACCCATGTTTATAGGAACTTTTTTGTTGGTTTCAGGAGTAGAACCTAAGGCTAAATTTTTGACCCACCCTGTATATATGTTTCAAAAAATTTTGACCCCTCCTGTATCCCAAAGATTACCTGTATATATGTTTTTATATTTTTATAACATAGTGAAAATATATCAGTATAAGAAACATTTTCGAATAGTCAACAGTTATATGGATGTTTGTTTAATTTGACTTTGTGTACATTTTCTATTTATTTCGATAGTTAAAGATTTCATTCCACTTTTAGGATAGGCATTAGGAGGAAATATTGAATTAAGTTTCAGATCTTGAATGCTGTACATTCCGTGACAAAATTCGTAGCGGTTTGACAGAATTAATTTATTCCCCCTTTTTTTTATTATTTACAATTAATTATTTTATTCGTGACAGTGTTAAGTTAATTTGCTTTAAAAATAATGGTAATAACTGCGTGCCATGTTTAAACCGTAGAAGTATGAAATCGTGCGGTATTTTCGCGATATTTTTGGCCAAAAATTTATGATTTTGATCATAACACGGGAGGAAGTGGGGGCCGATATTGTCTTTGGTACCTGGGTCCTGAATTTGATTTGGGGGGCCTGGTTACTTGTGACATTATTTTACCTTCATTAGATCAACTCAGCAGCCGCGCTTCCTGGGTTTAGAACTAACCCGTCGTAATCTCGTAAAGGTCCGCTGTCAGTTAATGCATTGAAATCGATGATTAAGAGAATTTATAAGCTTCGCTTCAGTGGATAAGTCTGCCCAGAAAATTGCAACTGTAATTAAAAATAGCAGTTCGGCTGGCAGAGGACTAAACCAGTGCCAGAACAGACAATTATAGACGTTGCAGCTGCAATCGTCGACGGCACAGAGGGGACCCGTACTGGTAGGAGTAGCAGTGCCCGTGGAGTATGCCACGGTACCGAAGGTCTAGAGGAAACTTAACCACTTCTATCCAAACAAGATCAGTCGCATACAACCAACTGGAACGTAACGATTACAGTAGACGACTGGCATTTGCTCTCATGTTTTTTGCCAGAATTGAAGTCGACGATGAGGAGAATTTTGTGGGGAAATGAGGTCCATTTTTATCTGGATGGGACTGTCAACATCCAAAATTGTTCAATTTGTGCATCCAAACATCCCTATGCGTTTCAGGAAATCCCATTACATTCACCAAAATCACTGTTTGGTGTGGCTTCACAGCAGATTTCATCGTAGGACCATTCTTTTCTGAGATCATTACTCCTTCAGGACCAGTAACCTATTCCATTATCAACAGAAATATCGCTATGTGCTGAACAGTAAAGTTATTCCCAATTTCAGCAAAGACATGCCTGGACGAGATCATTTTTATGCAAGATGGAGCACTACCACACATTGCTCAATCGGTACAGCAGCTTCTAAGGCATCACTTCACAGACGAAAGAGTCATCAGCTGCTTCTTTCCGTTGCATGACCGTTGATTCCGTTGATTTAACTCCATGCGACTTTTGGCTTTGGGTTTCCTTGAAGTCCAAGATCTACCTTAAAAGACACTGTATCATGGGCTGTGATTCCTTCAGATGTGTTACATTCGGCTGTAGAGAATGTTATGCACAGGATGCTATTTCTGGTCCACAAGAACGGTGACCACATTGAACCTTGGCCCCTTCCGCACGGGGGAAATGAATGTGCTGCATAAAAGGTGATGTTTCAGTTGAATTTCGTCTTTGTTATTTATTTGTCTATCCATTGCAACTCTTTTTTTCATTGCACAATTTGGTGCAATAGTGTAAGTTTAATTTCGGCCATCTTGTATATATGACGCTGCATTATTGAGTTACTGAATTTTTTTTCTTCTTTTTATGTGGTACGGGTTAAGGAGAGGGAATTGGTATTTTCTGATTCTCTTTTTTAAGAATAGAATTTGCTTCTAATGATGTTCCAGCCAATTGATACCTAGGCCTTTCCTGCAGGGAAGGACAGTTATATATCCCAACTCTTATTTCATATCATCAGTAGAACTCCTCCTTCTTTGTTGGCACAGATCAAGTTTTTATCAATGCTCAACGAAGTTTTGTATTTGTTTTGTTTGTTTTTTCCTTTATAAAGTATAAAGTATCCATTCGGTTTACAAATGAACTAAAAGTATCCCACTTACAGGTCTTTACAGACTCTTGGGGCAGCTGGAGGTTAGGCTCCAGCTTTTCGTGATCTAACGGGACAAAGTTGAGGTCAGGAGATCAGCCTGACGCCCGCCCGTTTTTAACTCCCGGGAAAAAAACCCGGTACCCATTCTACAGAGGGCTGGGTAGACCCTAGGACCCGTTTGGAGGAGAAAGGAGCGTGGAAAAATTCCCGTCCTCCGCCGAGGCCGGAAATCAAACCCGCTACCTCCAACCCGCAGCCAAGCGCCCTAACCCACTCAGTTACCGGGCGCACTTACAAATGAACTAAGTAAAGATAATTGATTTGAGTAGGATTTCTATACCAAGCTATTTATGTCGTGAATAGATCTTTAAATAACGCTAATAGCTTTAATTGTACGATCATTGATCATGTGTAGGGTGACCAGACGTCTCGGATTGTCCCGGATTTTGTAAATAGTCAACGTGAATTTGCTAATGCCGATCCATGTAAGGATGGATATATTTTTGTCACTGGAGATAATAATTCTTTATTCAGAAAGCACTATTTAAAAGTGAATTTTTTGGAATTCGCACGATGCAGATTTTATTTAGTTGTGTTTTTTTTTATTTTCTTAGTCATCAAAGTTGTCATATCCCGGATTGACGTTGGAAAAATCTAGACACTTTAATCATGCACCATGATAAAAACAAAGCAAAATAATTGAACTCAGACGAAGGATTTTCAAAATATGAAGCCTTGTTCATAAGAAACAGTAGCAACAAACTCTCTCTCTCTCTCTCTCTCACTGTTTTTCATTAAGTAATTTGAACGCTAACCACTGATACGCTTTTTAATTCCGTCAACTAGGCAAGTTAATAAGCTATTATTATCATTACATTATTTTTCTTCCAAAGTAATAGTTTTTTTTGTCGAATTGAGGCCGAACACATTTAAAATCGAAACAATTGTAACTTTTTAATTTTTATATATATTTTTTTTAATTTTTAAGTGTGTTCGGCCTCAATTCGACAGACACATTCCGAACGTTAAAAACAAATAATAGATTTTCTGTTTACTGAATTCCTTTACTTCACATACAATTGGAATCAATCTAGAGGCTTTCTTCGCAGAAAAATATTAATTTTCTTCCAAGTAATGAAAACGAAATAATAAAATCACCATGTACTAATTAATACGAAACAGCTGTAAACAACGTAAACAAAGACGATTTAAGATCACTAGAAATATACATTCGAAGCTATATTCTTTCCTTGAAATGAAAACAGAAATATTTTAATTCTTCAAATATCAGTAACTTTGCAGAGAATTGAAACCAATTCTTTCACTATTCAAAATCTAATAATAACAATAATAATGTTTTTGAAGGTATTTAATTTTTTTTTCTAAGACCCAATCTGTGTTAAAACGATTCATTTTTTACTGCTAAAGTTTACTTTAAAAAACATAAATTGATTTATGTAAAGTAAGAATAAAAATATATTAAATATTTGTTAAAACAACATTTTCTGTCCATGACTGGATGGCAGATGTTTTCTAACGTGATATCATCACAGCGGTCGTTAAACTGAAAGTGTTTTTAATTTTGTAATAATTACGCAGCGGAACCAAATCGGAACGAAAAATTTGAGAAATATTTTTGCATTTGTTTTTGATTTAACAGGACAATAACAAACAAAATAAAATACATTTGTTAAAATACTATTTTAATTGCTGAAAGAAAAATCTGCTATTAATTGCCGAGTAGAACTTTTATTCGAATTAATTGTAATGTTAATTCTAAAAAGTATACTTCCTCTTCAAAATTAATATCCAAAAAAATTAAATAAAAAAAAATAAAACTGTTACTACATTTTAAAGTATTTCCAATCGTATTTTTTTAATTACTGTTATTTATTAATTAACGGAATTAGTCATCTTAATTTATTAAAAAGGTGAAATAGTAAAGCGTTGCAAGTCGTTATAGGTCATTTCTGTAATCTTACAAACATATGAAGTAATCGCTTAAGCATTTCTGGTTCCTCTCTACTGTCAGATGATAAGAATGGCTGATTCTCTCTTACGTCACGAGCCCAGTAGCCAATGGAATTGACTATAACATGCGTCATAGGTCGTTTTGAGTCTGGCAAGTCAGTGGTGTTTCTCCAGGAAACATAAAGGCGTTGAGATTTATAATTATGTCTCTGAATATGAGGTGAAATATTTACCGAGATTTCGAGTACAGTATGAGAGACTATCTGAGATCAGAGTTGCTGCAGCCGATCGAAGACCTTCAACGCAATGAAGAGCGGAAGAAGCGTGTCTAGCGCCGTTTGACCGTCTCCCAGAGTAGGCTTAAGTTGCAGCTGGGCTTTTCATCATGGGCACCAAACACTCATGTTGTGTCTATTCAAGTCCAAGACACGAAAGGAAAACCCCTGAGGAGAAATATATCACAGAACATAAAGGACAGAACAGGGACGAAAGCACTTCGAATCTCCAACACATCAGTGAAAGGGAACAAGATGGTAAAAAAAAAACCGACCCTTGTTTACGAAAACTCTAATAAGCAAAGCAAAGTCTTCTCTAATCTTGTTCTCTCTTCTTGTTGCCGGGTTTCCTGTTGATAATTATTTTTCTGTTCATATTTCGTCTTGAATTGTTTCTCTGATGATACGTTCTTCGAAGATTAAACTCATGATCCGGGTATAAGATTTCGGATAAGTTTCAGAGCATGTCGAAATAAGGAAGGTGAACAAAAGAATTAAAGTGGTTGGTCGCGAAGATTTGCAAAAGCAAAGCGAGAAATAAGCGAATTCGAATCGTGTTTTCCCACTTAGTTTGTATTCAAAATTCAGTATCAGCATTGAAAGCCAAATTCTCTTTTCCAAGAAGAAAGAATTAATATAAAGTTATACATATTTTTTTATTTATTTATTATTTTTTTTTTTTCAAGATTAAGTATCGCATAAATCGGTTTACGTCATGGAAAGATTGTTTACCTCACATACAGTAGAGTTATTAAGATTTATAAGTATATATATTATTTTCATTTAATGATTTAAAAGAAAAAAAAAGGAACTTAAATCAGTAGAACATAATGTAGGTAATACGCTTTTATAGTACGATGAAATTTTAAAATATTTTTTTGTTGTTGATATTTTTGAGAAAAAAAAAATGTGATTACAATTAATGAAAGATTTGAAAGGTAGCAGAATTAAATTTATATGTAGTATTATGTTAATCACTGAAGTGGAAACTTCAGGATTTGAGGTCGCTTTACTAGACATATTATTTGCCTTAAAAATGGATAGTTTTATAAATCTCGCTCTGCAAGTTTATTTAACTGTAAATGTACATGACTGTTGTGAGCTTCATATATTTTCTGCTTATATTCTGCATAATTTGACATAGTTACTGAGATTCGAAGTTTCATGTTAATAACTGTAAGTACACTTGCAACGAAATTACTCTAAATAAACAGAAAGTTCGTTTATATGTAATCAGCATTGTAATATAAAAAAGTGGAATATACGTAATAACCAAAATTAGTCACCGCTCTTTGTTATATAAAATTGTAGGTATTTTATAAAGTTTTATTAAGTAAGAGCTATTTCCCTTATTAATTGAGTTGCGAGATTCCAATTCAAAAGAAGTATTATTATTATTATTATTTACTACATAGATTAAAGCATTAAAAAAAAAATATATATATATTTGAACAGTACATCACTTGCCTCCCTTTCAATTAAGATTGCTACATTAAACTCCTAGTGTGTGTTCAGAAAAAGATATGTTAAATTTTAATTACTTACAGGATTAATTGAACTCCTGTGAGTGACTATATATACACATATGGTTACAAAAACTTAAGAGATATGGTGCTACACAATGTTATAATGGGAAATCTAGAATTGGAGAAAAACAAATTCACAACTATGGATACAACATCAATATCAACAGTCAAATAACAGTATACATAATTTTATGGTTCCTGGACTTGAGAATTTAGCTTAAAATATTAGCTTTAATAACTTTAGCTTAAAGTTTTAAAGAAATACCACTCTTAAATAACTATTTCAGTGAATAATAGTACACAGTAGCATATCACATAGAGTACTTTTGACTAATGAGAACTTCGTTTCTGACGGTTCTAAATTTCTTTTTAAGCTGTTAGATTGAATTGGGAAAACAAATTAATAACTAATTCCCTGCATTTCTAAGGGTTTTTTTTTTCTTTTTCTTTTTCTAATTATAATGAAGGAAAGTTGTATTCAGCATATTAAGTGAGCTTAGTTCATACAATTAAACATTGTTTACTTGCTGAAAGAAGTTTTGTTATATTTGAGTTTGACTGGACTACATCATGTACTTGTGATGTTATGGAACCATGTGATATACTTGATACATCATTCAGGAAATTCTTAAGATTTAGGATATGATCCTTTTTATTCAAAATTTTTCCCTGTTAGAATAAGATTTATCCTCATTTGAATTTTGTGGACAATGCAATGTTTCCTTTATTTATTTGATTGGATTTGTTTTGATTACTAAATAGTTTTTCGTACAGCAATACTTGCATTGAATGATTCTAGTGAATCTTCTCTCTCATCTTTTCCTTCTGATGTCATCTATTTCAGTTACCTGGCCAATCATTCCCTGTGCTTTCCTTCATATTGACTTACCAGAAAAACAGAGACATTACCTGTGTTCTTTGGTCAATTTGAATACTGCAGCAATACATACTGTAAACCATAGAAGAAAAAGATTGTTGTACTGTCCACATGCTGACGTTCCATGTGAGCTCGGCATTAACTTCCTGGTTTTCTGCTGTAATGTCTGTTGCATATCTGTCGGAATATGTATTAGAATATGTGTCAGACAACATTGTACCCTATTATCCAGAGTTTTGTTGGCCGCAGCAGTACGCTAATATTGTGTAGTCGCTGTAGATGTAAAATTGTTGCACATTGAAAATCCAAATTTTGTATTGATTTTGGAGTTGGAATGATCATCTCTCTGACACCTACTATCATGCTCATTCAAAATTGCTTAAATTGTGGTACGTTGCCATCATCATTGTGAATTATACGACAATGGATTGAGAGATATCTGCTTTTACATTATTTCAATTGCGAAAGAACACCACTTAATGCAAGGTGCATAGGCATGTACTGGTATTGGATGCCACTGTCTCATTTTTCTGGTACTTCAGTGAATGATTGAAGCTGCTTCTCATTGAAATAATAAATGTTTTAGGAGAATCACTGATTTCACCAAAGTTTGCTTCTTATTGCTATTTTTTTTTTTTTTTTCCTAAAGTAAAACTGAACAAACTTTAGCATGTCCATTATAAAAAATATCAAGTTTCTAATAAACAACAATGGGTGAGACCAAATTGTTAACCAAGTGACATCCTGGAACAGCTGTTTCACGCTGTTGGGTGATTATCAGCCAGGAGCAGTCACCAATAAACAACGAGCTCTCAGTTCTGCTGCGCTTCCGACGATCATTTAATAAATTTAGTAAATTAAACAGTTTTTTTTTTTTTTTTAAGCATTAAGTATAAGGAAACAGTTCTCCTGTAACTACTACATTAATATTATAGGGAAAGCCAAATAACTGCATTTTCTGGTGATTTGGATGAACATTCAGATTTCACTAAGGGATTTTGAAAATATTATAATACAGTAGGAAGCATTTCCTTGCGTTCAGATGAAATTCATCATGTAGGCTAGTGTATGACGACGTATAAAATAAAAGGTGACAACATAAAACTTATGCAATCTTGATATTCTGGAGTCAATACACCGATTTCTTTGTCAACAGAATTCTTGAAATATCCAAATTGTATTTTTTTCAATATGCTTTTATATTTTCTTATAGATCTTTTGACTGTTTATTTGTAAGATTCTACAAATGGCAAAGATCATTCACATCCTTCGTATCTTGCAGTTAATGTAATGATGTCTTCATAACCTCATCCTCATTAGCTGCCCCTAGGTTACAGCTTGCCTGTAAAACATAGAGGACCGCTCTTGCCTTTATGCTTGCTGGATGTCACACTCTGTAGTGGCCAAACGGTTAGAGATATTAGAATGTAACCTTCACCATTGTGTTTAGCATCAAACAGTAGGTGACCACACCCAAACAATCAGACTTCTAGGTCTAGGAACACTCCTTGACCGGAAGTTGGGGGTCAAAAGTGGTCGCATCCGATAAAGAGGAAAACTGTGATAGATGCCCCCCCCCAATATCAACCCTTCTGAACACATTTTGTTTATAAAATTGTGCATTTTATGGGCCACTTTGCTTTTGACACTGTCTAAAAGCATTAATTTATCTTCTTTTCAATCTCCTGTAGAATGAAAGTCAGTTTTGCTGTTCTTCTGCAAATTGACCTATCCATTAACAAATGTCTTTGAATCTTGCAGTTGCAATGGGTAAAGCAATTAACATGAAATGTCAAAAGTAAGTTGATTCAGGTCATTTGTGCAAAGAATAAATTTATGTATTTGATACCATATTGTGTATACCATCAAAATAGCTTGATTAGTATACTTTTGAAGGTATGATGATTTGCTTATTCTAGAATTCAAAAAAGTGTCAAAAGATATGCTACATATGATAAGTAAGATATTATATGATGATTGAAAGTACATGGGAAAGGAACTTTATTTCAACTATGTCAACAGTCTCAAAAAACTCCAGTATCATTGTTTCTCATTGTCTAAACAGATGTGACACCTTACTGCTCTTCACACAGCTTGGCATGCCACTGTCTTGTGGTAGTTAAAGCAGGTCTTTATCCACATAAATCCATGTGTGTTGCTAACTGCCTAGTATCATAGGTTATACCTTGAAGTTGTCGTGCCTTAATAAATCAGATTGCCTTTCATGAAGAGTCTCACTTGGTTTATATCAGAAGATCTATAAACATTTAGAAAATGCAACACTATCAAACAAATGGGATTAAGATGCGAAGGTTCAACTATAATAGTTGATCATTTCTGCTGACCATTACAGAAAGTACTCCATTACAGTCATGTTATTCTATGACCTCTTGACTAAAGCATTCCAACATTGTATTTTATAAAAATAAACTATTTCTATCACTAAGATATCTGATTCATATGAAAAAGGGTAATTAATATAAGCAAAAGAATTCGATAAGTTAATGAGTTTCTGCATCATCATCAGTGAATCAATCTTGAGATCAGTTAAAGCCAACAATGAGCCATTGAACATATCCAATCCTGAGCTAAGTGTTGGCTCTTTCATAACTACTTAATGCTATATCACTAAGAAAAGTTTTATAAAAGTATTTCTTGGTCTTTCTTGCATTCCCCCCCCCCCCCCCCCCAGATAATTTCCCTTCACACCTATCACCAAACCCACCATAGGTTTCTTATATAGGTTTTACTAGTTTTCACTTAAATATCTCTTTGAAAATTAGTTTCCTAGACTAAGGGACTTGCAGAAAATTTTATAACATGTCAGAGGGAAAAACAGTTTCATTTCAGCATTGACATCAAGTTTCTATTGTATGAGCAAATTTCTTTTCTTTTCCAATATGATATTCAAGTACATTCAAAGCAGTTGCTTTGTAGATGTTTTCTAAATGGAATGTATCGTTCAAAAGTAGAATAGTTTTTATAACTTGTTACAAAATTAAAAATTATTGAAAAACTTTTAATATGCATTAGTTATCAGTAACAAAGAATTTAAGGGTAATGCATTTAGTGATTAATTAGGTGCAGGTTATAAATCACATGAACTACTGACAGTTTCTGATGAAGTTGTACCTTAATGAAGAAAAAAAAGTGCTGCATTAATGGAATTAAGTGTAATTTATAGTTGTTTTTAATCACTTTGGTAAAAGTGGGCAGTTATTTCGATTGTATTTTACAATTGCATGCTTTGCCTATGTAAGAGTAGATACAAAGAAAACTTTAATTTTTTTCCCCCCTTCCATTCTTACGTTGTGGCTGGATGTTAGACTGCCAGATCAAATAAATAACATTTTGAAAGAGGGAAAGTTGCATCTGTTGTTTTTATGTTGATGGATGGAGATAAATGTGTTAACCTACAGTGTAAATATAAATAAACTCACCAAATAGATTCTTGCTGTTATCCTCATATTGAGTAGCATGTAAGACACCTCCTATCTTTTGTTGTAATTATAGATAAATCCTTTTCAGTAAAGGCTATAATCAGCACACTGATCTAAACATTCTGCTTGTTACTCTTACATTCTCTACCAAACACAAGATGGAAAACTCAAATGAATGAGTAGGAATTTTCAAAATAAAGCTATTACTAATTGATGAACAGAAAATAAAATCAAGTAATTATCTCAGTTTTGATGTTTGTCAGTTCCTCAGCAATATTTGCTCACCAACCGAATGCAGCAGTTTTACTGGCTGCAGTTTCTGTAATGCTTTCTAAAATAGCATAGCATTCAGACCTTGCTTAAGGGATTTCTCTATTAATGGACTTTCTTATCATATTTTATTCTTATTTAGCCAAGTTATTAGCTTAAAGTTGATTTAATTTCTATTCAGGCTGTGCTGTCATTACTTCATCAACACATTTAGCCATTTCTGGCCTAAGCAAGAGAAATCCTAAACTTTTTATCAGTATATATCTGTAGATATATCATAACACTTTCCCATGTAAGCTTTTGCCATAGGAGATTCTACAGAAAAATCTCATGTTCCTTTGGATGCCAAAATAACATGCTTATATTTAAATAATGATGTAAAATTAAAAAAAAACCCAGAAAAAATCAACTATTATTCATCATAAAAAAAAAAAATATATATATATATATATATATATATATACACACACAAACAGTTTTGACTGTATTTTGTGTTCTTTTCAGTTGATTATGCAAAGCTTAAGTTTAAAAGTTTTAAATACGCTGAGGAATATAATATCTGTCTAATATGCTTTTTATTTTCTAAATGAACTTTTTTTTAATGTGTGTTGTTGTTGTTTTGACTTTAATTCTTTACGTAAAAAATTTAAATAGAATTATAGTGTTTAATTTTTTGTATTAATTGATCATAAATATTTTAAGAAATTATTAATAGCATTTTTGTTTAAACATAAAATGTTTTACATTTTTAAGAATTGTTTTCCTTAGTTACGATTTGCTTTACATTCCTAATCTTTTAAATATTGTATATCTGAATTCAAATCTCTCTTATCTTTTTTTTTCTCTGCTCTCTATCTTTTTTTTCTAAGAATCTGATTGAATATTTATATATTTTAGTCGATATATCTTCAGCTTGCAATTATTACAATGGTTGTTTTTCATTTCCTTTTGCTGAATTGCAAAAAACTTTACTTCCTGTTTGTATTGGCATTGGTTGCTTCTTCCTGTTCACAATTATTGATTTCATCGCTTTGATTATGAGTAATTGATTTTTAAAGTGAAGGTTATTCATCTTTACTTCTTACTATAATCCTCTTTTTTTTTTTAATTATAAATATTTAAAAATCTGAAGCTTTTGTTATAAATTTAGTGGTTTCAGTTTTATAAATTTTTCTTTTCTCTCTACATAAAAAAATATTGATCTCAATTATAATGTAACTGTAAGAAAAAATTCTGTAGATAATAGAAAACAAAATGTTATGTCTTCACATTAATATGGTGCATCAGAAAACATTGTTTTAATTTTGAAATAGAAATTGTATATAAATCAATAAGAAAAAAATTATCAAAATATAATAAATTGTTGTTAAGATCTTAAACAAAATGAAAAATCTTGATTGTTCCTTGCAATTTTTTTGCCTATTAATATTTATTAATTCATACTAGTATTTCTATCCCTTAAAATCTTTTTTTTTTTTTTTTTTTTTAAAAAAAAATACAAACAATATTACGATATTTTGTTTATAAAAAAAAAAAATTAGTCATTTCTCCTTTGCATCGTGGCTTACTCGTGTCGCTTTTAAGAACTAATTTAAATCCTTTGCTTGTATGGTTCAAGTCACCATAAAGACAGATTGGTAGTATTTCTTGAAGATCCCAAAGATGTTTGTAATAAATTAAAAGTTGATCTTAAATCATAACATTTAGATAGAAAAAATGTAAATAAATAAATACTGTAGGCCGTAAAGTAAAAGAACAAAAACAAAATACTAATAATTGTGGAAAAGCTGACTTGGTGAAAAAAATTACCAGGATATTAGTATATATCTCCAATTTTCCTACTGAATTTGAAAATATCCTGTATTTGTAGCATAACACACTGTAATAATCATAAAGTGCTATGATGATAAGAATTGGCGAGAGACTAAAAAATTCCTGTATTTGATTACTTTGCTGTTGACAGTGAGTGTATTTATTTATGTGAATGTTTTGATGACAGATAATCATGAATGCAATACAATGAACATTCAGTTGATCGTGTTTTTGTCTTGTTTTAACCTTTAAAAAAAGTAGATCAGGAAATGAGAACTGGATTTACTTGAAAATAATTAGAATTTGAAAATTGTAAGTGGAATAAAGATTATATATATATAAAAAAAAAAGTTCCTAAAATTATCATGAATTCCACGGAATAAATCATTATCATCCAAATATAAGTGAAGTAAATGAATTTCGATCACCAATTAAATATTTTAAATCAATAAGGGAAAGTAAAAGAATTAATTTTTAAGAAATAAAAGTAGACTCAATGTTGCATCATTTATACAGATGAGGAAGTGATTTGCTAAGAAATACATGAATTATTATTAATGAAACTAAAATGCAGTATGAAACAATAAATTTGAAAAGTAAAGATAAGAATCTTAAAAATGAATTAAAATCAATGCAAGGATATTAAAATGGGAAGAATTAGGAAATCTTTAATAAATAATTTGAATAGTTTCTTCGTTTTTTTTTTAAAGGAAAATATGTGTAAAATTTATTCATTATTAATATTACTTACTTTAGTCATTTTCAAACCATTTTTTTCCTATTTCTCAGCAACTCGTCGAAAATTCTGTCATTACAATTTCTTTCAGCAAAAGGCGAACAAATTGTTTCTTTAAACTTTTTTTTTTAAATTATTAATGTTTCTGCCTTTTTCCTTCAATTGATTACATTATAAATAAGAGACCAAACAAGTTACTTGTGATAAGAATATGCTCTGGAAAAAGAGATAAAATCCTGAATGAATGCTAATTTTGATATCAAACAATTAATATAGTTGTGCTATTAAACAATGATAAAACTGTTTCAAAGGAAAGATTTACACATTGCCTTTTTTTTAAGGTTTTTCTTTCTCCATTGATCAACTACCAGTTAATTGTAGGATTATAATTTGATCTGAAATTGGCAATTTTTAGATATCAGAATTATTGTTTTAGTTAATGATGCTCTTCTATGTTTTTGCATTTTCTTCAGAAGGATGTCATTCAGTTAAACAGATGACTAGTCACTATAGAAAACATGTAGATCTTTTTATTACTTTGAACATCTTGCTATCCTTTGTGCTTCCAAATTGCAACCTACAGTGTATCAGTTTAATTCAATTTCCATAATCTGCCATAGATGCTACATCAACAAACAATGAAATATGCAAAACAAGCCATTTTTGTGTTCTTGTAAATTTTTTATTCTAATTCTCTAAATTTCCATCATATTCCACTTTTTAGATCTTTCAAGAATACCAACACTTTGAGTTTTGTTTTCTTACAATCTTAAAGAATTAATCCAGATTTTTCTACTTATAATTTTAACTTTTAGATCTTTGGTTATATAATTTTCTATCAGAATCAGGAAATTCTTACAGTATCATCTTCTATTCTCATTTTTCCCCCTC
Organism: Thereuonema tuberculata; assembly: GCA_023159025.1. NCBI lineage: Eukaryota > Metazoa > Arthropoda > Chilopoda > Scutigeromorpha > Scutigeridae > Thereuonema > Thereuonema tuberculata. Next base: position 84,438,065 of record JAFIDM010000001.1, read on the forward strand.
ATTGTCTGTATGGCTATGCCGTCTATTATTTCAAATGAAGGTTGCATGTTTTCCCTATTTCTTTATATTCTTGTCTCCAATTTGTCAACAACTTATACAATCCAGAGCCAAGATAAATTTGTTACTTCTAAACAGACAGAGTTTGAAAGAAGGATATTTCTGTTGAGTTGAAATAAAAGTTTGTTTGGGTGATCAGTTTTTTTCTCTTTTGTACAATCTGAACAAACTTAACATGTTTGAATGGCAGTTATGTTTGATTTTTAATAAGTCTTTCTATTTTCAATTGATGCTATTCCGGACAGTCAGGATTAACCCATCTTGGTTAATCCAAGATTGTATCTTGTAATCCAAGTTTACATCCATTGAACATGTATCCAAGTACATACATTCATTATGAGAGGCTGAGTGCATGTTGGAAAACTTTGAATTACAAAATATAAACAAATAAATTTAAAGTGATGGAATGTATAATTATTCTAATGAAGCTGATAAATGGACGTTAAATGGACATGGACGTTTTGTAACCAGCTAAGCTGGTTTTGTAGAACAGTGTTAGGTATTTCTTGGATAAATATTAGTTTCTAGATGCATTTACTGACTTCTTAACTCTTATCTCCACAGTGAAATTGCCACAGCTGATAAGAGGAAAGTTTTACTCCCAAATCTTAGGATATTTTGTTTTATTCTTTTTGAATTTCATTGAATTGGAGTTATATTGCAATTTGTCTTATATTTAATTATATTTTAAATTCTTCCAAGAAAGCCTAAGCTTGATATTTTTGAAGGATAATGACATCAAAATTCTGGACCTAAAATATATTTTTTACTTCGGTGACATCAATCACAATAATAAGTGTTTTTATCTATAAGTGTAATTATCTTGACATAATTAAGATTTTAGTTGCTACATTTTCATTACTATAAACTAGGGGATCAAAAATATGATCCACAAGATAGTCTCATCCAGCCTCCATTTAATTTAAAGACATAGGAATTAAGGTGAGGTTATAGTAGAAAAACCCGGTTCACAAGTGGGATCTTTGTTCTTATTTTTTCTTTCTTTTTTTTTGTAACTGATGGATTCAGTGATCATGAACTGTAATATTATTATTTGTTTAAAAGATCCTTTCTTGGTATCATAGTTGTAAACTTTGTTAGTATTGTAGTAAAGTAAATATTTTTGGTAACAGATAATATGATATTGATTCAGGATTTAAGAATGTCAGTTTCTTTTATCTTTTTACATTTAGATTTGGAAGAGGATCCGTCGTCACATCCGACAATATGGCCGCTATTTATGGAGAGGTCAAAAACGGAAATTAGAAGTAAGATTTATTAAATATGAAAATAAAATATCTCAAATTCATAATATTAAAATTTATGAATTTTAATATCTTTGACATACTTGCTACTATATTTCCTCCTCCCCCCCC
>JAFIDM010000001.1:84444497-84459654 GCA_023159025.1 Thereuonema tuberculata
TATTTCTGTTTAGTTGAACGATCCTCGGCCCTTGAAGAAAAGCAGTAGTTGTTCAACTATTTACATCGATGACAGCACAGTCAGCCAGCCTAATCTCAAGAACACCATACAGTGTGTTGCACTCGCAATTTATTACCACATAAAAAATAGATCTACTGAAAGGTTAATGGACATTTTTGACGAGAAAGTTCATCCACTGTCTGTAAGTAGCTTTTTCAAAATAATTCTCATTTACTTTTTGTTTTCAGTTATTCTAATATGAAGATTTTTTAAAGTGTTGCCAGTGGATTGGTGGTTGATCCATTGAGCATAAATGAAACCTAAGGGATAACAGATCACTATTGTATTATTACTTAATAGCTCCATCAATCGCTTAGGATTTTTGTACTTATTGTTTTTATGTAAAAAAGTAATAAATGCTTCTAGCCTTCTTTAGGATGATTAGTTTAAGGTAAAAAAAAAAAAAAAAGAAAAGAAAAATCATTGAATCAAAAACTTTAGAAAAGTTGGAAAAATGACATTTTTAGGGAATGTTCCAGAATTCATATATTTTATTCCAGATAATTTCTTAGTTATAATGTTTAAAGTTATACAAGAGAAATAGGTAACTTAAAATATCAGTGTCTAACTATAAATTTATTTGTTTTTTTTTAACCATTGTTTGTAAAAAAGTAGTAGTAAATATATCCTTGAACATTTCTTATTAATTATTCATTGATTTGACATTTTTAAAGACATTATTTTTGTAAATAAAATAGGAAAAATTAATGTAAATCTTGCAACTCAGCTTTGTTGCAAAGATTAGCATTTTTTTTTTTTATATATTGAGTTCTCAATGACTACCTTCTCTTATTGTCTTGGCCATTTCAAACCAAATATTTGAAACAGCAGATAAATTATAGGAATTTTAAAATTCTACATTTACTCATATTTTTAAAATCCTAAAAGTTCACATTAAGCTGCATCAAATATATTATAAAAAATATACCTTTTCACATTTTTTTTTTCTTCTTTTCACTTTCATTCAATGAATTAGAAAATTTTTAAAAATTTTCTGTAAAAAAAGAGTAATTCTATATAATGAAGATTAATTCGTGATAGAGAGCGCTACTGTTGTCATTAACTTTGGGAACATAAAAACTAAAATTTCCTGTCATGCACTTTAAATCTAATGTTTCTACCTATTCATTCTTAACGTTAACTTTTCATTATTATTTTAATTTAATTTGGCTTTGCAGAAAGATGGTGTTCCTGAGGATTATGATAAGCACGATCCAGAACATAGAACTATATATAAGTTTGTTCGAACGCTTTTCAATGCTGCTCAGCTGACAGCAGAATGTGCCATCATAACCCTAGTAAGTATTGCTTTGTTGTTTTTATTCATTATCTGCACGTACAGGGAAGGTCAAGTCCATCCATTTACTTAATGAATTTAATTTGAGTGAAGTTGGATATTGAAAATCATTTGGATACTGAGTCATTCTAATTTTTATATTACCAAAAAAAACAAAAAAAAAAACAATATATATTTTTGCATTATACTGGATGGATTTGTATCAAGGATTATAATTCAATTTCTAGCTTTTAAATATATATATTTTTAAATATATTTTAAGGTATATTTAGAAAGGCTTCTCACCTATGCAGAAGTTGATATTTTACCAAGCAATTGGAAGCGCATTGTACTTGGTGCAATTCTTCTTGCCTCTAAAGTGTGGGATGACCAAGCTGTGTGGAATGTTGATTATTGCCAGATACTCAAGGATATAACAGTAGAAGATATGTAAGTTGTTTGTTAATTTGGTATTAAAAATAATCTAATTTATTTAATAAAAACATTTTTGTTTATTTATTTATTATTGCAGCATTCCTTTTGTAGCAGACTAATCACATTCAAAATACCATGATATTTCTTGTTTATTCTCCTGTGAAATACAAATGAGTATTGAAAGGTTTGTATTGTTCAAAAATAACTGATAATTTTAACAAATTTTATATTATCAAAATATACTTTTAAATCTGTATATTTTATATACCTAGTCACTTGGCATATTAAAAGTACTTTAAGTGAAAAGCTTTTGTGTGAAAAAAAGAATGTTAATCCTCCTTTAACATTTAAATTTGAAAGCCTTCCAACATTGAAGAGAGTTCTGATATGATTTTCAAGTTTATTTTGAAGATCTTTGGTCAATCACCTGCCTGCGAGTTGGTGACTTAGTATGAAGCAAAGAGACTTGAAGTGAAGCACACCAGGCACCTTTTTTTTTTGTCTTAACTAAACAGAAAGAACCAGTCGAAAAAGCCTGGTTACAAAGGCGAAACCGGTCTCTCTATATTTTTAAAATTTTGTGTGTCAATGTCTACTATGTATGTTCAAATGCATACTTTAAAATTTCATTCATTAAACAGAAAGCTGTAATAAATTAACTGTCACTTCCAGAAACTTATCTTTCAAAACTAAAAAAAAAAAAAACAATTAAAAAACAAAATACATTTATTCTATAAATAATATACTAGAATTTAATTTTTAAAGAAATTTCTTAATGTAGATATGCAGTGCAGTTTAATGCGTATGAAGAACCTGCACTAATAATCTAAGCTGATACACATAATTCTATAAATAACTATATAACAATTATAACTATAATTTTAAATAACTATAAAAAAATAGAGTACAACTGGTTTCAAATGTACAATTTAAGCTCTTCCGGCAATCGACAATAATCGTGCAGTGCCTTTTATTTAAGAGAATTGCAACAAATGCCTCAGATGATGAGCCAATAGAAGAAACTAGCCAATGATGTTTTAGCATTCGCCCACAAACAATTGTATGGGTCCTGATGGAAATGTAACAGCCGAACCAGGTAAAGAACAGGTTCATTCTGCCAGTCGCAGGGGTTATCTAGATCTGAAACAAGAGGAAAGAGAAAGAAAAAAAAAATTCCCATCATATTCATCAGCAACCACCATCCAATACCTAAGGAGCTTTTCAAATATTACGTAAGCATTCAAGTAGGGAGAGGGGGTTCAAGCTTTGCTTATTTTTGCTGACAATGAGGACGGGGGTATAAGAGCAATGCTTATATAAGACCAACAAACATGCACTTGGTCAACAGATTAAAAGTAATGATAGACTTTTTCCTGAGTATTTCATGTGTACTGTTACCACATAAAAACTTTGTTATAAAACTGTTAAAACTTTGATATAATTTTGACTGTTTTAATTTATTGGTCGGTTGGATTTTTAATGTTAATGCTTTGACAAATCTTACTTACGCAGAAAAGGGGGGGGAGCATCTGCTGATTTTTGCTAACAAGTAGGTATCTGCTTATTTTTGCTTACAAGTAGGGGGGGGATCTAAAATGACTAAAAATGTGCTTACAAAATACTTGAACGGCCCCTAACAGTTCAGTAGTGGAATCTTTGTAGACGTCTTAAGGATGCAATAGATTGAACTGAAAGTATCAATCCTCCTTGTTTTGCATAATATAGACGGGTTCTTTCCATAGTCTATTAAATGTCTTTTCAGCCTTGGTCACAATTACAGGGGTTCTCCAAATCCAGTGAGTGTCCTGTTTGTTGAACACAAAGAGCCATGAGATAATTAGTATCAAGTTATTTGTTTCCATTAAGACCCCTACGATTGATTGTGGATTGATGCTAAGAAATTACTGGCTAGTTTCTCCATTGGTTCGCCACCTATGGCATTTGTTGGAAGTCTTAAATAGAGGAACTGTGTGATATTGTCCACTGTCTGAAGAAGAGTGTAAATTGTACATTCGAAACTGGTTATGTTCTATTTTATTGCAAATATAGTTATTATTTTTTTAAAATTATGTGTGTCAGGCTTAGTTTATTATTGAATTTCTTAATATTTTATGAGAAGCACATGTATTTCAGAAAGGATCATGAAACCTTGACTGCCACCAAATACAGAATTTTGTCAGATGCTCTTAAATGAATGTCAATGCAAAAATTCATGAGTGACTAATTTGAGCTGTCCACTACCATCCAAAGACTTTTGGCTTGCTTCTCAATTCTCTCTTTGTTCTCTTGAAATGAAGCTTATTAAACATCTTTTGCATTCATTGCTATTTACAACTGAATAGGCTAAATAACCTGTCTCCATTTATTTCAAATTAAAAGGTAATTACATTTTTCTCCATTGCAGGGCATTGTAATCATTTCAAAATAGAGAAAGGTTATTTATGGAGTGTACTTAACATCTCTTGCGATATGACAAGGAGTTTGTTTCTTTATAAAGCCTTTGAAATTACTTCAGAGGCTTTTCACTCAAGCTTGCTTAACAAGGATATTAATATTTTAGAAATATTTTACTGTAGGTTAGCTACATTTACATCCACCAGTCATTCCTTGTCCTTCCCCCAGAAAAATATTACATTTTTTGATTTGAGGTCAGCTTAGTTGCAGTATTAGGAAAATAATAGTTTCAATGATTTATTACAAGGTCCTTTTTTGTTTTTAAAGAAATCTGCAAATATAATGCTGAGATAATAATAAATCTACTTTCTCCTCTGCATATTGCAATACATAAGATTGTATGTGAATTGGTGGATGATTCTGAAAAAGTACTATTTTTTAAAGGGTAAAATTATTTTTAGGATTAACAAAATATAATAGCAAAATTTTGCAAATTTGAAAGTAAATATATATATATAGATGTACTGTCTACTGATGGTTTTGCATTAAACTAATTAAGACTAAACCTTATAATTAATTTTACAAAGGAATAAAAAGGAATAAAAATGCACTACAAATAAAATCACTAAGCTACTTTTGGAATATTTGACACCGGGAATCCATGACAGTCTGTTTCAAGGTTAATTCCTTTCTTCAGCTGGATTCACCCAGTGCCTGCAGCTCAGTGATATCAAAGAAAATATAAACAAAAGACAATTAAACATAGGAATGGCCTTCATATAAAAAATATCCAAAAATAAATAAAAAATAAAAAAAGGGCAATTAGTCAATCCCCGCCAGTCAACTGTTTTCTACGCACATTAAATTTAACATCACTTACAATTAATTTTTGAATCTCGGCATATTTCCTTCCTTCTATTTAAAAATTAATTAAAAAAAAAGTGCTTCCAACAAAAGCAAGATGACAATAGAAATATATGGATGAAATATTAACAAGATTACATTCCATTATTATTTCAATATCCCACTTTACCTTTTCTCATTTTTGCTATAGTTTGTTTGTTTTGTTTTTTTGTTGATGTCATGCAGAAAGTGAAGAATTTAATGAAATTTTAATTAACTTTTAGGATGTTATCATCATTAAAATTCCTTTGATTGATTTTTAGGAATGAACTTGAAAGACAGTTCTTAGAAATGTTGCAGTTCAACATCAATGTGCCATCCAGTGTTTATGCAAAATATTATTTTGCATTGCGACTTCTTGCAGAAGCAAATGATTTAAGTTTTCCAGCTGAACCTCTTAGTAAAGAGAGAGCTCAGAAACTGGAGGTAAGTAGACTTCCCATATTAAGGTCAAATTATAATAATATTATTTGGAAAGTAAAGCATCATCATCACGAAAAGATCGCAGTTCTCTTTTCCATGGAATTTTTATAGTTCATTATTTTAAACTCAAAATAAAAACCTGTTGGAAACTTATTTTTGGAAAACAAAATCTCATTCTGTTTGAAAATTGACTAGCAATTCAGTAATGACACATTTTAGATGCCATAGTGTGAGATTGACACTATGTTTTATTCTTCTGCTGTTCATGTGTTCATTTTCTTGGATTTGAAATTATGATTATTATTTTTTTCCTGATAGAATAATGGTTTTTTGAACGTAATCCAGATAAGTCATGCTGAATGATGTCATTCATTATGTAAGCAAGGAATAAATGGTTTAGCAGTGGATATCTTTATTACACAGCCATTAATGCTGCTGCTAATGGAGAAACACTTTGAAGCTTTTCCCAAAGCATGTCTGCCGTAGTCCTTACGTACTCCTTTACTCAGCTTCTTTGTCTGACAAGTATTGACCCTTAAGTGTCTGGTATTTCAATTGCTATTTGTAAAATCAAATGGTAAGGGGAAGCAAGGGTCTCCACAATATCTGTATTCATCATTGATTTCTCTCTCCTTTTTTTTCCTATAGCTATTGCGCACAGTTTTACTGTAAATCTGACCTTCACAACCAGCTGTTTCATCAATTGTCTCAACTGGGAAAAGTTGTGAGGTCTTCAAGTATTGGTCTGTTTGTTTTTGCCATCATTCATCAAACTATTAAATCAGATAATTTTCTTCATCTTACAAATTTCACTGCATGCATTTTCTGTTGAGTAATCAGGCTGTTATTCCTCTCTGACATTTACCTCTTCCTGTAGCTTGTCGTACCTGCACTTAACCTGCACTGGCGTACTGAGGGAAGGGTGAAGGGTGGTAGAGGTTAGGAACCCCCCCTCCATCTGAGAAAGGACACACACATTTTTTTTTTGGTTGAACAACTACTACAACCATTATAATCCCTCCCATTCAAAATCCTGGGTACGCCTATGATAATCTGTGACATGTTTTTTCATTGCTACAGCAATTTATCTCATGTTCCTTCTTTTGAGTTTTTAGTTGCCTTTCCATTTTAGTTACTTTGAGTGATCTATCCTTCCTGGAGCATCTTAATTTTCACACAAGATTATAGTCCCTTTATTCTTTAAGAGCATCGTATTTTTGACAACATATTAATCCATGTCCTCCTCTATTATTTCCGTAGCACTTGTACTCTTGTACCTAAAACAGTTCATTACTCAGTAAATTTATTGATTTTTGCATTTACATCCCCTTGAACTCCATCTTCCATACTATCAAACTGACCTCTTGTATTTGTCCTATATTCACAAAAATTTCTTTTATCTCTATGGTGTTAAATGCCACAGTCTTAATGGGTCAAAAAGAAAATCTTTTAGCTCATGTTTGCCCCTCGTAAATCTGATGTTAATTTTAAATATTCTTTGCCGTAGAGCAAGCAGTTTCTAATATATTCATTATATGATACAGTTGCCTCAGTGTAAATGCTGATCTCTCCCATCGAAGTTTACATTGATTATTTGATGATCCTCAGTTTCCTCCTTCCTGTGCCAAGTATGGTTGAATCAACTTTTTTGTATTCCTTGTGGTTGTTCATTCAGGGTGTCTACCAACCGGGAAAACTGAGAATTGTACGGGAAATTTGGTTTGACATGAAATGTACGGGAAATGTACAGGAAAATCGGACTATGTCCTTAAATTTTGAGCATGATGTCAGGGTTTTTTTTTGTTGTTTTGGTTGTTAAAATAAAATTTCCCTTTTTTTTTTTTTTTGGTTGTTAAAATAGGATTGTCAAGGGCCCCGCAAAATTCATCTTGTACCGCCTTAAAAGATTTCTCTTGGAGGCCCTGATTAGGGTATTTTAAATATTTTACGATACAAGTTTTAATGTCCTTAAATTTTTGTGAAAATGTCCTTAAATGTACGGGAATTGTCCTTAAATCTTTTGTTTGAGATTCAGTAGACACCCTGTCATTCTCTTTCGATAATATCACAGAACTGCACCAAGATTTCTTATCATATTTTCATTTGTTAGTCCTAATTGTGCAGTTTTTAATGTGTCAGGAGTTACCAAGTTCTTGTTCTCTTCTCAGACCTTCAAGTGCCATGAGACATTCTATGTCATTGTCATTCAGAGCTATTTGTGGAGCTGATCACATTGTCACATTATTGATGATGTGCATCATTATCCTTAATATACTTGTATGTTTTAATTCTTGATATTCAGTTTTATTTTTTATAAAGACAAATAGTTCTTCTGGCTTCCGTACATCATTAATTAAGCCACAGTCATCAGATTCAGTTTTCATATTCTGAATTTTTTTAGTATTTGCAGAACTTTGTATATGACTCATTGACCTCATTCATTATTCCTGCTCCTCTCTTTCTTAGCTTCAGGAACTGCTGGTTTGCTATCGTATTACTATTAGCATCACTATTGGTACAGGATGTGCCAGATATGAGACTTAAATTTTAAGTTCTTGCATTATTTATTTTTAAGATCTTATTGCAGATCTTATGCTGTAAAAACTTAATTTTACTGAATGAAATTAACTACTTTTTTTTTTTTTCCATTTCATTTCAGGCTATGTCCCGCATCTGTGAAGATAAAATGGCAGATCTTCATAAAAATGGTCTGAAGAAGTGGTCAAGTTTGGATAATATGACTACATCTCGACGAAGTTTAGCTATTCTCTCATGATATTTGAATATCTAAGTGAGTCAAGAATAGCATTAATTTTGGGTAAAGGTGTTACAGTTGCACCTTCAATTTTTTGTTTATTTGGAACTTGTTCAAGGCAAGTTGGATGTCTTGTACTTCCAAGGAAAGTATTTAACCCTGCCAGCATTTCTGTGAATCGTCATTTAAGAAAATTTCTTTACATCGGCAATGCTGTTTCAGTATTCTTTCCTCAATTCAAGAAACAATATCAGCAATGGTGGGGGAAAAAAAAACAACCATGTGAAAAGCATGCTCCTTCACTTCTATGTAGTGCTTTAGCTACCCAGTTGTACATTTACTCAACTGCTGAAGTGATTTCTTCCCTTGTTAAAAATAACAAAATTCCCTCCCAGATACAAGCTGTTTTCTTTAACTGAGAATCCCATTCCACCTCAAAACAGTTCCGGATCATTTTATCCCCTTCTTCCTCAGGCCCTTCCTACTGAATAGAGCGGCCTTATTATCATCAAGTCATTTGGATCAATTAACTTTTTTTTATTAGACTCAGCATTCCAGTGATAGTATTGCCAAGTGCTTCTTCAACAGGTTTTAAATTCAGCACTTATGAAAACAAGTGCAGAACGTTTTAATTCATTTAAATACAATATGGATTTCTTTTTTTCTTTTTGTACATAAATATATATATATGAGAATGGTTAAATTGCGATAAAATATATCCTATATCTGCCACCTGGAAGCCTCTTAGGACACGAGTGCTGCCTATCAATTTGTGTGAATCTTAACAAAGCAAAGCATTATACCTAGGTGCTCAATCCGTGGGGAAATGGCTTTATATCAAGTGAAAGCATATGAGAAACTTATATCTACTACTGAAAAAAGAACTGCTTTTTATTAAATGCAAGATTATAGATTCAACAACTTAGATGTCTTTATCACATAATGAATCATACACATGTAAAATACATTTTTTATACTACAAACTAATATTATGGATGTAAAATTTTTGTTTCTCTGCTAAAGAAGCTTTAGCTTGAAATTTATTTCATTTTCTTTTATGTACATGTCTTAGCATTTTCAAAGGGGTGTGGGGGGGAGTTAATTCTAAGACGGCCTAATTTTTTAGGTCCATATTTTTTTTTTTTTTTGTGTAGATATTATTTTGTTGTGAATGGAGATGCAATTATTTGTAGCCACTTGCCAGTGAGGTCTCATCAAAAGAAGAACTATTACGAGGTCTTGAGACAAATTTTTATTCCTGCCTTCTAGCTTCTCCAGCAAATACGGAATCATGCAATTCTTTATTTATTTCAATATTTCGGATGATTCTTTTTCTAGTTTGCATGGCTAATGTCCACTGGACTGTTGTACATTTCCAAAAACTGTTTTAATTAAATAAAATGATATCGGAAAGGAAAAAAATATTGTTCAACATTGTTTATATGAAGTATTTTTTTTTTTTTTTCAAACCAAAACCAAATCATGTTGCTTTCACATAAAATACTTAAAACTGCTGTATGAATAGGGACTTAGATTCTAATAACAAATGAATAAAAGTTTTGACTATAAGTAATTACTCCTTATTTTTCTTGTTAATTTTTTTTTTTTACTAAATAATTGATTTAATTAATATTTAATTTTAATATGAAAACTTTTAGAGAAACTCTTGTACTAGAAATATAAATTACTTCTGCTGTTCTGATGTCATTTTGATCTCAGAAGTTAAACTATTTACAATTGGGTTCCCTCTTGCTGTTTCCCTTACAGTCCTACATTCACAACCATTGAGCATTTCAACCACCTGAGAGATAGTTGTGATTAATGCCAGGGATATCAATTTTTATACAATATTTAACAATACATGCAAAAAAATACTCATTAATTAACTACCATTTATTATTATTTATTATTTGAAAAATCTGGCAAAAAAAAATTAACTTGGAACTGATCCCAGGACATGAGTTGTGTAGCATCAGAAACTGCATTGAAAATTGGAAGAAGTCATATGTGGGGAATAAGAGACAACATCACAGCTAAAGAAATTCTTACTGAGAATTCTTCAAGAAAGTAAAAGGTTTGTGTTTCCTTTTCATGTTTTCTGAATAATCATAAATGTATATTTTTTTCAGTGATGGTGTAAGGAAACGAGAATCTGGTATTAAACTAGAATGCCTGAAATGAATAAATTTATAGTTTTCTATTTTTATCTTCCATCTTATATAAGGTGTCTTTCGGAGTAAAGAGTGAACAATTATTGGCAGCCTTTGGCTTTGGAGCTCTACATCAGTTTTCCTCGACTCCAATGGAAATTGTTTTCTTTTTCTTTTTCCCATTCTTATAAAAGTAGCGCGAGTCCCTTCAAATCCGTTGATCTTATCTAACATCAAAATATTCTGAATAGAAGCAAACAATATATTTCTATAATTAGTAATAATGTTAACACAGTTTTCTTATTAATCAGTCAGTGAAAAGTTTCTTTCAAATGTTGGTTTGACTTTATAGTCTTCGCAGCGAATGTTGAAACCGCAAACACATTATCGTTGACTAATTTCTCCAGTATCAATGCCATGAGCTCAGCAGGAAAGCCAACCTTGCTTGCTTCTCAAAACCTCGTCTAATTATTTTTTTTTAAAAATTAAAATGTTAATATTGCTTTAATAAAACAAAGTATTCCCCCACCCCCACACAAACAAGTAAATATTAATTTAATAAATATTTCTTTTTGGTGCGGTTCCTTACAAGTTAATTGAACAAAACAATGCACGTTAATTGAATTTCTTAATATTTCTGTAATTAAAATGACTTTTATACTTTTCAAATCGCTGTTGGGCGATACAGCTTCTTGAAATAGACGAGCAACGTTAAGAATAATTTCCCTAGCTTGATTGTTGAGAACTTTTCCTTGTCGAAATGTTGAATGTGAAGCAGTGACCGCCATTTTATCTTCTATTTGAATGTGAGCGAACGGCCAGGAAAGGAAAATCTATAATCTGTGGTGCATTCTGGGAGTTTCAACTCTCGTTGCGAGCAGTATAGTGTTAGTTCTTTCTCCATGCTCTTTGTAATTGATAAGTTCGTATAATTTCTCATCTTAATTTTTAATTTAAGATATTCTAGTGAGAAAGAAAAGGTGAGTATGACTTAAGAAAATGGTAAAAATTAAAACAAGAAAAGTTAGCTGACCAATTTTGTTCTAAATGTTATTCAAGCCATCTCTGAATGAATTAAGGGTGAGGAAACATCAATCAGGATAGAAGAAAAAAATTCTTTCTGAATAAACTCAGAAAACAAAATGATAATCTGATTTTATTTGATACTTCCATCATTACTCGACTAGTCACAATTGCAGGATCTCTTTTCAGTAATATTAAAAAAGATACAGCAACATTTTGCATTAATGGAATTCCATCTATGATAAGATGTAGTTCGTGAAAATGAGTAGCAAAGAGAATGCTTATGTTCTAGTTATCAATAAAGTTAAAATATCCTACCATGCCTACTTACCCCATGAACTCCGTTTCCTGGGATTAAGATAAGGTTGACTAGTCAGTCCAGTGCCCCCCCCCCCCTTTAAACTGTGGAAATCCAGTATCCGTTCTTCAGAGGGCTGTAGGCTGGGTAGACCTTAGGATGCATCTAGAGGAGAATTTGATGTGCAAAATTCTCCGACCTCTACCAGGAATTGAATCTGACTTCTCCAGGTTGCAGTTAAGTGCCTTTACACTTGGCTATCGGGCCAGCAGGTTACAAAATATATTTAAGGTAAAAGTACTTGCTTGAACCATATTATTACAGGCACCTGGGCAGTAAACAGTATATTTAAAAGGAGATATTTGATGTTAAAGTTATCATTGTACTGAAGGGCACTGTATCAATTCAAATGGTTGTTGGTTATAGGATTTATGTTGCATAAGAGTAAGCAAAATTTTCTTTATTGAGAAAGACAAATAATTTGTGGCGGTTTGTGAATGTTGCAATTTAAGAAACAAGTATTGCACAAGACAAAGAATATGTTAAGTATTTCCCTGTAATTTGAAGAAAACAACATGTGGCAATTGAATAATTGATCTAAAGATTCCTAAAGTAGAATTATTTATACATTCTGCTGAAGAATCAGCTTAATGATTTTTTTTTTTAATCAAAGTACAGTCGAACCCCATTGTAAACCATTGCAGAGCCAACAATAAGTCCAGTATAACCAATGGTTCACTATATCCAAATTTTTTGAAAAAATATTTTTTAGCATATGACAGTAGTATTGTTGGAAATAGTGATTGTGATAATACATAATTTCTTATAAATTATTAATTAATTAAATATTAATCAAAAAGAAGAAAATGTATATTTCCCACCTAAAACTTGGTTTTATTTTTACATTCTATGGAAGAAATTAGTTATTTTCGATTGAATACAATTCGACTTTCATCAATTTTTTTATCAACAATTAGTACAGAATCCTTTGTTTTCTTGTACACATTTTCTATAGAAAAAAAAAGTTCAGGATATTCACAGCCGATTTCACTTCCGAGATAGAAGGTGTCGAAATTTCACATTCTTCTTCAGCATCTTTCTTTTGTTTAACTTCAGATACAATGTCATCATCTGTAGGATTCCCAAAGTTCACACTTCGTCATTGCAAGATTCGAATTGTTCAGTAACTTCCCGTGGGAAAATGTTCACACCATGCTTTTCCAGCCACAGAGATAGTGGTAGGTTTTCTTCGTTGTCTTCGTCCTCCACAGCTTGGCATCTTTTCCCACCAACAACATGTCCTTCGAAAAACCGGCGTGCCAGAAAGCATTGCGGATTGTTGCTGATATCACCTGTCTCCATGACTTTTCCAACAAAATTATTGCTTCCAGTAGAGAGACAACAATTTGTTAATTCTGTGTTGTTCCCTTCGTAGTTCTCTAAAATACGCATCACTAGCTGCTTCCTATAGTGGGACTTCAGACTGCGAATTATGCCCTGGTCCATGGGCTGCAGCACAAAAGTCGTATTTGGGGGCAAAAAAAAATGAGCTTAATGCACTTCAGCTCTTCTAATTGGGCATGGGCTGTGCTATTGTCGACAAGGAGGACAATTTTGCTTTTTTTCCCAACTAATCATTGTCCCATTGTCGAAGTTCTTCTTCAAAAAGATTGGAAGTCATCCATGCGTTTTTATTGGCTTTGTAGTTGACGGGCAGTTTTTTTACATTTTTAAAAACCTCGGTTTTTGTGATTTACCTACAACATTTAGTTTTCGGTTTTCCTAACTCGTGCAAGTTTAAATTTGGAGAACTGAAAAAAAAAAAAAAAAACTGTGGAAATGAAATTTGAGTCCACTCTAATCGAACTGCCATTTTCTCAGCTGTCCACTATAAGCGTATAAAATAACATTAGTTAAATGGGAGCCCGGTCGAGACCATTAAAAAAGTTCACTATAACCGAGTGTTCACTATTTCCCGAATTCATTATAGTGGGGTTCGACTGTATATCAAAAATATATATTTTGATGTAATTGATATATTGCCTGATTGATATTGTATTGGTATCCAAGTAATATATCAATGGTTTGTCATGAGTAGGTGGATCTTATCATTTCATTGAATTTACAGGGTTCTTAACGAAATAAAGGATAGATGTTTTACTTTGAATGAGATTCATTCTTGTTATATGGTCTTAAAGAATGACTTTTGAGAGATAAAGGTAAATCGAAAAAGCCAACTATATCGGCACATACATAAAAAAGGATAAAAACTTACATTAAAACTTCAGCGTACGTATTTGAAACTCCTATTTTAAGTTCCATTATCAAGCAAAAATCATTATCATTATAATGGAACTTAAAATAGGAGTTTCGAATACATACGCTGATGTTTTAATGTAAGTTTTTATCCTTTTTTATGTATGTGTCGATATAGTTGGCTTTTTCGACTTGTTATAATGGCACGTTAAATTTTATTAGTATATTATTTCAAAGGTTTTTAATTTATCAAAAAAAAAATTTAGTTGCATATTCTTGATTTGATTAAATGTATATTTTCAGAAATTTGCAGAAACTTAGTTGGTTCAAAAAAGAAGAAAAAATAAGCCTCATCTTAATTTTGAACTTGATTGCATCAATTGTAAGAATCATGTCTGGTGAAACTGAAAGAATTCTTGCATTGAATCAAAAATTAATCTTGTTTTTTGTTTTTATCCAGTACTTTTGTCATTTCTACCTTTAGCCAAAAGAATTTACTGGTGGATTAAATAATTTGTTAAATTTATTTATTTACCTGGGGTTTAAACCACACAACACATTACAGACCTGGAAAGAAACATACAAGAAAAGAGAAATACCAAACATTAACCGACTCTGGAAGCCAAACTCCAATATCATTAACCCTTACCCCTCCAAAAAAAGTAGTATATGGGTCATTCTCCATTAACGGTACAATTTCATGTCTTGGGCCATTTTAAACTTAAGAGAATATTCATTTTTTATATTAAAAAATTATAGAATTTTTTGATGATAGAATCCACTAATATAAATGTCTCTTAATTCTTAATTTACTAAATTATAATAAAATATATTTTTTTGTAAGTAAACGGAGGGTGACATGTCACCTTTGTTTACTGTCCCACATCACATTTTCTTATAAAAAATATTTTTTAAATGCAAATGGGTCATTCCACGTCAAATCAGCAAATTCCTCTCATGTGACCCTCTCCGATTTTAATGAAATTTGGCACAAAGGTACCTTCACTCCTTGTATGAAAGCCTACCAAATATTATTGTCCTAACCATAACCATTTCTGAGAAATAGCATTCAGAAGTAAGGTCTGCAATTTGTAACTGGTTTTCCATAAACTTTTCAGGCATTTTTAAAGCTGTATAAATAAAGAACTACTTGAGCCAGAAAAACAAGCTTTCATAAACTGAGA
>JAFIDM010000001.1:84467571-84489844 GCA_023159025.1 Thereuonema tuberculata
GTTCATTGTTTTTATTTAATCTTCTTTTGGCTAATCCGTTAATTAGCGTATGGTTTGATGTGATTAAAGTGAATCCGATTTAAACAATGGAAATAGCTAATGCGAATTAGTTTTTTTTTCAGAAAATGAAAAAAAAACTTAAATTATTTACTGTTTGTACTCACTGTTCAGTATTTGTTAATATACTGTATTCTCTTTTGAACTGATGTTCCAATTGAAAACAATTAAAAAAAAAAAATTAAAAATTTTAAGAACATAAAAAAGATGTTTATCTTTAGGGACTTTTTATCTTTCTTCTTAATAAATTGACATTATTGATTAGTTTCTTGTTCTTTATGGCTCTTTTATAGTTTGGTTCTGATTGATATTATAAATTATCAAAAACATAATTTATAATATTTATAATAATCAGTTAAAAACAGAAGTCCGTTTTATCATCTGACGATTTATTCCTTGATGACAATATGAAAAGTTTCAAAATTAACCCGACATAAAACAGAAACGCACATAACTAAACAAAAAATTCACTTGACTAATTTTGGTTTTTGTACTGGAATCGGAGACGGTACCCCATTTCAACACACTCATCAGTGCGATCCGCCCAGTATATCTAGCTCAGTGAAGAAGGACAAAATACAAAACGGACAAACGAACATAAACATCAAAAAGTAAATCAAGAATAAAAGGAGATAATAATAAATCCACGCTAGCATTCCGCTTAGCTTGGTAAGAATTTATTGAATAAAAAGTTAGTAAATTAAACTAAATTTAACGTGGTTACAAGTTTATTACAGGACAGAAAACAGAAACGAACATAACACAAAAAGTTCACTGAGCTAATTTTGGTGTTTTTATATTTCTGTTTTTACTTCCATGTATAGACTCCGTGAAAGTGGATCTGTAACATATAAGATCCGGAACATATAAAGAGTATAATTATAAAATTATTTTACCCTATATCGTCGTTTATGTAATTAATCTTCTGTTGTGGGTTTCTTCAATTCTTTGTATTTATAATATCTTTCCCTTATTTTTTTTAGCCACTGGTCTCATAAAAGTAATTTTATGAGCTATCGTTTCTTTTCGTTAAATTATAAAAAATAAAATTAAATTAAAAATAATTTCAAGGTTTTCTTTTTCTTTTTAATTTTAATTTATATTTTTGTTTTTATTTTACAGGTAAGCTTTATCTTCTAGTTTAGAAGCGAATCAAAACATTATAATTTAATAAGTACTGCAGTTAATGGAAGGACGAACCATTAGGTCCTTAAATGGTGCAGTATCGAAGTAAGGTAAAAGAATTACGTTTATATATGAGGAACTACCCCCTGTTTGTAAAATCATCCTAATAATAGACAAAAGTTGTACGGATCTTTGTAAATTTGTAAATTTGTAATTTGAAATAATCAATCACAGTGCAGCGTTGGAACACGTCAGGCATGACGTGACGCCCATGTTTAAACACGGCGTCTCTAATATTCGTCCCACTTCACTGCTAGGAAGCGCCATTACACAATTATTATCAGCGTATTGAGACTTTCTTTCCCATAGAAATGAAGTTTTCATTGAAATGCATGAAGTTCATGCGTCAAAATTTATCAGAAACTGTTTGTAAACTGTTTGCTTCTTGTCTCAAAGAACTAAGTCTATTAAAAATAACTAGTCGCGACCCGTGGAATATTCACAGAAGTAAAACAAATTCCACATTTTCAAAAAACACAAGATTGAAAAAGATGCTCTAAGCTCATTTTTTAAAAGCCATGACATCCGCAACAGCCCACATATAATTTGAATGACTAAGCTAAATTTTGTTAAATTAAAAGAAAATAAAAATTGATTTACCAGTAATCGTTTTTACTAGATGGGTACCGTCGCTTCGCTCCGGAACCCTTGCATGTATAGCATTAACAAACAAAAACCTTTATTTATTTAGCAAATTATAGAGATCGGATAATACACGACTTCCCAGCACGTTGTGGGCTTATTCGCTTAACTCAGGTGTATTGCGCGTTGGCACTCACACGGGGGGTTGCAGCAAAAACACTTCATTTTTGCATGTATCTTCCAAACGCAGAAACGTTTGTTTGAAACGTTCGTTTCCCATGATTCAGTGCGAGTTTTAGGGATAAATTAATGGTTAAAGACTTTGTGTTAGTTAATCACTATTTACTTATCGTGATTCATAATTGTTGCGTAATTGGGTTTCATAATATAATTAAAATAAAAAGTCAACTTTATATTAAATTCTCAAAAATACTGCAGTGGTAATGTCAACATATATTAAAAATTGAGGAACTCCTAACGGAATGCATTTTGCGTGTTCTCAGAACCAAAAACATAAACAATGAAAGTGTTTTTGTTGTACAATTGTTACTATCATCACAAAAGTCCAATAATTTTGTCACTGAAGATTTCGGTATCTAAACTGAAGAAAATGTAAAATTCTAAACTATTTGATTTGACAATTACGATTTCTTAATTTATTATTTATTCTCACAGAATTATTCTTTGGTTCAATTCGTTTAATCAGACTTTCATAATTAAAGATTAGACTAACCAATAATAATAATAGTTCATTGTTTTTAGCTACAAAAATCAAACTTTTACTAAATTATTGTGATTTGAAAATATTTCCATTATTCTTTATTACATTGATTGTCAGCATTTTCCATAATGATTGTTAATTTCTACGATGCCTTTTAATTCTTTGATTTACAGTTGATTTAACGATTTTCTTATTTTAATATTAATTTATTCTAGTTTAATTTTCTTATTTTGTTCAAGGGTCAAAATTTGACCCTTTAAAAGGCGCCATCTTGGAAACCAAAAACTTTTTTCGAAAGATTTTTGTAGCATTTTGTTTGTCTTAAAAAGCTCTACATTTTATCCATTTACATGACCAATCTATCTCTTATAGTTTGACCACAAAATTGGAAAAACGTTAAGTCTTATGACAGACAGAATAACGCTTTTATAATATAAGACTAGCCGGGTACCGTCACTTCGCTCCGGAACCCTTGCATCTATAGCATTAAAAAAAAAAAAAAAAACTCTTTATTTAGCAAATTAATATTGAGATCGGAGAATATACAGGGTGTTCGGGCTAAATTTGACGGTTTCGTGTTAAACACAAAAAAAGTGAATATCTTAGCCAAGAATAATTTTTTTGAAAAAATAAAAAAGGTACATAAAGATTAAAGGTATCTAAAGATATTTCGTTCAAAAAAAGCCACCCTCAGCATCCACGACAGCCTCAAACCGGCTTCGGAATCTGTTGCAGGCAGCTTTGACATTGTCCCGATGGAGAGCCTCAAACGCCTCCTTGATCCTGGCAATCAGCTCGGACTTTGTGTTACAGGCAGTGCGGTTGGTGTGTTCCTCAACTGCGCCCCACACATAATAATCCATAGGATTGCAATCAGGGGAGATCAGAAGCCAAACATTAGGACCGGTGGCATCGTAAAAATTCTCTCACAACCACTTCTGAGCTTCCCAGCAGTATGGAAGGGAGCTGAATCTTGCTGACACACATATGGTTGTCCAGAAGCCACCTTCTCCACCCAAGGCTTGACTACGGTGTTCAGCAACTCCACATAGCCATTTGACCCCACTGCCTGGGTCTTCCATCACTTTCTCTTGCAATTTTTGGATGAATTCTGGTGTGCGGAGGCAATCAGAATGTCTGCTGTGCGTTTTCCTACAAGCCACGGCTTCATAGTCTCCATTGCAGTTCTTCATTTCACTTCGTATTGCTTTGACAGTGTTTAACGAGCATTGAGCAGCCGCCATGATTGCGGAATTTTCATGCCCGGCACGAATCATCATGATGCAGGTTATTCTTTTCCAATATTCAGATGGGTTCCACTTGTCCATTTCAGTTAATTTTCACACCAAGAGTAAAGCTGACATAAACGAATAAAAAAATATGTAGAACATGTAAAAGTTTTCTTGAGAACCCACTTTTTTTTTTACATACAAAAACTGTCAAATTTAGCCCGAACACCCTGTACGACTTCCCAGCCCGTTGTGGCCTTCTCCACTTAATGTCTAACAGATGGATGTTGACGATCCCGTATTTTCGTGATTTCACGTAATTTACGCAAGAATAGTCTCTATCCATGTCTTCTCACAAAATATTGAAACATTTAAATGAATTATAATACGGGGAAATGCATGAGACTTTTACTATGTTTTAATATAGTTTTAATAAATTGAAATCAGTCAATTACCAAACAATAAATTCATTATGTAGCATTTTCCTAGTGACAGACATTAAAAATACTAAATTCCTTGAGACCTGCTGAAGAATCTAATGGCGAGATCTCGTGTTTTTCGTAATTCTCGCGCAAACGTGATCGTCAAAATAAATCTGTTAGACATTAACTCAAGTGTATTGCGGGTTGGCGCCACACACCTGGGGTTGCCGCCATACACTTCATCGTCAGTTTTCCAGATTATTCCCAATCCCATAAGAATTTCGAAAAATCTGGCCTTATTCCTTGTTTACATCATAAAGGAAAACTCTGTGCAAAATTAAAGCTTTCTAGGTCCAAGGGTTTGGGGTTGACGTTGATAAGTCAGTCAGTGAGTGAGTCAGGACTTTTCTTTTTATATATGTAGATTTTCATGAATTTTGTTTTGTTAACATCATTGATTAGTTCTTTATAGATTACATTTGGATCTGTTATTTTCTCATTTTCAACTCTTATCTGATTCGTTCTTTACATATTCCTGGTGTTTTGATATCATGTTTATTTATGAAAATATGATCTATATTTGTTTTCGTATTTCCATGAATTGTACAGTTGTTTCTTATTGTTCCGAAAAGACGATTTTTGATTTCGTATTTCTGTACTGCATTGTTTTTATTCATTTTGAAAATATCTGTATTTACGTCGCCAATCACTACAGTTGGACAGTTGTTTAATATATTTTCATTTTTTATGAATAGATTCTCTATTTTAGAAACATTTTAGTAATTTGTAATTTAACATTTAGCTTACAGATTATGACAGACAGAATAACCTTTTTTATAATATACGTTTTTATAATATATAATAATAATAGCCGGGTACCGTCGATTCGCTCCGGAACCCTTGCATCTATAGCATTTTAAAACAAACTTTATTTATTTAGCAAATTAAAGTTGCGATCGTCGGAGAATATATAATTTCCCAGCCCGTTGTGGCTTCTCCGAATAACTTTGATTTATTGCGGGTCGGCATCACACACCGAAAATTCACATTTTTGCATGTATCTTGCAAACGCTGAAGCGTTTGTGAATACGTGATACATGGTTCGATAGAACTATCAAATAGCAAGATTTTCTTAATATAATGTTCTCTTCCATCTTTTATACTTTTCGTTTAAAATGAGAAAAAGTCAAAATTTGACCCTTTAGAAGGCGCCATCTTGGAAACCAAAAACTGTTTACGAAAGATTTTGTAGCATTTTGTTTGTCTTAAAAAGATCTACATTTTATCCATTTACATGACCAATCTATCTCTTATAGTTTGGTCACAAATTGGAAAACCGTAAAGTCTTATGACAGACAGAATAACGCTTTTATAATATAAGATGTCTTTTGAAATTATTCGTCGAATTATTCTGGAATCATCAGAAATTCTCCGATAATAGTTTTCGTTTGTCTTTTGTTATATTTTTTTCAAATTTAAGTGTAGGAAAAAACAGTATAAATAATGTGAAAAGTAACATAAATTTTTGATGCTTCGCTTCATTGCTGTAAAGATTTTTTTCCTCTAAAATAAACGCATTTATTCATTGGTTTACTATTTTCGATAATCATTAATCATTAATTTTCACATGAAATTGTATTAATATATTCTAAGTTCAGTATCCGAAATATATCTTTTAATACAAACAAATATACATTGGCTGAATATTTAAAATATGGAAACCAATGTTCATTTTTTATCGATTTCTGTTCATCTTTGAGAAACGTGTCCCTTTATTTGTGTCTTGTAGCATCAATTCGAGCTTTCCACACGTGTTTTATGAAGCGATATTGAATCTGGTAAAAATAAAACTTTGTCAGTTTGGAAACATTTTGATCATTCACAGCAATAACTTAAAACCGTGTTTCCTGGGAACTCCATAATCCTGTGCCCTCTTTGAGATATCAGTCTCAGCAACCGATTTCTAAGACAGATTCATGAAGGTAATTCTATCCTACAATAAATTGTAACCTAAAGATTATTTCACATTTGTTAGAAATCCATCTTAAGTTATGCCTCTTAACTTGTCGGCTTTAAGGTTTCAAGTCCTAAGGTTGGCGGATCAAAATTTCATTGTACAGTCAGTCATACCTCGCCTTGCATCGGTAATTCGTTCCAAGACGAATCAAAAAACGACGTAAGTCGAATCAACTCCATAAAAAACGACCTAGACCTCCTTTAAACCCTATAAATAAACCTACTACGTCGCTAATAACATCAGCACTTAGAAATACAATAAGTCGTTCGATAGTTCAACATTTTTTATATTCTTTTTAATAAATTTATACATTTTAATTGATAGCAATGTAAAGAAAAAAAACAAAGAAATTTACCTAATGGGTGACATCGATGTGATTTTTTAAAATTTTTATGGGTTTTTAATATGCTGCATATGATTTTATTGTTTTTTTTGCCATTGACCTGTCATGAGACAGAATACTAATGACGAATATGTTGCATAAACTGACGTTAGTCGACTGTTATTTTTTCCTATTACTATTAACAAAAAAGCCGACGTAAAGTCGAAAACGACGTAAGTCGAAACGACATATTACGAGATATGATTATACACTTAAAAATAAATAAAAACAAGCAGATATTTGTATTCTTCAAAAAAAATGGAACGACATACATTTCCATCTGAAAATTTAGATATAATAATTGCGTTATAATCTCTACATTGGGACTATTTTCTTTGCGACATCATAAAAGATTAAAAATTCCTGTAATTTCATCACAAAATAAAAGATAGTAATATCGTTACCTTCAATCGCTGATTCTAGCCTCGTTCTACAAATATCTAAGATTCTTATCCAATTTAGAAGCCAATATCCACTTTCCAATTGATCACAAAAGATTAAAATGATTGCAATGATTCGATTTCGAATTGAAATCTCCGACTTTATTTCCACATCCGTCAAAGTCTTTCAGATCGTTTTTTACAACTATCTTCTTCCGTTCATCCATTTTTAACTTTTAATTCTTAAAAGCTACTGGAGGGAAAAGACGATAATTTTACTGATTAAATAAAAATAACAAATAACCAATATCTTCGTTATGCTTGTTAGTAATTTTATCTTTTTTCTCACTTTTCAGTTTACCTGATTTCCCCAAACGCAAATAAGAAACAGTCAAGGCTCTCTTTGATGTTTCCCTTTTTTGCTTTTTGTCAAAAGTTTTAGCATTGATTGAATCAAAACTACCAACATTTAGTTTTTCTTCCATTTCCTTTCTTTTTTTAATTCATTTTCATGTTAACAGACTGAGTTACCAAGGTTTTCTGGTGAATTGTTTGTAGATCTTTGGATTTGGGATTGTTTTTATGAATTAAGTTTAACTTGAAATAAATAGAATCCAATAGTATTTCATCAATAAGAAAATATATTTATTGACAGAAGTTTAGGATTAACAACTAAACATAAGAAGGAAAGTTGTTAGAGAGAGTACCTAACTCTATGAGGGTGTGAGTCCTCTTACCTAAACTCTATAACTTAGCATTTGTTTGAAGTAAAGTTGACACTGAATGAATCAAAGATTTGAAACGGGTAAGCAAAATTGTAATGTCTTTAAACAATCAATATAAGTACTTTTGGATCTTCTATAATTCAACAAATTGGGTTCTCATACAACGCTTGAGTCTCTGGTACGTTAAGTATTTTACCTATCTTAAAGAGTTCACTAAGATTTCACCAGTAATGTTTAGAAATGATTTTCTCCTTATGTGATTATATTTCTCTTAAAATATGTTGCATGAAATATCCTTGAACATATGTATATAACTATCATTCAAAGTTTTTTGAATCATTCCTAACACTTTAATCCTTACTTGACTTAATATTTTGGATAATTAAGCTTTTACACGTAGTCGTATTCTTGTGTTCTTCTTTTAAACTTAATTATTCTTTATCTTTAACTGTTCTTTATCTTTAACCGCCGTATCTTAAATGTAAATAAGTTATTCTTTATCTTTAACTGTTCTTTATCTTTAACCGCCGTAACTTAAATGTAAATAACTTGTTCTTCTGTTCCTTCTTCTCTGTAGTGAATATGTCACGTGGAGGAATTAATAAATGGAAAAGGTTAACTTACAGTTCATTCCAGATATTAATGCACACTTCCTCTGGCTTCTTAATGTCCTGAAGATCTAAATCCATTACTTCAGATATATAATTGATGTGACATTTACAAATAGTCCTAGAACCGGTAGACATCAACTAGGCCTCGTCTCGTAACTTAGCAACGACGACTTTCTTGTAAAATCATAATCATAACGTTAAATTTCATATCAATTCCTTAAATTGCAGCATTACGATTGTGTAACTTCGATTCTAGACTCTACTCAACGTATCCTTATTGAGTGAGAAGGTTTTTCCTTAAAATTCAGGAATTTTTTTTGAACATTCCACTTAGACGGCATCATGGCTTCCTACCGTGTTCATTGCATCCATGGAAGTCAATATTAACAATACACGAAGAAAAACGTCCTCTTCTTTCACGTGTCATTGTTCTTATCAATACTAACGATACCATTCTGTTTCACATGGTATAACTCCTTTATTACAGCATAGGAATTGTTTAACACTCTTTATTCAAAGGGTTTGAATACTATTATGCAACAAAAGTGCAAAACATTTTATTTAAAAATATTTGAAATAAGAAGTATTCCATCCAGAAGGTGTAGAATGATATTCATAGCTCATAGAGGTGTGAACTTCAGACTAAGTCTTTCCGTTGTCACTAAAATATTTGGTAAAAAAAAAAAGGAAAGAAATGGATTAGAACAGATATTATTTCAAAATTAAAGAATAGATCAACCTATTATATATAAACAAAAGATAGCATTCATAAATTGAAGTTTTATTGAGAAAAAGCTTTAAATAATAGGATATATCCACTTTTTAACCTTCCTTCTTAAGTAAATAAGACTAATAAACAACAATGGGTGAGACCAAATTGTTTACCAAGTGACATCCTGGAACAGCTGTTTCATGCTCTTTGGTGATCATCAGCCAGGAGCAGCCACTAGTAAACAACTACTTGGAAAATTTATTTACGCCAAAAGTCGAATTATCTTATATATTTCAAAATGTTTCTTCAAGAATTGTTATTCTAGCGGAGATATCAGCGAAACAATTAATTCACTGACGGCAAACGATATTTTTGACTTCGAACAATTCATTACAATCCAGTTTGTTCATTTTAGGATCTTATTCAAATTAATTGGATTGAGGTGACTCAAGCATTCGAGGAATTAAATAATTTTGGCGCCTAGGAAATAGGGAAGGAGATTTTAGTGTTCAGCAAAGAAACACTCACGAAGAAAAAGAAAAGAGTTTTAAAAAATCGTAGACTTTAAATATTTGAAAATTTAAATTCACTCATTAACAAAAAAAACGACGCACCTAGAAGGAGTTGTCCGATGGAGATAAAAATTGGTGGAGAGGAAGATTATGTACAGAATAGAAAACGATTAAAATTTCAAACAAATTGAATGATTTATTTCAGAGTTACAGAGTTACAAAGTAACGAGCTCCATAAGGTGTTGACCCACTTCTACCCTGAATGCAAGCTGCCACACGACGTGGCATAGAGTGATAAAGCTCCCTGATGGTCTCCTGCGGTATTTCTTGCCAAATTTGCTCCAATTGTCGGGCTAGGTCATCCACATTCCCTGGTGGATGCAGTCATCTTCCCATCATATCCCAGACATGTTTGATTGGCGAGAGATCTGGGGATCTGGCTGGCCAAGGAAGTGTTTCATAAGCTGCAAGACAGGTCATAGCAATACGTGCCGTATGTGGTCTGGCATCATCTTGCTGAAAAATAAGGCCAGGGTACTGCAAAAGGAAGGGTAGCAAAACAGGTCTTAGAATGTCGTCGACGTACCTCTGTGCTGTATGTGTGCCGCGAATGACGACCAAAGGGGTCCGGCTATCAAGGGAAATGGCACCCCAGACCATAACAGCTCGTACCAGCTCGTACCGACCGCTACGCCACCTGCCACTCACGTCTGCACACCAACGGGGCCAGATTACAGTGGTGCTTGGCTCGATCAGGATTGAATGATGCTGAGTGGGGACGTATAGTGTTTAGCGACGAATCCCGCTTCCAACTGTGTCCTGACGATCGTCGCAGACGCGTCTGGAGACGCCCAGTTTTCACTATTGCACGCCACACAAGCCCTCAACCAGGAGTTATGGTCTGGGGTGCCATTTCCCTTGATAGCCGGACCCCTTTAGTCGTCATTAGCGGCACACTTACAGCACAGAGGTACGTCGACGACATTCTAAGACCTGTTTTGCTACCCTTCCTTTTGCAGTACCCTGGCCTTATTTTTCAGCAAGATAATGCCAGACCACATACGGCACATATTGCTATGACCTGTCTTGCAGCTTGTGAAACACTTCCTTGGCCAGCCAGATCCCCAGATCTCTCTCCAATCGAGCATGTCTGGGATATGATGGGAAGGTGACTGCATTCACCAGGGAATGTGGATGACCTAGCCCGACAATTGGAGCAAATTTGGCAAGAATTACCGCAGGAGACCATCAGGGAGCTTTATCACTCTATGCCACGTCGTGTGGCAGCTTGCATTCAGGGTAGAAGTGGGTCAACACCTTATGGAGCTCGTTACTTTGTAACTCTGTAACTCTGAAATAAATCATTCAATTTGTCTGAAATTTTAATCGTTTTCTATTCAATACATAATCTTCCTCTCCACCAATTTTTGTCTCCATCGGACAACTCCTTCTAGGGGCGTCGTTTTTTCTGTTAATGAGTGTATATTTTTATAATAGTCTTTTGTTCTACAGATGGAGTGATGGTGAAGCAGAAAAGATCCATTTCATTGTTAATTGAATCGTAAGCTCCAGTGAATGTTTGTTTAAAAGCGTTGATTTTTGAATAGTTAACGTATTTGTCTGTCCATCCGAACTCATGAACTCGAGAGCTAATATCTCCCAGAAGGTAAAAATCTTTAAATCTATTCTTACGTGTTCTAGAAGTTTCTTAGGGTATATCGGGATTGGAGATGACGGCGTCTCCTTTTCCTATAAAGAAAAAAGTAAGAGGTAAAAAATAAGAAACCGAATTGAGGAAAAGATATTTCAAACTCAGTTTCCGTTTTGTTTAGTTGTTTTTTGTTATTTATAATATCTATTCTTTAAAAAACTATTAGGAAAAAGCTGTTGAAAATTGATCTTTCTTTGTTGAAACTTTTAATTTATCAACTTAGTTTTATTTTTATTTAATGTTTTCTGGTGATTTTTTTTTGTTATTATTAAGTCTTAATTATTGGAAACCCCTTTAAACACTAAAACAAATTGCCTAAGTTATTCGACTGGAAATAGTTTTATTTTATGTTTTCTATTGTTTTGTTGTAGAGTCGATTGCTGTAATTCTAGAACTTATTCAATCGAAGCGTTTTTCACAAAAATCACTTCTTTCTCCGTTATTTATTCAACCATTTCTTTACTTTTCTTCTATTTTTCCTAAAAGCAGCTGAGAATGTATCGCCCATGTATTGATTTTTATTTTCAGTTTTCTAATAGAAACCATGAAAAATAAACTTCATCTTCTTTCTGAAGAAGTCAAACAATACTTCTTACAAAACTTCGGAAAAAAGTAATTTTTTGTTTTTCTGAAAGAAATTTATCTCCATATTGTGATTTCATTCGATTTTCTGTGTAAAAATAGCAGGCTTTGCTGTTAGCATCAATCAGTTGAATTAATTTTATAAAATTAAGGTAACTTTATTATTATTATTATTATTATTATTATTATTTATTAATTTAATTAGGTAATTTTTTATTAAATTTATTAAACTTAATAGAATTGTATTTTTAATTAGTATTATTATTAGTAAATATTTAATGTTCTTTATTTAATTTTGTATTACTTTTTTTAAAATTTAGAATTTTTTTTTATTAATTGCTAAATAAATTGCTCACCCTGGTCTACCGAAGATTCTAGAGAAAAAGAAAGAAAGTTTCAATAAAATAATAATTGTAATACATTTAATTTCAGTAAGTAATAAATAATCTTTAAATTATGTAATACATAATTGCTATTTTAAATATAAAAATAAGTGTTGTTTTTAGGAAAACAAAACTCTCACTTGTTGTTTTTATTATTATTAACACATTTTGAAACACAGTCTAAACTTCGCTGACTGGAGCCTTTAGTAGATACAATTTCAGCCAGAAACCTAAGTATCCACCAGGTATCTGCGCAATAAGTATGATGTTCCAAGCAGCGCTGTTTTCTGAAGTTCTGATGTTGTTATTTCAGACAACTGTAATTGGTTCAAATACTTGGTAAAATTTTTTGAGATTGTGCCGAGTGCACCAATGATGATGGGGATCACTGTCGTGTGTTTCAACCAAAGCCGTGTTGTTTCTATTGCCAAATCCCTGTATTTAGTAATTTTTTCCTGTTCTTTATCTAAAATTTTTGCATCTCCAGGGATTGCAATATCAATTATGAAAATAGTTCTATTTGTTAACACTGTAATATCTGGCGTATTATGATCCAGGTGTCTATCAGTTTGTATTCTAAAATCCCACAAGATTTTGACGTCCTCATTTTCTAAAACTTTTTCAACTTGATGTTTCTATGAATTTTTAGATGCTGGCAAGTCATATTTTTTGCATAATGCCCAGTATATTAATCTGGCGACCCTATCATGTCTGCTTTTATAGTCCGTTTGTGCGATTTTGCTGCATTCACAGATTAAATGCGAAACAGTTTCAAGTTTTTCTTGGCATAGTCGGCAGTTTGGGTTATCACTGGTTTTCTGGATTTTTGCTTTCATTACATTTGTCTGTAATGCTTGTTCTTGTGCAGCAAAAATTAATCCTTCAGTTTCTTTCTTGATAGTACCCGACTTTAACCATTCCCAAGTTAAATCGTTGTCATTTTTGCCTTCAATATTTCTCAGATATTGTCCATGCAAGGGCTTGTTTTTCCAAATATTTAATTTTATTTCAAACTGCCGTGCTTTATAAACTGTTTTGGTTTCTGTTGATTTTAAAATATTCTCACTGGCTACAGCTTTCAAAAGTTTCTCCTTACTTTTCCTAATGTAATCACTGAGACTTCGTTTTTCTTCTTCCACTACTTGGTGAACCTGTAGCAGTCCACGGCCACCAATCTTTTGCGGTAAATACAGTCTGTCAACGTCACTTCTTGGATGTAAAGCATGATGCATATTGAGCAATTTTCGTGTTTTACGATCAAGTTTTTCTAGGTCGTTTTGGTTCCAGCAGGATATCTGACTACAAGAATTGCCCATGTGTTAATGGCTTTAATTGTATTTCCACCATTCAGTTTTGATTTTAAAATCTTTCGAATTCTCTTAATGTATTCTTTCTGAGTGAGTTCTTTAATTCTAGTGTTCAGAATATTCAGCTTCTAATATACCAAGATATTTGTAACTTTCATTATTTCTCAATGATTTCTGTAAGGGACCATTTTCCAGTTTTATTCCCTCTAATTCCTGCATTTTGTCACGTTTCATTGACAAAATTGCACATTTTTCAATGCCAAATTGCACTTGGATATCCCTGCTAAATTTTTGGACAACGTTTAATAGTGACTCAAGTTCGGCAGGACTTTTCGCGTACTTATTATTATCATTATTATTATTATTATTATGTTGTATGTTTCAAACCTTGGGTTTCCCCAGCAAAAACAATATGGCGGGTCAAGGACCAAAGCATATATTGCCAAGACATGTGCAAGAATGATTAGAGATGTGTGGTTGTGTCCATAAATTTCCTAACTGTGCGTGTTGTGTTGAGTACACAGCCTTCTGCAGTTGTCCATAAGTGTTTTTGTGAAGTCCTAGTGTGCTGAGACTGTGGTGCAACGTGTGAGGTACTAGACCAGCGGCGGACAAGACGATGGGTACAACACGTACTCGGTCCTGCCTCCACTGCATTTGGAGTTGATGTGCTAGATCGGTGTATTTACTGATTTTGTCTGTATGAGTTTTCTGCATGTTCTTGCTGACAGGCACTGCAATATCAATGAGATAGGTCTGTTTGTTGACCTTATCAACTAGTGTGATGTCAGGTCTGTTGTGATATATGGTTTTGTCTGTGTGAATGGAGCGATCCCAGTACAGCTTATGTGAGGATGACTCTAATACGCTTTGTGGTGTGTACTTGTAGTACGGGCCCGTGTTCTTAATAAGTGAGTGTTTGTGTGCTAACTGTTGATTGTATTTGTTGGCTTTGGTCTCTGCGCAGTCTATACAAAAGGGAGGGGAGACAAGTTAAAGTTGATTCAGATAATTTCTTTATAATTTTAATCACAATGAACCTATTTTAATTGAGTAAATAGATAAAGAAACCATAGTTGAAAGTATACATTTTTTTTATTGTTATCAATTCCAAACAAGGCATCTTACAATGAAAGAATAAAACATCAATCTATCAAAATCCGATAATGCTGATATTTTTTTTTTCTGTTATCGGTGCCTCAACTTTTTTTCTTTGCTAGAAAAACATATTGACCAATGATTTATCATTCTACATTATTTATATTTTATTAAGTTGTAATGTTTAGATAGAAGATTTAGCCATTACAAGGTTAACTAACATTTAAAGCAAAATTTAATTAAAAAAAAGAGAATTTCTTAAAATACAGTAGGTTTTGAATTGCTAAGCCAACATTCTTTTATATTGAAGTAGTATTCATTTCATTAGGCTGATATACTTGGTTAAAGGTGGACAGGACAAGATCTGTTAACTAATACAGTTCATACATTGTTTGTTAATTTCATTTTTGATTCCAAGAGTAGATTTGAACCTCAGCATTGAATCCCATCTCATCTCTCTTGATTCACCAGTAGTTCCTCAGTAGAGTATTTTGAAGCACTCTACCTCTCTTCATGTCAGATGAAATTAAAAATCTTTTTGAATTTAAATTATTTCACCTTCAGTATTTCATCCTTCAATGTATTTCACCTTCAGTATTTCATCCTTCAATGTATTTCCTCAACAGATTTTGGGAAAAAAAAGCTGTTTTCGGCTTATTAAAAATATAAATATATCTTGAGGGAAATTGATTGAAGAACATTGATTTACTGTATTAATTTTTCTTTTTTCTTCTCAATCTCAAGTCCGTGGATTGACAAAAAAATAAATAAGAGAAAACAAAGAAAAGATTTTGGTAGTTTACAAATTTTTTGCGGCGTTTTCAATTCCAAAACAGAACGTTGTACTTATTTTTATAAGTTTTATAAATAATTAAGGATTGCGAGTGATTTAAATGGAAGAATTGTTTTCCTTCGAACTATAAAGAATTCGAAGAATTTCAGAATTATAATTTCAAGACCTAAAACGCATGAACATTGTGACATTGTGTTACCTGTCATACCCTTCTTTAACATGTTTCCTCTTGATCTCATAGCTATCAGAGAGATTTACTCCTGCCATCCCTTGACATTTAAAGTTTTCTGCTCTGAGATCAGTAGGTGTTTTTGTACTATAGGTTTGTCAGGAAAACGTTGGCATAGATACAAGTAACATCATTTGATTGACAGTAGTTAGATATATTCTTCAATTCTAACTTACTCAGCTGTATCAGGCTTTGTTTTTGGTTTTCCTTTCTAAGCACACTTGCCTCAGTATTTACAACATGAGGATTTAAGAAGGGTGTCTATAAACACTACCATCAATGTATCTCACAATGAAGAATAATCTCATCCGAATTACTTAAATAAGCGATTCCCTTTTGTCCTATCTACTGTTACCTAATGAAATAAGCTCTTCCTTCAGTTTGTCTCATTTCTTGTACAGCTATCAATGGTGTAATTCTCTTTGATGGCTCACCACTGCTAGATATCTGGTCAATATTCAGAAGGAAGGGATTTTTTCTATTGAATTAAAAATTTGATTCCAGATGAAGTATCTTATGTCCTGATAATTGCTGAGCCCTGATGTTGAACACCTGATTGTCTTTGATGTTTATCAAAGAAATGTAAATCAAAACAATCGGTTATTGACAGCATCTGAATCTTTTGTTTACTTCTGATTCATGCAATTTGGTTGTCTGCAATTACAGACTCTTAAGAATGTTAAATAAAAAGGTTAATTCTGATTCTTTCATTTCATCTTTCTTTTCCTTATTTATTTATTTATTTTGCGATATTTTTCTCTAAATAACCAGTAGTATATTTGCAGCATTAATTATTTGCTTTGTTTTGAATAAATTATGATTAGTTAAAAAAAAAAGTAAGACATTTTTTTTATCATTGCAACATGCTATTTATTGACTGAACAAAAGATTACAAATCAAAATCGATTTAAAATAAGAATATAAATTAATGGTAGTTAGTTAAAAATGGTGAATAGATCAATTCTTCATTGAGGGAGAACTCCTGTCCTGTATAGTGAGATTCTATAAAAAGAAAGATGATCTCAACATTAGTATAAATAAATATCACGGAACCTGTTCTAAAATAAAATTTCCAGTATTTTGACGAAGGCCTTATTTCTAATATTTATTTATTGTTACGACCGTGTTAGTTTCATAAAGAAACATTTTTTTAATTTGTTATTTAGTTAATAATAATATTCATGTGTTTTCTTTTTGTTATTGTAACAAAGAATTGTGACAATTAAAATTTATTGTTATGGTAATTTAATAGAGCATTGTTAGATATCTAACAATGGTCTATCGAAATCTAAAATTGATCTTGATAATGTATTTAAAAGACAAAAAATGAAAATTCATTAATTCATCTATTAATTCAAACGAGATTAATGTTGTAACATAATCAGAACGATATTCTTTATTTGCTTTATTTGTTGTTATAGAGAAATCGAAAGATTTCTCTCATTTTTAAAAGGGATACTAATTTAAACAACAAATTGAAATCACGGAAGGTGATTTTGCATGTGCACGTGGAATTGATTTTGTAAGGTAAATTATACCTTTGGGCTTTTTTTAATAAGTAATGTAAAAATCACCTATGATACATTTTAATAAATTGAAATGTTTGTATTAAATTCATGGAAATACACAATATATCTTACCCTCATTGTCCTTGCTCTATTTAAAAAAAAGAAAAAGAAAAAAGATATAATTAACAATATTTAGATTAGATTAGATTACTTGTGAATGTGGGTGGCTTGACAGCCGAGCACGTCGACCTGAAAGATCTATTGCGCTATCCCACGGAAAGAAGGACAGTCGGAGAGAAAGACGGAGAAAGGATGGCGTGAGAAATGCTGGGGAAACGGGAGAACCCCGGGAAAACCTGCCCAGCGCGGATCGCCACCATCAACGAAACCCACCATCAACGAACCCGGTACTCTGAGGTGAGAGGCTAGTGTCTTAGCGACATCGCCAACCGCGCGGCCCTAACAATATTTAAGTAATTTGCAAATAATGAATTTATTGTATTAATTATGTAATCTATAGTTCAATGGTTTTTAAAAACATTTAAATCAAATAAAAATCAAATTTAGGTTGAATTCTATTAAAAATCTTCGTGGTCTGACTCTGTTGACACAATACTTAAGAACCCACATTAGAAAATGTAAATAATTGCAATAATCGCAACTGAAAGTACGTTGGCCAGTATTGTTTCTTAGTTCATATTAAATAAACTCAAAAGATTTTTAATATTAACATTATATACTAATAATAATTAAAACATGGAGTGAATAACGAAATTCATAAAAAAATCTTAAAAATCAATATATTTGAATGATATTATAAATAGTTACAGTTCAACTCCTGTCTTCAATTAATAATATAAAAGTATTAAGCAAAATTTGGACCAGAAAAAAAAGAATCATGAAAATGTCTTACCTTCGGGGTCTAAATCTAAAATAAAGTCAAAACAAACAAAAAATATGTTTTTTTAATTATGTTTTAAATTTTCTAATATAGTATAAATGTATTAGAATTTTTACTTCTGCATCTGAAATGAATACAGATTTTCGTTTTAATTACGTGACATAAATAATTGCTTCAATTCTAATATTATTAAATTAATATTATTATTATAAATAATAAAAATTCGAATAAGAAAATTACATTATTTATAATAATGACTAAGAATAAGAGGAAATATTATAAAAAAAATCAGCGAAAATCATCTTATTCCTCATACATTTTAAAAATCAATATACCAATGTTTTGTTTTACTTCAATATCCTGTTAAACGAGTAATTAAATAACTTAATAAATTAAATGAAAATAACCTTAATTAAATAAATAACCTTAATAGAGCAGAATAGTATTCGATTATTTCAACTGTAATTAATGACTTAATTGGGATTAATTAACAATATTTAAAATGGTGACTTCAATAACCATCTCTATATCTTCATTATCATCTAAAAACTCGAAATCAAACACAAACTCCATCAACATAACTTCAATATTTCGTCCTTTATTTCGAGGACTTTCTCAAGATCCCATATCTTTAAAAACTTAAATAACGAAAACACAAAAACATAAATGGAAGGAGAAAAATCTTATTTCTCATTCCTAACAAAACAAAATATAACAAAATCTCATTAGCGAGATCTTACATCGTGAAAGAAAGAAATGGGATCTTGAGAAAGTCCTCGAAATAAAGGACGAAATATTGAAGTTATGTTGATGGAGTTTGTGTTTGATTTCGAGTTTTTAGATGATAATGAAGATATAGAGATGGTTATTGAAGTCACCATTTTAAATATTGTTAATTAATCCCAATTAAGTCATTAATTACAGTTGAAATAATCGAATACTATTCTGCTCTATTAAGGTTATTTATTTAATTAAGGTTATTTTCATTTAATTTATTAAGTTATTTAATTACTCGTTTAACAGGATATTGAAGTGAAACAAAACATTGGCATATTGATTTAAATTTAAAATGTATGAGGAATAAGATGCTATTCTCTGATTTTTTTTATAATATTTCCTCTTATTCTTAGTCATTATTATAAATAATGTAATTTTCTTATCCGAATTTTTATCAT
Organism: Thereuonema tuberculata; assembly: GCA_023159025.1. NCBI lineage: Eukaryota > Metazoa > Arthropoda > Chilopoda > Scutigeromorpha > Scutigeridae > Thereuonema > Thereuonema tuberculata. The sequence goes on from JAFIDM010000001.1 coordinate 84,486,794, forward strand.
TTATAATAATCGTCTAATATTAATTTAATAATATTAGAATTGAAGCAATTATTTATGTCACTTAATTAAAACGAAAATCTGTATTCATTTCAGATGCAGAAGTAAAAATTCTAATATATTTACAATATATTAGAAAATTTAAAACATAATTAAAAAAATATATTTTTTGGTTTGTTTTGACTTTATTTTAGATTTAGACCACGAAGGTAAGACATTTTCATGATTCTTTTTTTCTGGTCCAAATTTTGCTTAATACTTTTATATTATTATATTATTGAAGACAGGAATGGAACTGTAACTATTTATAATATCATTCAAATATATTGATTTTAAAGATTTTTTTGTGAATTTCGTTATTCAGTCCATGTTTTAATTATTATTAGTATATATTGTTAATATTAAAAATCTTATGAGTTGATTTAATATGAACTAAGAAGCTACACTGGCCAACGTACTTTCAGTTGCGATTATTGCAATTATTTACATTTTCTAATGTGGGTTCTTAAGTATTGTGTCAACAATCAGACCACGAAGATTTTTAATAGAATTCAACCTAAATTTGATTTTTATTTGATTTAAATGTTTTTAAAAACCATTGAACTATTGATTACATAATTAATACAATAAATTCATTATTTGCAAATTACTTAAATATTGTTAGGGCCGCGCGGTTGGCGATGTTGCTAAGACACTGGCCTCTAACCTCAGAGTACCGGGTTCGGTTCTCATGTGGGTTTCGTTGATGGTGGCGATCCGCGCTGGGCAGGTTTTCCCGGGGTTCTCCCGTTTCCCCTGCATTTCTCACATCATCCTTTCTCCGTCTGTCCTTCTTTCCGTGGGATAGCACAAAAAGATCTTTCAGGTCGACGTGCTCGGCTGTCAAGCCACCCACATTCACAAGTAATCTAATCTAATCTAAATATTCTTAATTATATCTTTTATCTTTTTTTAAATAGAGCAAGGACAATGAGGGTTAGATATATTGTGTATTTCCATGAATTTAATACAAACATTTCAATTTATTAAAATGTATCATAGGTGATTTCTACATTACTTATTAAAAAAAGCCGAAAGGTATAATTTACCTTTCAAAATCAATTCCACGCGCACAAGCAAAATCACCTTCCGTGATTTCAATTTGTTGTTTAAAATAGTATCTTTTTTAAAAATGAGAGAAATCTTTTCTCTATAACAACAAATAAAGCAAATAAAGAATATAGTTCTGATTATGCTACAACATTAATCTCCTTTGAATTAATAGTTTTATTTTCATTTTTTGTCTTTATTAAGATAATTTATGCATTATTAAGATAACCCGTAATCCATTTTAGATTTCGATAGACCATCTAACAAAGCTCTATTAAATTACCAGAACAATAAATTTTAATTATCACAATTCTTTGTTACAATAACAAAAAGAAAACATATATGAATATTATTATTAACTAAATAACAAAGAAAAGAATTGTTTCTTTATGAAACTAACAGGGTCATAACAATAAATAAATTAGAAATAAGGCCTTCGTCAAATTACTGGAAACTTTTATTTTAGAACACGTTCCGTGATATTTATTTATTCTAATGTTGAGATCTTCTTTCTTTTTATAGAATCTCACTATACAGGACAGGAGTTCTCCCTCAATGAAGAATTGATCTATTCACCATTTTTAACTAACTACCATTAATTTATATTCTTCTTTTAAATCGATTTTGATTTGTAATCTTTTGTTCAGCCAATAAACAGCATCTTGCAATGATAAAAAATAGTCTTACTTTTTTTTTTAACTAATCATAATTTATTCAAAACAAAGCAAATAATTTAATGCTACAAATATACTATTGTTTATTTAAAGAAAAATATCGCAAAATAAATAAATAAATAAGGAAAAGACAAGATGACATGAAAGAATCAGAATTAACCTTTTCATTTAACATTCTTAAGAGTCTGTAATTGCAGACAACCAAATTGCATGAATCAGATTTAAACAAAAGATTCAGATGCTGTCAATAACCGATTATTTTGATTTACATTTCTTTGATAAACATCAAAGACAATCAGGTGTTCAACATCAGGGCATAAGATACTTCATCTGGAATCAAATTTAATTCAATAGAAAAAAATCCCTTCCTTCTGAATATTGACCAGATATCTAGCAGTGGTGAGCCATCAAAGACAATTACAACATTGATAGCTGTACAAGAAATGAGACAAACTGAAGGAAGAGCTTATTTCATTAGATAACAGTAGATAGGACAAAAGGGAATCGCTTATTTGATAATTCGGATGAGGTTATTCTTCATTGTGGGATACATTGATGGTAGTGTTTATAGACACCTTTCTTACATCCTCATGTTATAAATACTGAGGCAGTGTGCTTAGAAAGGAAAACCAAAAACAAAGCCTGATACAGCTGAGTAAGTTAGAATTGAAGAATATATCTAACTACTGTCAATCAAATGATGTTACTTGTATCTATGCCAACGTTTTCCTGACAAGCCTATAGTACAAAAACACCTACTGATCTCAGAGCAGAAAACTTTAAATGTCAAGAGAGTAAATCTCTCTCTCGTAGCTATGAGAACAAGAGGAAACATGTTAAAGAAGGGTATGACAGGTAACACAATGTCACAATGTTCATGCGTTTTAGGTCTTGAAATTATAATTCTGAAATTCTTCGAATTCTTTATAGTTCGAAGGAAAACAATTCTTCAATTTAAATCACTCGCAATCCTTAATTATTTATAAAACTTATGAAAATAAGTACAACGTTATAAGTTTTGGAATTGAAAACGCCGCAAAAAATTTGTAAACTACCAAAATCTTTTCTTTGTTTTCTCTTATTTATTTTTTTGTCAATCCACGGACTTGAGATTGAGAAGAAAAAAGAAAAATTAATACAGTAAATCAATGTTCTTCAATCAATTTCCCTCAAGATATATTTATATTTTTAATAAGCCGAAAACAGCTTTTTTTTCCCAAAATCTGTTGAGGAAATACATTGAAGGATGAAATACTGAAGGTGAAATACATTGAAGGATGAAATACTGAAG
>JAFIDM010000001.1:84537095-84550834 GCA_023159025.1 Thereuonema tuberculata
TGTGTATCAAGCAACATTGGAATAATTTTGAGGAAATATCATGTCAAGCAGTTCCCTGAAAGTTCTTCCTTCTGATGATCAGGCTTCACTGTTTATTGCTAACATGGACTTCCTTCAAACATATGACATTTTGTTCTTAGAAGGGAAAAAAAAAAAACCCACCAATTAATTAAAACATTAAAAATTCAGTGAAAATTTATAGATTACATTCATTCAATGTGTGAAATTTTGTGAGAAACCAGGACTTCTTATATGTATTTGTTTTGAATGCCAATCTGCTCCAAAGTCTTTCTTAAGATTCTATTTAAATTTTTTGTTACTAAGATGATTTTATTTAAGAGTAAAACAATTAGCTTCATTAAGATATTATTAAATGAAATCATAATTTCTTGCCCTGCTGTTATATCTGTGTGTGCATAAAAAAAAAAAGCAGTCAGTTTGTATCAGCCAGACAGCTATGTTCAAAGTTTGGTTTTTATGAAAATTTTGTTCATATATTCATATACACTGTCCGGCGATCTAATAAAGTCATCCCTTTGTTGGTGCACACCCATTTGTGCACGCATCCCTGCTGTGCGCACAAATGGTACTGGCAGAGGGGGCAGTGTCATGGTGTAGGGGATATTTTCCTGGCACACGTTGGGTCGATTGATACCTCTTGAGGCATGTCAGAATGCTAGAGCGTACCTAAACATCGTAACTGACCAAGTGCAACCTTACATGTTAAGAGTTTATCCTCGTGCAGATGGCTACTTTCAGCAGGATAATGTGCTGGTGTACAAAGCCCGCATCACTTTGGGATGATTTGAGGAACATGACGATGACTTTTCCTGGCTGCAGTGGCCCTCTCAGTCCCGGATCTCAGCCCGATTGAAAATTTGTGGGATGAGCTGGAACGGACTGTTTGCTTCAGGCCTACACCTCCATCAAATCTTCAGGAACTGCATGACAGACTCATGTCTGCTTGGTACACAATATCTCAACAATGTTTTCAGCATCTCGTGGAATCCATGCCTCGACGAATTCAGGCTGTTTTGAGGGCGAAAGGAGGCCCAACACGCTACTAGGTAGATATACCTACTAAAGTGGCTGGACAGTGTATTTTCCTATTGTATGATTATATTTCTTATCTGAGGCATAATACAATTTTGTTCATATATTCATATATTTTCTTATTATATGATTACATTTCTTATCTGAGGGATAATACAATACTCCTGTGTTTTGTTTTGTTTTTTAAGTAAATTTTCAAGCTTACTTTTTTCAAAGCATTGAAAAAACCAAACAAAAAACAAACAAACTGTGTTCTTTTGTCAAGTTAGAAAATGATAATAATTCATGAAAATATGCAACATTAGAATGGATATTCTTTGTAACAAACGTGCTATTAGGAATTTAATGTGCCTAAATAATTCAACAAATGATAACCAAGGAACAACTCACTTTTCATCAATTTCTTCAAAATTCTATATTTCAACCCAATTAAGGGATTTCATCAGGATAAAAAAATATAAATGAAAAAGAGAAAACCCTTCTCTTTCTCTTCAAATCATAATCGAAAAGTTACAAAGAAAAATTACAATAATCATAACATATAACATCTAACATCCAATAATCATTATATTCTAAAAACAAAATAACAATTGACAATAAATGAATAGTAAATAAACTGAAAACAATTGACAGTAAATGAATAGTAAATTAATTGTAATGAATAGATATGGGATTATTTTAAAATTAAAAAATCTTTAATCTTATTATTATTTATTAAAGATTTCTTAAAAATACTTAGAAACAGCATTCACTTTAAGTGATTTATCCTTGTTGAAGCATATACAGCTATTAATGAGACACGATTCCAATGTGAAGCGCTTAATTTCATCTCTGACATTGAACACATTATGCACTATAGGATCAGGACAGTGATTATTTCTCATGCAATGTCTTGCCCATTCTGAAATTTTGTCATTTCTGTTTTGATACGCCGTGATATGTTCGTTGACCCGTTCTCTTACCGTTCGGCCTGTGCTTCCAATATATATTTCCCTGCAATCTCTACATTGTAGAGCGTATACCACGCTCTACAATGTAGAGATTATTTTATTATTATTCATTCATTATTTTATATATATATATTTCGAAGATATATGAAAGTTATTATGATGATAACCAAGGAAGGCAAAAAGTTAAGTAAAAGGATTTCACAGCCCGAGCTGTCATCAAGGAGAGACTGGGATGGCCGTCTTTTGTTTTATTCTTTTGTTAATCCCTTTTTAGCCTAACGAAACACAATACAAGGAATTGACATTTTTTGTATTTATTTTTGGTTGAGGTTTGTTCTGGGGGAGGTCCCGTTTTCGGGAGCAAGACCCGGGATCCTTAACCTTCTGAGTCTATCATCGGTGGAGTTTGGTTGGCTGATGAGTCCTAAAGAGCATGATACAGCCGTCCCAGTCTCTCCCGATGACAGCTCGGGGTGTGAAATCTTAGTTTTGTGCCTTTCTTGGTTATCATTTGTTGAACATATGTTATTATTAACAAATTGTATGTAAAAGAAGAACTTGCAGATCACGTGTGGTTAGCAGCTAAGATAAAAATAAAACATTTAATTCTATACATTATAATAGTTCTTGCATTTGATATATTGTGGAAAACAATGATATACTGTGGAGTGGGGGAAGGTTGATAGGGGTTGTAATCTTCCATCTAATCATTCTACCATTTGGACCTGGTTTTCTTAGATGGAAATTCCACCACTTTTTTTTTTCCCCCCCCCCCCCCCAACCAAAAATAAAAAAATAAGGACTTTTGGAGAGGGGTTTGACCCCTCCCTTTCCAAATTCCTGAGTATATGACATCATGCAAACTGACCGCAATAGAACTAAGAATGGAATTGCCTGACCTTTGCTACAAATTTAGCACCCCTCCCCCCACTTCATTTTTAAAAGTTTGTATTGCTGAGTCTAGTGACAGTTTGGTTTTAGTTTACTTCAAATTTGAAACTTTTTTCAAATGACAATTAAACAAATGACTGCCAAAAGCAGTCTACTTGTTTCGGGCTTGACGTTTTACTTGAGCTCCAACTTCTCATGGAAAAGAAGATAATTTCATTGGGCATGTATCAAGATCAGCAAAGTCCAATTTAAATTCCTCCATAAAAGATTTTAGTGTTATAGTTTAAATACAGTATTAGAAAAATAAAATCGAAAGAAAAGGATATTATATTATAGAATCCATAGATATATTTTTTTTTTAAAAAAAAAGGAAAACAGAGGGAGAATTTTGGACATTATAGAGGTGGGCAAAATAAAACTGGCCCAGAAAATAAATTTACAGATATATTTCAAATATTGACAATAGGACTGACCCTTGTTAATGAACATCACAGAAGATTCTGGAATTGGCCACTGCTGACATTGATGCAGCGCTGTGCTCGATTTATCAAACTGTGAGACACGTGTAGCAGCTCTACCTGAGGGATATCAGCAATAGTGTTTTCAGTGTTCTGCTGTATCTCTTCCAGTATGTGAGGATTATTGGAGTACATCTGACAATTTGCCCCACAGGTAAAAATCACAGGGAGAGGTGGCCAGTTAATTGCACTGCCTCTGCTGATTGTCCTCTCCTCACCGAACACCTCATGCACTTGTGACAAGGTTGTCAAGGCAGTGTATGTAGTAGCTTCGTCTTGCTGAAAATAACGATACAGTCGTTCATCTTCTGTGAAGTCTCCACATATGGATTAAACACTGTCTGGACATACTGGTTAGCATTAACAGTTTGGTGAAAGAATCGTGTTACGATGCGGACACCAGACATTGTGCAACACATACCAATCTTAAGATTGTGCAACGGCTTTTCGATGTAATGATGAGGATTTTCTGATGCATAATGGCGCATGTTCTGAGAGTTCACATATCCTGACAGGCTGAACCAGGCCTCATCTGAAGAAATGACTCCACTTCACTCAGAAACCACTGGCAGAACTCAACAAGCGAAGGTTTGTCTGGATGCTTTAACGCATGCACAACAGTAAATTTGTAAGGATACAGATGCAGGTCCTTTTTGATAATGTTTCAACACGACGATCTCTTAATTCCCACTTGCACAGATAAACGGCGTTGAGATTTCATCAGACTTCGTTCCAGGCTATCTTGCACTCAAGCAATGTTTTCTGGTGTTCAAACTCTTTTCGGATAGTTATGGTTTTTATTCGCTAAAGAGCTGTTGCACACCATTTTTGCATTGCAGACTTTGCTAGAGGTTTAGCCAAAACATTTAAACTCTTGCGCAAACAGTTCCACACAGGTTTTCCACGAATTGTGCTTTGCATAACACTCGACAATGAACATGAGCTGTTTATCATGAGCACCATTTTGAGTTGCTTTTAACTGGTCACTAAACACGTCTGCTCCTCTCACTCACATGTAATGACACATCGACATACTCGGGACAGAGCATGCGGGAGATGTGCACGTGCAGACATGTGACAGCAACAGATTGGTGCATCCAAATCACGGTTTCCAGCATTTCCTGTGCTGGGCAGTTCTCTTGTTCATTAACAAGGGTCAATCCTCTTGTCAGTATTTGAAATATATCTGTAAATTTATTTTCCGAGCCAGTGTTATTTTGCCCACCCTGTATAACAATTGATAGATGACAAACAACTTTTTTTTTAGTGTTTTAGAATATTACAATATCTCTTTAATGTTCAATATCTCTCCACCCCTGATGCCGGTTGTCTGTACGGTTAAGCAACGCAAAGTATAAACACTCCCATTGAAAATTAGGGAAACAAGTTCTCTCCAAAATGCCCTAGGCAGAGCGCTCCGTGTCTTACCGGATAGTATAAACGGACCTTTACTTCCTTCACTGAATAAGTTCATTATAAAGTTCATAAAGTTCTTCATCACAGTAACCAGCATCACCACTCAGTGTAGCTAGTCTGTAGGAATCCAAATTGTTGAAGTGAAAAGCTTGGCAGCAAAGGGAAATTATTCAATTCAGTTATATTTACAGATTTTATATCAAATTTGTAATCTTCTGAAAATAGTTCCTCAGTCTATTCCCTTACAAGTCCTTGCTGTAAAATTCTGTTCATTGGCACGGACATCAGATACATTAACAGTATTGGGAGAATACTGATATATACTGATATATATAATACTGAATATTGGGAGAATAACAGATACATTACTATCCCATAATTTTTATTGGTAAATAGACTAGACAAAATATATGGAACATTGAATAAGGTATTTGGTTTAATTGGTGTTGTTTTTTTTTTTTTTGGTCTCATTAATATCATACTATAAAATTATTCATCTGGGTCTAGTGATACTTGTCTTATTTACATTGATGAATAATATTATTTCGATGGCTTAGTGCAAAAGTAGCGAAGCAACTTAAGCTTATGGATATTCGCTACTTTTGCGCTAAGCCATCGATTTAATGAAATTCAAATTAACTGACATAATCTTATTTCCTTCTCCATAATTTAACCCTTCTTTTTTCTCCCAATACTGTTATTGCTTTTAAGATTACTTAAACTTTGTTCCCTTTCTTTAACTTCCTTCAATTTAAACGTATTTTTTTTCCTAATTATCATATTGAGGTCATCAGTAGGTCACAACAGCTTTCAAGCTTAGCTAATATGCTGACAAGCTATCTGATAACCGAAGATATAACACATCAAATCAGAAGATAATGTTGCTTCTTTAATTCAAGAAGAATGATTATATTCACAAATTTTAAAATAAAGATTAATCTTATTTAACTTATTTAATTTGCTTGCAGCAATGGTCCTTAAATTTAATTCTGTTGGGGCTTACCAAATGAGCCTATTTATTTTTTTAAAATTACTAGACAAATTTAAGTCATTTTATAAGTTTAAAAAAAAAGAAGAAAATCTAAGGGCTAATGAAGAGCTATCAGTGTAAAATAAAGGCTTTTAAAATATTATGGCATTGATATTATTATATCAGTAGTAATTTTTCATTCTTTTCGTTTTCCAAGCATTACGAAAATAAGGTTATTATATTTTTTATTGAAATAGAACAGTATTTTTTTAATAACTTTTTTTTTTTAATTTTTTAAATTAAAAAAAAGGTTATTGCTAAATGTCTTCTAACTGCGCTTTGTGGAAACACAGTATATCTTTTACAATTAATTTTGTTTTTTTAAGTTTTCTCTTCTGCTTGAATGATGACATTTTTAAAAATTAACATGTTAAAGAAATAGATATGTCCGTATCTGTGTATGAGAGAATATTTAATTACAGAAGCAATGCAGGCGTTTTTTAAAGAATTAATGAAGGTTAAATTACTTTGAATTAAACTCCTATTATTGAACACCACATTGGACAAAACATGTAGAACTGCAATTCGAACATGCAAAACATATATAATATTCAAACATGAATGTCTTTTTGACTTTGTCTAAACTAAAATGCTACCAACTTTTAGCATTAGTATTGAACAATTCTGAAACCAACTCATTTTAAGACTCTTGCTTCTACAACTTCCTCTATCGAAAAGAGAATGAAAAAGAAAACCAAATGAATCTTTTGCTTTGATGGTCTATGGTTTTTTTTTCTCAAAAAACTTAGTTTTGCCTACATATTTTTTTTATTTTTTTTTATTTTGACCAGTTAGCAAAAGATCTACGAATGATTAGTTGCCTAACAACTGACCATTACATTATACTTACAAACAAGGACATTTCCTTGTTTTTACATTGAAAAAATATAATTTTGTGATTTTTACTTTGTTTTGTTAGTCTCTTTTCAGTGATTTTAGTCTACAAAGTTGCTTTTTTTTTAAATTCTAATATCACTCCCAGCCTTGAGTATATGATTTGAATTTCAACAAATGATTGTACTAAATGAAATAATTTCTTCTTTTACAGATTAATAAAAAAATGTATCCTTGTTCTACAATTGAAGAGGCGAGAGGTAAGTTCTAAACAAATGTTTATGACAAAACAAATTTAAATGACAAATAAAAATACTAATGCTTTTCAGACACAATCAAGCATTCAAGGTAATAGCATGCCATGTGGTTGACATGTCTGAGTCTGGGTTCGAATCCCAGCATGGGCTTGAATATTTCCTTCTTTCTTCTATATACATTACTCTTTCATTCAACAGCATCGTATCTTATTTCTGATGCAGCTTAGCTCTATCACCATTGTATCATAAAAAATCACGCACTGAAATAGACTATATGGCCAAAAGTTTTTAGACTTTTGGAGAAGTGGATGTGGCTGTTATCGCTTGCAATAATGTCATAGAACAGGATGAAAGGAGTCACCACAGCATCAAGCAGTCATAAACTGGTATTAGACAGACAATGAGTAAGTCGGCAGAGCTGAGTGATTTCAAACATGGCATGATCATTGGATGCCATAAGTGCAACATATTGGTTCATACAATAATGACCTTGTTGTAAGTGATGTCATTATAAAATAGAAATGTCTGGGAATGATATCGACAGGAAATCGCAGTGGTAGGCCAAAGAAACTAAAAGATTGCAGAGGTTGAACCTTGAAGAGGGTAGCGCAGAAGAATCACAAGTTCCCAAACAGTGAGTTCCAAATAGCTTCATGCATCATCGCTAGCACCTATGACTTGATGTCAGGAGCTGAAATACATAGGTTTCCATGGTCGTGCGACTGCTCACAAGCCCAACATAAGCAAGGTGAATGCTAAACTGCAATTGCAGTGGTGCAAAGAGCATCGCCATTGGACTGTAGAGCAGTGGAAAGTACTTTGTGTAGGGGGATTCATCACTCCAATCTGGCATTCCAATGGTTCTGTCTGGGTTTGGCAGATGCCAGGAGAACGCTTCCTACCCAAGTGAATTGTACCAACTGTCAAGTTTGGTGGCGGCGGCTTCATGGTTTGGGACTGTTTCTTGTGGTTCAGCCTGGGTCCCTTAGTTCCTTTGACCGGAAACATGAACGCTGAGATGCATGTTGACATTCTTGACAACTCGGCACTTCCTACTCTCTGGCAACAGTTCGAGGAAGGACCGTTTCTGTATCAGCAGGATAACTGTTCTGTCCATAGAGCGAAGGCTGTGCTGCCATGGGTGGAATAGATGGGTGTTGAACTACAGGACTGGGCTTTACAGAGACCTGATCTGAATCTATAGATCACCTCTGGGAAGAATTGGAATGCAAATTACATATCAGGCCCAACCACCCTTCAGTGGCCGGACTGACTGCAGCTCTCAGGCAAATGGAATAAAATTCCTGATCACTTATTTCAAAATCTGGTGGAAAGTCTTCCCAGGCGGGTGCAGGCTGTGATTGATGCTAAAGGTGGCCTGACATCCTATTAATATGTGCCATATGACTTTCTGATTGTACAACAATTAATGTCTGGATACTTTTGGCCATACAGTATATGTGTGAGAGATCAAAAACCAAACTAAATTAGTTATAAAGAGTCATTGTAATCATTACTGCTTTATTGATAGTTCTGCATAGCAGAGACTTTAGTCTTTGTAGCAGTGTATTTATAAAAATTTTTGATACTTTGTTTAGCTGTTTTGTTTGTGGTTCAATATTAACATTATTCATATTGCACAATCAAATGTAATTAGTACGATTAATGTGCAAAAGGTAAAAAAAAGGTCGGGGTTTGTAGGATGAAAATGTAGATAAACAATGATAGAAATGATGTTATTCATTCAGGTAGTTGAAAATAAAAATATAAATCTGAACAAAAAAATGCACCTATAAAAGCTTTTGTCTTTTTTTTTTAGAACTTAAAAGACTTTGCCAATATATATTATTAATTTTAAAAAGCAAAGTAGAAACCTAAAAAAACTGTTTAGAAATTGAAAGCAATTTTTATATTTAGTTATATAAAATCAAAAACATAAACTTTACCAATGAATTATATTTATTACAGTCTACTCAAATATGCCATAGTTGATATTTTACAAGTGAATAATGTTATAATATACAGATCGTTAGCTCATAACAATGCAGTAGATTGAACTTTACTTCATTACATTATTATAATATATATTACTATAGTAATATCTCTCGGCATGAGGGATAAGTTCCTAATGAACAAAACAGTGCTATCACAGTACTGTTCAATATATAAAGATACACACTGACAAAAATATGAAAATGCCTTGAAGGAAGTGTCCAATTGAATGAAACTCCTCATCTTGCCATTAAACATGAAAATGATTGAAGTTTAGTTGTCAAGAAATATCATTGTCCTTCACATGGCTCAATGGAAGTGCCCAATTTCGGATCCATATAAGAGCCCTCAGAATCTTAAAAGAAATATTCTGCTTCATGGAACTGTTTCATTCAGATCAGTTTACAATCAGTAATACCTCGACGATGCGCTTAAAGACCCTACGAACAATTGCAGAACTTCCAGAGAGCCTTCATCATTGGACTATGAGAAGCTGGCTTGTCATGCAAATGAATCACTTGTCATCTCGGTCATAGTAATATGTCTGTGAGCAGGTATTGAAATTGATAATTTGACTAATTGAACCATCTGCCTGCTTTTATTTATTAGTTTCACCACTCCATGAGTGTCTGTTTTTGTATGTACACTTTGTGTATGTATCAGAACAAGTTGCTTACACAAACCCAAATGGCTGAGTTCAGTTACCCAATATATTTTTTTTTATTGTTTCAGAAACACATTGATTTTTCAAAAATAAAAACAAAACAAACAAAACAAAAATTATGACAATGTTATTTTTCTTTATATAATTGAAATTTCTTTTAAGTTTTCAGATTGTTTATTTAATATCTTATGATTTCAAGAAAATAGAAATAAATAAAATGCACTTACTTACAAAAAGTTGAGAGAATTATACATGGTAATAATCCGACAGTTTCGGAATACTGTGCGTATTCCTTCATCAGGGACGGCACAAACATATAGGACATATAGACAACATTTAGGACGACATGATGAGGGAAGGTATGTTGAAAGTGAGGGAAGTAAGAGGATTAAGAGAGTTTAGCAATAGTGACGGGCGTGTTGCCCACCGGTTATTGGGTTGTAAGCTTTAAGCTGAATTATATAGAAAGTTGTTTCACAGAATGTGTGTTTCCCTCCCAGTTGTTTCATAGCCGCCTCAACATCCTAACACATAAACTCAATAAAAAACCCAACAATACTACCCCCAAACCCCCTGTCAAATACATCCCCTTTCCTTACTATCCTCCCCTCGAAAGCTTCATCAAAAAATTCCTCCACCAACACCAATATGCCCCTGCCTTCAAATCACGCAACATAAACATAACACAAACAAAGAAACCTAAGAACCCTTCCAACACAGTATACTGGATCCCATGTGGCCAATGCTCCTCTGGCTACTTGGGACAAACATCCCGACCCCTATCCACACGCATCAAAGAATACAAACACGCCTTCAAAAACACAGATCCCACAGGCTCATACACTGGTACTCACTTTAAAAGAGACAGGACACACCCCCAACTTCTCAGCTGCTAAACCCCTTTCCCATCATAATAGACTTTCCCACCGTCTCCTAGCTGAATCTTTCTATATAATTCAGCTTAAAGCTTAAAACCCAATTACCGGCTGGCAAAACGCCCATCACTATTGCTAAACTCTCTTAATCCTCTTACTTCCCTCACTTCAACATACCGTTCCTCATCATGTCGTCCTAAATGGTGTCTATGTCCTATATGTCTATGTCCCTGATGAAGGAATACGCACAGTATTCCGAAACTGTCGGATTATTACCATGTGTAATTCTCTCAACTTTTTGTAAATGCGTCTTATTTATTTCTGTTTTTCTTTATTTCATTCCACGTTACGCCTAATTTGTATCTTATGATTTCATTTTTCTATCATTCAATTATCTTTTACATTCTTTATTTATTTGCACTCTTGCGATACATAATAACATTCTGTTTGTATTCAATTGTTTAATTTTATATTAAGTGATATATATATATATTCGTATATTATTGTTTCTTTTTAATGATGTGATCCTTAATTTTTACTTGATATATGATGGCAAGTAATTAATTTGTTACTACTATTGACTATTTTTAAATTTTGAGGTCTTTATGCAGAATCAATACTGAAGAATTATTTAAGTGAAAACATTTAGATTAAGATCCATAAATGGTTTTAACAATAATATGAAAGACATGTCAGAGAGAGCATTTCAAAATTCTTTATTTATTTTTCAGATTGTAAAGCAGAATATATTTCAGTTAAAAAAGGAATTGAAACACAAATAAACATATCTTCATCCCAATCACAAGGTTAGTATAAAAAATATAGAATCATTACTCTTTTGTAAATTATTAAGCAAAAAATTTCTAGGTATTCCAGTATTAATTATTATTTTTTTTGTTTTATTTTAATAGGATTTTCAAAATTTGGATTATACTTTAAGTTGCTGGATTTTGAGAAAATCAGTAATATTTGCTACAGTGTATCCCAATCCATTTTTTCAAAACATCAAAAACAGGTAACTGATGAAACTCCCACCTCCACCTTCCAAAAAACAAAAAACAAAACTAACAACAATATACACATAAAATTTAACGTTTTTCTTTTCTTTCCTTTTTCTTATAAAAATGTAATCAATGTAAACAAGCAGTATATAATTAAATATGTTTTCAAAGTAAAACTACAAGGGCTATTCAATAAATAAGGTAACAAGATGTCTCACATGTTTAATGTTCCCTATTTAATTCTGGTTTTCTGCCAGATCACAGAAGGCAGACAAGTACTTACTCTCACATCCATTAGATGGTGCCTTACATCAATCTAGTTTCGAAAAATCAGTTTGCAAATGGTGAGGCTAATGGAAACCTGGTCAAACATTGAGGTGCTTAGTGTGATCAGATTTTTGTGTCTAAAGAGAACATCACCAGCTGAAATGTTGTTGAGGTGCAAATGTTATGTCATGGAAACAGGCTTGGATGTGGTGCAATGCCTTCGATAACGGCAAGACAGACATTCAAAATGAGCAGTGATCCGGCCGGCCAATCACTTCCACCACAGATGACAATAGCAGCTTCTTCACAAAAAAACAGAGTAAAGAAACTATTGCTCTTCATGATCTTAGCATCTGTTCATTTTTACTGATGATTGACTGGAACATTTCATATCATGTAATTGTTTTTTGTTTTTTTATCAATTGTCACTCTTCCAACAATTCTACTGCTATCACATCCGTAGTAGACTTTATGGTATCAAGTTTTCTATTTTCACCTTTTCAGGATACAAGTTTGACTTTGTGAAAAATACCTTTTATTGTCACATCACTGTTATCAGTAATTACATTCATCATATTTTAAAATTAAATGGAATTTTTTTGCATGTGAGATTCAATTGAAAAGATCTTGAACTTCTTAAATATGCCTTTATTTTGAGTATTGGCTCAAACTGTTCAAATCTAAAAATACATAAATTATTTTCAAGATTCAAAAGCTTTTCACTTGAATGTATTCCCTTGTGTGTGGTTTTAATCAGGCCACTCCCAAACAAAATGTGCTTCGTCATCTTCCACAGTGTTTAGATTGCCCAGTTTAGCCAGTAAATCCATTTACTCAGACTTAATTGAAACTTTATTTACAGCTTTAGTTCAGCCATCATGTCTCAATAAACCTTTGTTTCTATAATATGATGGAATTGAGATTAGAGCTGCTGATACAATATTCATTCATTCAAATTCACGAGTCAAGAAATGTTGAACTTGTTCAAACCAGTTCCAGTTGCAAAATATTACTTAAGGAAATATATATATATATTCTTGTATTGATAATAAACAAACAATTTGTTGTTATTTCTTTAGTTTCATTAAAGTTAAACATGTTTTTTTAAAAAAATAAAAGCAAAACAAAAAAATCTAGAATTTATTTATTTTTTGACTTTTTGAATTTTTCAGGAAATAATTATTCTTTGCAAGGATAGGATCAGCAAATATAAGGATGCCATTAGCAAACACTCAAGTGCTAGAAGTAAACGGTACTCCAGTAAGTAGAATTTAAAATTAGGTATTTCATTTGAGTGTGAAAGATAGTTTATTACAATGACATCAATTCTGAAACATCAATTCAGGATTATTCAATGTTATGTAAATCAACCAAGGATGTCAAATTGACAAACTTGAAGTGTGAACACTGGTTGTGAGAAGTTGAAGTGTGAACACTGGATGTGAGAAAGCTTGAAAAAGCTTTTGCGTCATTGCTGTCACTGATTTGATGTGCAGGACTGAAAGGATTTGCTTTTTAGTAGAATAGGACTTGAAGTAAGTTACTAACTAACAGTCAGTAGAAAAGTGCTCAATAAATTTTGATTGTGATCAAGAATGTTTCAATAGAAATTAAGACAGTTTCTCTTTTTTTGCCTCCTCTTTCTTTTCAACTGGAAAAGAAAAATGTAAAAATGTAGTAAAGTAAAAATGGTTTTGTGACATGACTGAAAGGTGAATTGCCCAAAAAGTGCAATTAGAAAGTTTCTGGAGATAGTTGGAAAAGATAAATTAGTTTGTAAAACTTTAAATGAAGATATTTAAATGAACTTTAAATGTTGCTTCTTTTGACAGAAAGCGATTCATTGAAAATGAAGTTTGGGAACATAGTTGACAGATGCAGGAAGAGTTAGCCCATCAGATTTCCTTTTCTTGCTTATTGTGGACAGATTGTGAACAAAGTTGGCCTGCTTTATTCACTTTTGATATTGCATTAATTTTTCATACATTTAT
>JAFIDM010000001.1:84555383-84566570 GCA_023159025.1 Thereuonema tuberculata
TTTTAGCATCATGCATTCATTGTTATCTGTTCAGGATCTTCGTACATTTATTTTGAAGAATTTTCACTTCACTTATTTATTTCAAATAATTAGTTCCACTTAATAAATTTGCAATATGAAATTATTAACATAACACTAACACAATAATTTCACAATAATTCATTTACACATTAAATACAATTTTAGTGTAAATTGTTGATATTTGCAAAATTTCATTGATAAAAAAAAATATTTTGAAGTTCTATACCATTTGAATATAAAATACATCTATATTCTGTTATTAAAGATCATTTTAACAAATATTTTATTAATATGTCTCTTGAATTTAATTCCTTTTTTTTTTGTCTTCTTACAGTTACATTTAGGTCTTTCAGTATTAGATGAAGAAATTTTCAATTTTTCAGGTAATTAATTTTTGAAATATCGATGCATTAAACTCCTGTATTTTTCATACTTTTGTTTTTATGTAAAATTCAAGCCTAAAGCTAATATAAAAAAGATTGATTGAAGGGATTGGAGTATTCTGAATCTTTTAGCCAACTAAAGTTGTTAAGCAAAGACATTAACAACTTTAAAAATCTCAAAATCTCATTACAGAGGGTTGTCCCAGTTTATAAGAACAACTAAGCAGCATGATGAGAAGCCACCTAACCACCAATTGGGTTCTATTTTGCTTCCTTTGCATTCTCGTTATCACTTGACATCGTACTTTCCACTGTAGCACTTTCCCATAACTTCATTGGAAAGTTATTAATGATGTTTTGTCCCATTCCTCTTGGCAGGCTTTCCAGAGTCCATCAACAGTTCTAGGTCGTCTCTTTCCAAGGGCCCATTTCAGTAAATTGAATCCACAGAAGTCCATGGATGATGCATCTGGTGATACGGTATGAAACTGTATGGAATAGCCTGAATTCCGATTTCTTGACAAAACTGCATTTACAAAAAAAAAAAAAAACTCTGCAGTTTTAACTGTCCCTGATGGCAATAATCAGCCACTATCATTAACCCTTTGGAAAAAGTTTCCTTACACTGACAGAACTATTCTGTCCTAACATTGGCATTGTGTGGACGATAGAAAATTGCCTGGGGCTTGTTACAGTCAGTTAAGTATATCTAGGCTTCATCAAGAGTGACGAGAATTGATGCTATGTTTTGCAGTGTGATGGGGTGTAAGCTGTGTACTTTTGGCTTATGATGTTCCCGAAGACCTAAATCTTCATTAATTATGAATCTCATAATTATCTTTGGTGGTCCCAGGAGCCAAGTAGTTAGAGGCTTTATTGTGGCCTAAATTAGCCGGGTTCAATTCCCAACCCCAACTAAGTTCAGGGATTTTTCCATGTTGAATTCTCCTCCAGACAGGTCCATCTATCCCTCTGCTGTATGAATAGTGGTTTATTTCTCAGAGTTAAAGGCAGGCAGGCAGGCATCGAGCTGACTACCCTACCTCAACTTAGTTTGGTTGATCAGGAAATTACCTTCCCTCTCATGATCCGAAAGGCCACATAGTTCTGTAGTGTGATGCTTTAATTTTAACTTAAATATTTACCTTTGACACTTCCGTGACCTAGGCAATGCTATTTTGAATACTTGGATTCTAGTTAGTCACCATTTCCTGTTCTACAATGGCATGAGAACGCACAGGTCTCAAATGCAGTTTCCAAGGGGATAACTTATATAAGTCCAAACTAATTAACTTCCTTTTGCTCTCAGTAATTATTTGATTGATAACTGCCTTTGTCATCTTGAAATTCCATTATTTACACATTGTAATTATACTAGAATATGAAAAAAAAAATGCAGGAAGAGAATCTCTTCCCTCTAAATTGAACCTTAGATGGCATTTTTGACCACAAACAATATTCTAAAGCAAAACATGTTCTTTTGTCCCTACATGCTTACACAATTGTGTCACAAGCTCACACAATTTGCATTAGAGCTTGAACCTGAAATTGTTTCAGCATTCATTCATTATAATCCTCGGACTCCAAAGTACATTTAGATTTTATATGTAATATATATATATAATTTGAGGTACTCATAAAGTCAAACCTCTTCAGAAATTTTGTTCTGTGCTGTTAATATTATTAGAAAGCTAGTCTCTAAATAAATTAAAAAAAAACAACTAAGACATGAACAGCTAAAGTTGGAAATTTTGTGAGATTCAGCCACTTTTGTCTCCATATTTCATTGGAGAATTTTTTTCACAACCATGGCCAAGTGATAGGCAATATTTTATTAGCCTCTAAACCATTACAATAGTATATCACTTTGAATTATTATTGTTTTATCTAAATGTCCTACAATTTCAAATATGATAGGGTTGTTAAAAGGTATGCCTTGAATCATTCTATTTGCAAAAAGTAAATGTGAAGCAAAGAGGCTTATCTCAATTCAGTTAATCAAAACTTCCTCTTTGATAGACCTGGATCTGTTATGAATCTATATTTTATGATTTTATCCATATCGTGAAACTTTCTTTTATTTTTCTTCCAAAGAACCAAAGCCAATTTACAGTCGACACGTGTATGGTCCAACCCTGACTTTCTGAATTATTTTCATAGATGTATGGTGGCTGCTGATCACCACTAATTGAAGGATCTTACTAATGATAAAATTCATTCATTATCATCAAAGTACAACCCCACCTTAACAAAGATTTCAGCCTCCATATCTTGTTTCTGTCCTTGATGCTCCTCCAAGTCACCTATGCCTCATCAAATAAAAAGCAATTTTGAGATTCCTATCCTCAAGCTATCTGGAATGGAATTTTTTTTCCTTTCTAATCTCTTAAAAAGTTTCAATTTCATTTGATTCTGGTTTCTTGTAAAAATGTATTACCTTCCATAATAATAACCTTAATTGTTATTACCTTCCATAGTTGTTAACAGCAGCATGTTCTTCCCAGTTTCTTTCATCATGCTTTGCTTTTCTATCCAATTTTAGTGTATTTCTTATTTAGCTTCAAATATATATTCCTTTACTTTAAATATATTATGGAAGGCAAAACAATCACTTTTTAGTTCAAAAAAAAACAAAAAACGTTCTTGTATATTTGCCAAAAACAAATTAGAAATTATTAAATTAAATTAGGAATTTATGGCATCAGAATCTAGTAATTTAACAGTCTATTAAACAGGAATGACATTCATTGTATGAATGAAACATCATTAAAAGGAACAACAGCAACAGAATAAAGTCTTTGATTGTTTACATTATTGAAAACTGAATAAGTACTATTACCATAGCAACCAACATTAAGTTCAGTCTCACACATAATTATTTTTTTAATATTTTTTGTTTCATCACTTCCTTATTTACAAACTGTCATCTCTTATCTGGGGTTTCTTCATACTCATATATTAATTTTCTATTTTCTCAGTGACTTGCTTATTTAATTGGAACTTTTCTCAACAACCAATTTCATGTGCGATACTTCAATGATTACAAAACTAACAAATTGCATCAATAGTTTCATTTGATATTTTTCTCTCTTTTTAATTCCTACATCTCACCCAACTGCTAGAAGGTCTTGGATTTATTATTTCTTCTAAAGCTGAGACATTTTACATATTTTTTTTTTATTACTTAGTGAGATCTCCAATTCTGAATAAATGCAGTTGTTATAACTTTCTCCTTTAATTGCAAACTCACAACCCTATCATATTTAAAATTATAGGACATTTAGATAAAACAATAAGTTCATCAAGAGTTGCTGGCAGACAGTCATACCGCTGAATCTGTTGTTTGACCATGTCCCAGAGATTTTCAAAGGGTGACAAATCTGTGATCTAACCTTGCCATAGAAGTGGAACATTGTTAATCCTGAAGAAGACACATGATGTTGGTGCAACATACAATGTGGCATTGTCCATTGAAATATTGTACCAGGTCGTTCTGCAGATATGGAAGGGTGACTGCCATAGAATGTCACTGATGTGGTAGAAAGAGTGTGCAGAGAATGGTACAAAGAAGGACATAGGACATGAAGAGGAGGTTCTGTATGTCATACAAAGACAACGCCGAGAAACAACCATCATCTCATGAGGATGTCTTTGCTTGACCATTCTGCATTGTCAATAGTGTTGGTTCAGCCATGTCAGCTGTAACAATACATTGCTGGTTATTACAGTTTGGACTGCAGTCTCGTCAGCCTCTCCTCAGGCTACCTTTAACATCTCAGCAATGGTGCATCGAGTGAGGGGAGTGGAGTGACAAACAACACAGTATCATGTTTTCAAACAAATCGCTCTTCTTAAGGAATCAAACACCAAGCCGACACACCTGCTTACTTTAAATAGTACATTTAAAACATAATTTAAAAATACAACGACCAAGGTTTCAGTCACTATAGCGTGACTATTTTCAAGTGAATTTGAATTACAATGTATCAACGTTTTATACAGAAAGAATTATTCAAAATACAGCGTGTTGCGTCATATGACGTGATCAGTCTTATAAACTCCACGGC
Organism: Thereuonema tuberculata; assembly: GCA_023159025.1. NCBI lineage: Eukaryota > Metazoa > Arthropoda > Chilopoda > Scutigeromorpha > Scutigeridae > Thereuonema > Thereuonema tuberculata. The sequence goes on from JAFIDM010000001.1 coordinate 84,559,855, forward strand.
TTGCAAATAACATTTAATAACATTTAAAAACTAATAACGAACTACAAACGAACTACAAACTCCATGGCGGATATTTCGTCCTTTTTACAGGACTTTAACGAGCCATTTTTCTTCTAAACTAAAACAATAATGATATTATTGTTTTAGTTTAGAAGAAAAATGGCTCGTTAAAGTCCTGTAAAAAGGACGAAATGTCCGCCATGGAGTTTGTAGTTCGTTTGTAATTCGTTATTAGTTTTTAAATGTTATTAAATGTGATCAGTCTTGATTTACATGTCTTCATCATCTTAAACCTCCTAGTGTTGGAAAGTTGAATCTGCCTTGCGATCATCACATTGCCTCGTACTGTTGTTGTGATGAGCTTTTTTTGTTTTTTTTTTTTCCTTCGTCTTCTCCTCTCTTCTTTTCTCATTGGAACTATTGTGATGGAACACACTGCTACCCTGGGTCGTGTATTGGTAAACAATTAAGATAAAGCAACGAAAAAACTTATTAAAAAAATTATATTAAAAACAGAAAAGAAAATAAAAATTAAAAAATTTTTAAAAATTTAAAATCCAACTTTATGGTTTAAGATAATTAATTTTTTTTCCCATCTTCTTCTTGAAACCATATTCCGCCATAGTTGGTACGGTTAACCATTCATTGTAAGCACCATTAGTTGTTAAAATAAAAAAGGATTCCATGCATTTTCTCATGAACTCCTTTTTGCAAAGGCCCATTATAATGGGTCGCTGTATGTCCACTATATGTTTGGTGTGCCTTGAATGCCGAAAAGTCAAATACTCTTCTTAATTTAGGCCAAAATTATGGCCGCATCTTTGTTCACAGACAACAGTGGGAAAGGCATCGGGAAGAGTTTATTCGCACAGGCATATCACACAAATATGAGGCGTTATGGCTCAAGGTGCTGTCGTATACAAAAGCAGAGGATCTCTCATGAGAGTTCGTACCACCATAACAAGTGCCAGTTTCATCAGTGACATTCTATGGCAGTCACCCTTCCATATCTGCAGATCGACCTGGTACAATATTTCAATGGACAATGCCACACTGTATGTTGCACCAACATCATGTGTCTTCTTCAGGATTAACAATGTTCCACTTCTATGGCAAGGTTAGATCACAGATTTGTCACCCTTTGAAAATCTCTGGGACATGGTCAAACAACAGATTCAGCGGTATGACTGTCTGCCAGCAACTCTTTATGAACTTATTGTTTTATCTAAATGTCCTACAATTTCAAATATGATAGGGTTGTGAGTTTGCAATTAAAGGAGAAAGTTATAACAACTGCATTTAGTCAGAGTTGGAGATCTCACTAAGTAATAAAAAAAAATATGTAAAATGTCTCAGCTTTAAAAGAAATAATAAATCCAAGACCTTCTAGCAGTTGGGTGAGATACAGGAATTAAAAAGAAAGAAAAATATAATGAAACTGTTGATGCAATTTGTTAGTTTTGTAATCATTGAAGTATCATACATGAAATTGGTTGTTGAGAAAAGTTCCAATTAAATAAGCAAGTCACTGAGAAAATAGAAAATCAATATATGAGTGTGAAAAAATCCCAGATAAGAAATGACAGTCTGTAAATAAGGAAGTAATGAAACAAAAAATATTAGCCCCCATGTTCAAAATGGAAATACACGGAATAACTAATGCTCAGTCGTTAACCATATATGGAGTTGACATGTGTCTTCACAGATACAGTAAACGGATTAAAATACACTGGTGTGCAAAACTTAAGGATGAAGTAATATAACACCATGTATGGCAGCATAATAATGGAGAATGCCTAAGGATCTCCTCTTCCCTTCATGCCAACTTGACAGTGATGCATCTGTATCATGACACCAAGTTCTAAGTAGCCAATTCTGAATTAAGTTGTACTGTGGGTTTTGTATCGGTAGTTGTGTCAATGTTGTTTCCCTCATCATTTCAGTAAAAAATGGAGTTCCTATGATACGAAATTCACATATCCAGATCACTCCTATGCGGCGCTACAATCAAAACATGCCTTAAGTTTTGCACACCAGTATAGTAATCCTGTGCCCTTTGTCATAAAAACTTATTTTAATGATAATTACATTAAGGTATCTTAATTAACAAATTAGACAATTACTATATTTTTCTTAATTCATTTGAATTATTTATTTTTATTGAAATTTAGATTTATTTTCTCCTCAAAATAATGTTTTTCACTTTGTCTTTTATGTAGACCTCTTAAATGAGGAAAACCAAATTGAAGAAAAACAAAATTTTGTGGACACTCAAACTTGCATTCATTTATTTCCTAATGAATGGCAAATAGAAGTTGTTTTACAGACTGAAAGGTAAATGCAATTCTTTTCATTACAATTAAAAAATTCTGGATGCTATTATTCATAGAATATTAAACATAAAACCTAAAATTTTTTAGGGAACTGTCGTAGGGAATGATTTCTTATAAACTATAGGCTTAAAATTTGATAGTAGCTCTTTATTTTCTGCTATCTATTTTAGCAATTAACATCAGTATAATGGTAACTAGTGGTAAAGCAAAAAACTCAAAGGTGAAACATTATATTAAATAACAAATAACATACTTAAAAAAGGAGGTGGACTTTCACTTTAAATTTTTGTTCCTTATACTAACATTCCATGAGAATGTTCTAATATAAACTTCTAAAAAAATACATGATGTGAACAGAGCAAAAGATTTTCTTTTTTTTTTTTTTTGAAAAAGCATTCCATAACAATTGAGCTGAAATTTGTTATTAGTCTGTTGACCATCTTAACACTATCTATAAGTTTTGTAGTCATAATTTTAACGTGGATCACTGGTGAGTTTTCTAAAATATGAAGTTGATAAATACACTGGTGGAAAAATGAAAATATACAACCCTAAGAAAGTGAATGGGAAGCACCTGTATTTGTGTGTGATACAGGTAGAGAGCAGTAAATGTGATAATAAAAGTACAGCGCTGTGGAAAAATTAGGAAGCGAGTACTGGCTGTGGACAATCCGAGCCCTTATCAACAGTTGCTGATCTGTCGCAAGAGGGTCGGCTGTTTCCAGCACCATATGGATGGGTCCTTCATCAGCTTGGCCACCAAAGGATGCCCACAGGGCAGTAACTTGGGTCCAACCCTTTGGCTCCTTGTGATGGAAGACCTTTTTGATCTTTTTGATCCGTTCTTGGTATAATGAATTGGATCCGCAAGATGCTATTGATTGTCAGGTCTGTGCTGATAATACGGCTGTTCTGATTGCTGCTCGTTCTATTAAGAGGATTGAGGTTTTATGAGACTCATTCTGGCCTGTGTTGAATAGTTGGGCTACTGAAAATAAATTGGATATCAATGGTAAAAAGATGAAAGCAATTCTTTTCCTTAGTAAAAAATGTTCTAAAAAAACCCATTCTTAAAATAAATGGTACTAAAGTAATTTTTAAAAATTGTGTAACTTACCTGGGACTTACTATTAATTCAAAATGAACTTGGCTTGATCATTTGGGGATCATAAAGAAAAAAATTGTCATTAATTCTTTTAAGCTTCTCTCTACAGCCCCTAGAAATAGAGGAATGACTGCAAAAATTCGTAAGTTAGTTTTTAACACCATCATTAAACCCAAGGTTATTTATGCCGCAGAAATTTGGGGCGATTCTCATAATAACATTAAAGTAAAGATGGCCCTTGATTCCGTAAATTATACTGTTTTCTATTTCAATTGCCTCCACTTACAGAACAGTGTGTAGTGAAGCCCTGTACATTTTATGTGGCATTGTGTCCATGTGGATCCAGACATATACTATTTTTAAGCATTGCGGAAGGACTCTTGAAAACAATTTTGTTCAAAAAGTTCCTCCACATTTGTGGCTCCACCCAAATGGCCTCGATCCTATTAGTATCAATGATTGGGATGATAATTTTCCATCCTTTGACACTATCATTTTTACTGATGGTTCGAAAATGGATGAACATGTTGGCTTCTCTTGTGATTTTTAAAGATAATACAGGTAAAGCCTTTAATATCTGTAAGGAACGCCTCTCAGATCGTGCTTCCATTTTTTCAGGTGGAAATTGGGTGCCATCTCTTTTGCTATTTCCATGTGCTCTGACCTATGTGCTGATTACGATATTGACATTGCAATCATTTCTGATGTCAAAGCTTCATTAGATTGCTTATTGTTCTAATTTGTTTTTGGCTGCTAGAGATGCATTTACATACGTTAAAAATTTTTGTTTTTCTGGCATCAGGATCAAATTTGTTTTAGGTCAGAGCACATACGGGCACTGTTGGAAATGAAGAGGCAGACAGAGAGACCAAATGCGTTTCTCAATTAGATGAGATCTCTTACTCTTGCCCTATGACCAGGTAAAGAGGGAACAGATCAATTTGTGACAGTCTCAGTGGGATCAGTCCATTAAAGGACGCCCACTGTATAGGTTCATTAAGGAGGTTAACAAAAAGTCTTTTTCTGACTTTTTTGTTAAACAATTTTTAACGGGTCATGAGGATTTTAACACTTATCTTTTTAAAAATTGGTACTTTTTAAAAGTGAAGATTCAGGATGTAGGTTTTGTTCTCTTGAGGAGAATGAAGATCCTGATCACATCTTATGCTGGTGTCAGGATCCCTTAGGATTTTTTGTAGGGATTCTTCTAAAGATCCTCTCATTAGAAAGGGATTGTTTCCCTGTCCTGATGAGAGGGTTACCGTTATGGAGGTTTTTCCTTTGTTTTCTTATTTTGTTCATTCTTTATATTCTGAACATTTGTAAATTTTTTTTTTCCTACATCCTGATTCTTCTCTTTTCCTTTTGTTTTATTGTAAATATTCTTATTTTTAACTTGTGTCCATTTTCTTAATTGCATTTTATGAGGATAATATGTTTTAATATATTGTTATTAAATCTTAGACTTATCATAGTCTTTTTATCTTGTTATTTCCATATTTTTTTGGATTTGTGTTATTTTTGATAGTTTTTAATTTCATTTTGTGACATAGGTACATTGGGTACATTAGTGGGGAAGACATTTTCACTTCTACTTCTGACGCTCTTTAGTGGCCACCGAGCAATGAAGACTTCTCCTCTATTTCAATTTGAGACATGTGGTTGTTTGTTTCTTTTTAATTGTATAATATTTTTTTTCGATTATTGTTTGTTACTTTAATTATATTAATTATATAATTATGTTTTGTTTTGAAGAATAAGCCCCTACATGAAGCCTTTTTCAAAAGAATTGACAACAATCATAACAAGGACCTCACCTGGAATTGGCTAAAGAATGGGACACTGTGCAAAGAGACTGAGGGTCTGCTCTTTGCTGCATAGGAGCAGGCCCTTAAGACAAAAGTCATGAAGGCCAAAATACAGTGCACTAGTGAAAATAGCTTATGTAGACTGTGTAACAATTGTGAAGAAACAGTAAACCACCTAATATGTGAGTGTTCAACAATTGCTCACACGGAATACAAAAAGAGACAAGACAATGTGGCCAGGAAAATCCAGTGGACACCACAAATTTGGATTCCCTACTTCGGAAAAATCCTGGCAACACATTGTAGAAAAGGTCCTGGATAATGGGCAGGTTAAAATTCTTTGGGACTTTAGAATACAAACGAACCAGCACATTACAGCCAACACACCTGACATCACTGTGATTGAGCAACAAGAAGCGACTTTGATTGACATAGCTATCCCTGGGGACTGTCGAGTCCAGGAAAAAGAACAGTAATGGAGAAGTTCAGGGCTCTGGCGCTAGAAACCACCCGAATTTGGCATTAAAATACAAGAGTGCTACCCATTGTCATTGGCGCAATTGGCACTTTTTCACCCAATGTACGGATTATTTTATCCGCTTAGGAATTGCAACTATTACAGCAGACGAATTGCAAAAAACTGCAATTCTCGGGACTGCATTGATTATTCATCGTTACTTGACTGATGCCTATGCCTTTGGTTAAGGCTCGCCTCAGCCAAAAACTACCAGTGATTCGGGTTTTTGTATCGGGTTTTTGTGTAACCGTTTCACTGTGTTTCATTTAAAGAATAAATTTTGTTATATATATTCCTTTCTCTTTGTCGTTGTTTTGTTGTTATGTATGGTCTTTACTAACCAATGTAATGATGTTTATTTTAATATTCCATTTCTCTCTCGGGATTGCGCCCTTGGAAAGGTCCATGGAAGGGCGAGGCTCTACCTGGCCCCGTAGAAAGGGCCTCTGCCGACCAGTTTATTTATATCTGGGGGGGGCCTCATTATCTGTTATTAGTGTGTTTAACTTTGTTGCCATTGTTTTTTCCCTGTTTTTTTTGTTGTTGTTGTGGTGGTGGTTTTTGTATTGGGGACCTAAAAGCTGCTTAGTAGGTAGAGGTCTCCGTTGCCTTTTACGTATGGCTAAAGTTAAGGGAGTTTAAGCAAGGTAGTATTGTGGGTTTGCGGGAAGCCGGGTGATTGTTCCAGAGAATCGTACAATACCTTGAACATGAAGTGTACATGCAACCCAATCTGTTACAACGGTGCAGTGCCACTTCAGAACGAAGTGCCATAAAGATCCACCCAGTGCCAGCTCCATTCAACGATGGTATGAATAATTTACAACTATGCGATACCTCTGTAAAGCATCGAGAAGTCCATTACATGACCAATTTTTCTGGATACGTTGGAAAATTAGCTCATTCCACAGTTCAAGACAGAATGGACTTCATCTTCCAACATGATGGTGCTC
>JAFIDM010000001.1:84568174-84583238 GCA_023159025.1 Thereuonema tuberculata
AAACAGATCTTGTTTCTCTACTCTTGAGGCCTCTTTTGTTGCACTGCCTCTCTCAAATGCCTCATGATCCAAGAAAACTGTTTGTTGACTGTCTGTCCACATGGAACAAATTCATAATAAACAATGCTATTCCAATTAAAAAAAGATGATCAACCTCACCTTCACATTTGATAGACTTTGACATGCTTTTATTTATCGGTTGGTGCGACTATTTTCCCATCCATTGTGATGATTGCACATTTTGTTTCAGAAAGTTTTCATCAGCATTAGCATTTGAATGACTGTGACGCCATCTCTCAAGACACTGGTACAAACTTTGCAGTCATACGATGTGTTTGCAGTTTTTAGTCAAAATTGCATGATATGAAACTTTACTGATGTGTACTTCTTCAACAACTGCATAGACAGTTAGGAAACCATTTTTACAAATAAAAGCTTGCATTTTCTCTATATGTTCATCACCCATTGACAATGGAAGGATTTTCAGTGTTGAGTTGTCTCCTTTGATGATCTGCCTAATTTGAAATGTTGGTACCATCAATTCTTTCCATACGCTTGCTGCAGCATCTCAAAGCTGTCAAATGCAGATCAGTATGACCTTTGATATAAAAATAGTACCCGATGAGTAGTACAAAATGCAGTTTTAAAAAATGCAGGAAAAATGAAAACAATACAAAAACATCCTTGTTTTCCACACATGATTTTCAAGCTGTTGAGCATGGCGCAGTGGATAAAGCACCGGGCAAGTAATATGAAGGGTGCAAGATTAAGCCCAGTTGTTGACATTTTGATTTATGTAGCATATGTGTTTATGTCATATTTCTGAATTTCTATCTTGTTATTATTATTATACTTTTATTGTGTGCGGTGTTTATTTCTCTCATGTATTTTGCCAAAACATTTGCCAATTTAACACAGAATTTGTTGCAAAAAGTCACAAAAGGTGCAAGACACAAGCTCGGTACTATCTCTATTATGAGTTTGCTGTGTTCATTGGCTCACTATTTAACAAGTTTGGTTTGTGTTTGGACACTTTGTATATTTCCAGCTAACTATGTAAACAATGCAAAATTTAATTGACTATAAAACTGAAAGAAAAACCATTTCAAGGTATGACAAATGCTATGAACATTTTATTCATGAAAATATTGCCATTTTATTTATTTATTTTACTGAGAAATGAAACAACTAGACAATTTATTTGCATTAGCTTTTCTTCTATATTTAATAGTTTTTAAATTCTGTAACTTATTAAATGTATATATATTTAATAGCTGATAAAATGAAAGATGTACAAAAGACTTCCAAGCAGATCATCCTTATGTTACGATGTAATGAAGATGAGAAAAAGAATAGGGACATTGATCAATTCATTAAGTTCCTGGAAAGGTGTTGCTTTTGTGAGGTATTTTTACTTATAACTGATCTATTATTTTAAAGTAAGCTTCAAATTTAATTATTTCTAATTAGTTGAATTTTCTGAAACTTTAAATTGGAACAGATGCAAATTATTAAAAAAGGATGTTCAGTACACCATCACTAATTTCGACTAGCATAATTTCAAATTTCCTATGTTGCCATGCCAACTTGCTGTTACTTGCTGCATAAACATGAAGACATGTAAATGTGCTTAATTGCAAATTTCAGCTCTTTACTTTGGAAGCAGCAGTGATGAACTTTCTTGTGTAAGTCAACAGAATTACCTGTGCTTCATTAAAGTTTCACTTGATTTTCGTTTAATGTTTCTTTTTTCTTTTTTAATTAACTTGTACTGATTTACTGGGTATTTTAAAGGTAGGATGAGGTGGTTAGCTGTTGGGTTAAGTGTATCCTAACCTAACCACTCTGTGATCTGGCAAAATCACTAATCCAGCATCCTACCAGTCCCAATGATGCCGGATTAGTGATGGTGTACTGTATTATATTTCATCAATTATGCTGGTTCTTGTTCTGAATCCTAACTATCTGTTATTACAATAAAGATCAAAATTGTAAAATTGTATAATTTTAATAATGTAAGGATATAACTATATCCTGTTGTTGTTAAAAGTGGCATATGTAAAGTTGCAGAATGTATAAAGATTTTGGGGAGGGTCAAGTTAGGGAGCCAACAACCAAAAACAATTGATAGATAATGGGGTTAACTTAATAGATTTCCCATTGGCCTTCCATTATACATACATATGTGGAGTGTATTTAACATTCTCAGCATAATATTAAATTTGTATCTTACATTTTTTCTTTGAAAAACATTGAATAGGAGTTCTATCTCAGATTCAGGGGCTGTCTCTTTGATTTAACAAGTGTTTCTTTTGATCAGCCCTATCTGTCAGATTTCTGGTTTACGAAACTTAAGGTCGTCAGTTTTTTTAGATGGTGAAAAAAACTTGGGAAATCTGTTTCAATTTCAAGATTAGTTGATTTGCTTTCTGATGTTTGAGAGAAGAGTTAAAGCACTTCAATGTGTGATTAGCAGTTTTCATTTGTAGATTTTAATTTGATTTTTTTCTCTTAGGTTTTACATGCAAATTCTGTTCTTGCGCATATTGATATTTTAGAAACCAGTGCTGTTGATTGGCTACAAGATGCTATAAAAAAAGCAACAAAAGTCATTGTAGTAATTACTGACAGGGCATCTTATTTTTATAATCCTGCCAAGTATAAAGTAAGTTCTATCTAAAAACAATAATTGTATTTTAAAATCTTTTGAGTCATTTAGTTCATACTTGTTTTGAAAATTCAGTACATTTTACATTAAAATACAGTATACAGTATTTAGTCTTCAGATTTCTTACATTTATATTTCAGAAATGCTTGTTTTTATTTCATAAGTCAATAAGATATAGTTTTAGTAAATAATACAGAAATGAGTTTTAAGATTCTTCAACTGTAGTTTATTCATAAGAATCTCAAAAAAAAAAAATCATTTCTGAGCATTAAGAACATGTTTCGTAACTTTTACAATTTAATCTTTGCATCCAGAAAATTTTTTTGTTGGATAGGCAACCCCCCCCTCTTTTTTGCCCATAAACAATTCCATTTGCAGCTTTGATAGATGATGTACGGTATCCTTAAATGCCAAGACCTCTTGTCTGTCTTCTGTCAAAGCTATAAATGTTTTTCTAATTGTACTTTCCACATCACCATTAAGAACTCTATTTCCTTCAAAGATTTTAGATATTTTGCCATCGCTTGATTTGATCATGAAACCCTTGTAACTCAATATGTTGCACATAAAAATGCTAAAAGAGAAACCTGGAATTATCTGAATATTAATCCCTCCAAAACTCATTTTCTAAATCTCAATCTGACCTTAAAACATTCCAAACTCTAAGGAACTATTTATTTATTAAATTTGTTTCTTTTCTTTTAAAGGGTAAAAAACATGTCCCCAGTAAGCTTTGTTTATAAATTACAATTAGGTCTTTCCGAATCTGTCAGCATCCACATTAATAGTTATGATGAATTATGACCAAGTTTATAAGTTTTGGTGTAAAAAAGAGAATGGTTGGCTAATTTGTTGATATTTTGGTTTCATAAACACTAGTAATGATGGGATGAAAAATACAGAAACAAATTGCAGATTAAATCCATTGGTGTGAAAGCAGTTGCTTATGTCACACAAATTAGCTTTGAAAAAAAATCAAACAACGTTTTATTGAATTTTAGAATAATGCTCTTGGTTGGCAAAACTCAGTAAGTCAAATACAATATATTTTTAACATCATGCAAATTGGTGAAAGTATGTGGACTGGTTTTGATAAGTTGAGGATACTTGATTTGCAAAAAGATTCAAGTGCTGAATCAAAAGATCAAAGAGCTGCTGCTCTTGTATTAAATATTGTATTAATATACAAGTATCTTGTATTAAAACTACCCAATTAATTTTGAATGAATGTTGCAAGCAAAAATAATCATCAGTTCAATATGTATGCAAAATTTCAGAAAGATCTCCTGGCCAAAGAAAATGCCAAAGCTATTTAGCAGACTTAATTCATTTTAAGATTTTATTAAAATATCTAAGAATAGTTGCCATGGCATGGAGATCAAAGGGTGAAGAAAGGTTATGTTAAGATTAACGAATCAGTTAATAAGGCAAGTTGTTTATTTTCGATAGTGATAGTTTCTTAATTAGTATCCTTCCTTTAAAAAAAAAAATGCTGTTTTAGTTTTTATTACTACACTCTGAAGTTACTGAACCATTTTATGCCTATTAACATTTGAGAAGAGTAATTTTCATGGGGATGATAACTATATTAATGTTAGCTATTGCAGTGCTGAGCAGTATAAAAGAAATGTGTTTTATTATATTTATTTATTTATTTATTTATTTTACCTCTAGGAAAAAGAAGATCCCAGTTCTTGTTTATTCACTGACAGAACTTTCTCTGTTGGTGTTCAAATGTTGAAGCAGCGCCAAGACATTAGATGTACATTTGCAAGGTGGGTACATTTTATATTACATTAGTTAGTTTTCATGTATGTAAATGTAACACACTGAATTGAATAATTTTTCTTAACTCCAGTAAATTTTTGCTGATTGCACTGTTGAATATTCTAACTCAGTTTCTGGAGATCTGATAGATTTTGACAACTGTTGCCTTTAGCACCTTTGCAAAACATCCTGTATGTTTTGTATTGTCAAGAACTTTAAATGTTTTGATGAAGATTTTACCCACCAGTGAATATAAAAAGAAGAGGTCTGAGTTGAAAGTTGGGGATTTTTATCCTTGAATTTCTCCTGTAGGTGGGTCCTATGGTCTAACCACCTTTCTTTAGAATGGGTACCAGGTTTTGGGTTGACTTTTATCTCAACTTAGTCCCATTGCTGAGGAAACCCTTGGAACCTTGTCACCGATGATCCATATTGGCCTATAATGGGATACTTTCATAAGTCTGCTACTTCAGCAACAGCTTGATGGATAATATTTACAAATGTTAAAACTTAAATGATGTATTTATATAGTAATGATATTTCTATTGATTAACAAGGTTTTGATCACATAAACAAAAGCAGATCTGTGGAATTAAACTTATTCCTTGTCACCGGATAGGCCTACATTATCCCAATGATGGAACCCCTTCACTAAGGACAGTAGACAGTTTGAAAGGGAGAATTAAATTTGGCAAAATGGATGGAACTTTATATGTTTGTGTTTACTAAAGCTTTATTATACAATTACTGCAAGAATATTTAATTCGATAATCATCTATTCAAACAGTTCTTTAATCAATACAAGAACGACATGTTTTTAGTATTCTCTTTATATTCCCATTCAGTCTTCACTTATTTAACTGGATTCAGTGTTTGTTTCTTGTACAGGTCCAAATCCATCCAATTCTGTAAATCGTCTGAAATCATCATTTACCCCTATCTTCAATGTGTCTTGACGACGAATGCAGAATCAGGAAACACAACTTTTCTTGGATATTGATGTGTGGTTGAAAATAGTGAAGACTAAGGTCGATGTTTCAGCTTAATTTACCCACATTTATTTACAGTATATATACAAAGTTGGTGGATTCCAAAAACAGGTCAAAGCAAAAAAAGCCCTGAAGGTCGGATTCTCAACGCATGGAGTCACATGAGGTCGTAGATCTCTCTTCGGTATGCCATTGGGAGAGGGAGCCAATCGCAGGAAAGTTTTCAATTTTGCATTAAGGGTCTACATCTTCATCGACTCATGTGTCCAGGTAACGTCGGGGGCGTTTGGTCCTGTTGTGCAGGGTAAATATGGCGTCATCATATGGTTCTACCATTGTCATCATATGGTTCTACCGTTGTCCAGTGGTTCTCGACATCTGGCTGGAGATAGCGCTTCATACTGGGAGCGAGAGCTTGTAGGTTACCCGGGACAGGTGATGGACGATGGTGTAGCAGCCTCACCAATGGTGTAGTAATTTTTCAGCGAGGCCTACCATGTGAGTCGGACTGAAGACCAGAACAAGGTCCCCGAGGTTGTATGTGACCTCACGACGATGCTGGTCATACCGGAGTTTGACCTCCCTTTGGGTATCTACCATGAACTGGTGGACATGGGCATTTGCAAAGATCGTGGAGGTTTCTGGGGCCTGGGCCAGCAGAGTATCCAGTGTACTCTGAGGGTGGTGACCATGGACCAGAAAGAAGGATGTGGCTGTGTTGAATGCATACGTGACAAGCGGAAGGATTTGATCCCAATTAAAATGATGTTTGTTAACGTACATAGACAGCATATTTGCAATGAAGTGGTTAAGCTTCTGCAGCCTGTATGGTGACGTGCAGTGGTGGAGTGGTGTCCGGCAGATGCTAAGAACTTCCCATATGACCACACTGAGGAACTGTGTGCCACAGTAGCTGACCATCAGTCACTCGGCAGGCAACCTCAGTGGCTGTTGCATTATGTAGTGCCTGTGTGATGGCAAAGCGGGAGAGGGCGAAGGAGGTTGATGCCAATGCTGCTAAAAAAGTCCTACTTGCGGCTGAGTCGGCAGTTTCCTGCACTGGCAGCCATTGCGCTGTGAAAAACAATGGCAGGTTGTTTTGGTGAGACCATGGTGGCTGCAGGTGAGGTCCTCATGGCAAGATTCGGCAATGTGGCGGCGTAGATGCTGCGGGATGAGTAGCAGCCACTGCCGGTATATGTGATTAAAGCTCTCTTTAAAGAGCATGCCATCTATGAAGTTGTAGCCCTTTTTGTGCGGTTGTGTGGATGCTCAGGTCCTTGTTCTGTTCAGTGGCCATGTCCAACTGTTCCATTATTACATTGTTTGCGGTTGTGTTGTGGGTGGTATCGTCTTGCAGGAGACGTGACAAACAATTCGTGTCAAGGTGTTTGCAGCCCATCTTGTAGACAACAATGATGTCATGCTCCTATAGTCGCAGAGATCACAGTGAATGGACAGCCGTAGAGATAGGGTCGGAACTTGTGTGTGGCCCAAACTACAGCGAGGCATTCCCGATGGGTTCTGGCATAGTTCCTTTCAGCTGGCTTCCTTGGTTATGAACGAAGACTGCCCCTATAACATAAGTGCTGGCATCAGTGTGGATATCGATGTGTGCATTCTCCTGGAAGTGCCCAAGCACCGGTGCCATTGTAAGGCATGTTTTGAGGGTGTCTAAGGCGGAAACCGGCGTTAGTATGAGGAAAGGCCATGGCAAGTGCTGTAACGCTTTTCTGTGGTTCATAGGCATGCGTAAGGGTTAGGAGAAACGGAAAATCATGCAGTGGATCATTTGAAGAATTAGAGGTGCTGGGCCCAATTTACCTTGTTAAGGAACAGGATTCAGAGATTGTCTGTGAAGCCAGAGGAAAAGATGCGCATGTTGCCACACGGTCTGGGATGAGGGGGAGAAGACAGAGAGAACTGGCCTTAGGCATACACCACTTAACTCGGCGCAAGGGTCAGTAAATTGCAAAATGAATAATATGGAATAAAATATATATTTATGAGTATACATAACCTGGGGGTTTCAAACAAAGTAGAATATACAAATATCTCAACACTAAATATTATGGTGGCGTTCATAGTCCGCCGGAGATGACGCACAGTCCGTAGAAGTTCTCTGGAGAAGTTCTCTACGGCAGCGATGCATTTTGACTTCACAACCCGAGGATTTGAAGGATGCTTCTTTGACGCAACAGTGAAGAACTCACAGAAAGCACCAGACGTAAGAAAATCCTTGGGGCTGCGGACTATTGCTGAGCCTTGTTTTCTCAGCGGACCTCAGCCGGTTCCTTTGAGAGATGGGCCAGGCGGCCTGTGCTTGACACAGAATCTACCTTTCTTTGATAGGAGCAAGCATCCGGAGGGCAGCAAAATATACATTGACTGCTCAATTGAAAGTGGATACCTGCCATAGTGGAACAACTCAAGCAAATTCGGGCAATAATTTGAATATATTCGTTATAAAACAACACGATCATGTGTAGTTAGTCATTTGGTGTCTAACCACATGCTGAGGTAAAATGCCACCATCAAAGCAGCTGAGCGATTTTCAATGTGGAGTAGTCATAGGCTGCCACATTAGATTTCACACAGTGTGTGAGCCGTAGGAGCAACACTGAATCTGCCAAAGTAGACCGTGGATGCTGTTAACACAAAGTGGAAAGACGATGTCATAGAGATGATTGAGCCTGCATACTGACCGATAGAGACCAGACGGACCTGAAGCGGTTGGTACGGCAGAACAGGGGTGTTTCAGTGGAACAACAAGGCAAAACTTCCAGCAGGCAACTGGAACAACTGTCAGTACCAGGACGATTCATCGGGAGCTCTATGCCTTATAATATACCGGTCGGGCTGCTGCCCACAAGCTTAACATCACCCCTGTAAACAGACGGTCTTGGTTGATGGACCGCTGGAAGAGCATTATGTGGAGTGACGAATCACACTTCAAACACTACCGATCGAATGAGCACACTTGGGTGTGGCATTTGTCAGGGTATGGCTGCTACCTGACTGTGCCATCCCAACAGTTAAGTTTGGCGATGGTGGTGAGTTGGTGTTTCTCCTGGTTTGGACATGGTCCATTGGTTGTGATCGAGGGGAACATGGCATCCACACAGTATCTGGACATTCTAGACAATTCCATGCTTCCTACATTGTGGTCGCAGTTCGGAGAAGTGCCATTTGTGTTCCAGCATGACAATGCGCCATGTCATAAGGTCCGTGTTGTCAGCACCTGGTTTCCAGAAAATAACATTCAAGAACTTCAGTGGTCCATCCAGAGTCCGGACCTCAACCCTTTTGAACATCTGTGGGATGAATTGGAGCACCGGATTTGTGCGCGTCCGATGTGACAGCAAACACGCATCCAACTTGTGCAGGCTTTGAAGAAGGAGTGAGCAAAATTACCGGTTACTTGCTATCAGAAACTGGTGGAGAGCATGCCATGACGTGCTTAGGACAAAAGGCCACAGTACTTGCTATTAGATATGCTGTAAATAAAGCACCTGTTCCATACCATAGGTGTCCACTCTCAATTGGTCAGGCAGTGTAACTAGCCGCCTGCCCTTCTCGGATGCACACTTTATATTTCACTGTTCTTCTGTATACCATTATCTCCCCTGGGTTGGTGTCACCCTGCCACCCTGGGAGACAGGAGGAACAGGGAAGCTCAGATGGGAGAGAGGCTTGGGAAAGCACTATAAAGCACCTGGAAGACACCTGATAGAGCAAACAAAAGGATTCTTGAAATCAATTCCTGGGAAAATGAGAAAAAATAGAAGATAATTATGAATGCACTGATATAAAGAATGAAGGAAGAAGGAGGTAGGTATATCGAGCGTTTGGTCTTTACAGTGCGAACTTGTTTGCTTGTGGACTGGGTCAGGATGGATGCCTTCCGGTGTCACTATGTGTCCTAGGATCCTGATGGTTTGGGTGGCAAAGGAGCATTTAGTGGGGTTCAGGCGGAGATGCACTCAAGGACGGTGGGTGCTCAAGGTGTTGCTGATGTTTGTCAAACGTGCGGTCAAATATGACAATGCCATCCAGGTAACACAGTCAGATTGACCATCTGAGGCAGTGAAGAAGGTTGTCCATCAGGCACTCGAATGTGCTGGAGCATTGTAAAGACCATATGGCATCGAGAAGGCCATTTTCTCTCGATCTTCAGATGCAATGGGTACTTGCCAGTACACATTTTTCAGGTCACATTGCTTGCCCTTCAATGACTTACTGGTTTTTGACAATCATGTCATTGAGGTCTCTAGGCTTCCTGTTTGCACCACAGTCCTTAATATATTTTTTAACCTTCTTAGCTTTACTAACACCATCAATACCAGTGGCAAAGGGAAGCTTTTTGCCCTTACACTAACTGTATAACCGAAATTTGAGAGCAAGGGTCTGACTACCCTGCACGTTATCCAATTTAGTCAATCTACGCTCCTTCACCATCATTAACCCTGTTGAGTCCTTTCTCTCCACACACTCCAACAAAGAAACAGAAACAATCCATACCAAAGACATCAACACCTTTATGCCCCGAAGTCCCAGTCCTCACACCAGACTGCCACAAAATGGCCTAAGGGGCTATCCGAGATGCATAGAGAGTAAAGACCGAAAAGGGAGTAGCCCCGGCCCATCCCTTACTAGCCACTTATGCCCGGACCCCCATCTCTAACCGAATAAAGGTAAGTACACCAAAGGTCCAGTATTGCAGAGGGCTATCCCGCAGATATATCACTCAAGACCCTGGCAAACACACTGGAGGGAGGAGACATTAGCGTGCTAATGAAGGATGTTTCAGCACCCAGCTTTATGTATCAACTTGACCCTTCTAGTAAGACGAAGCAAACAGCATTGGTCTGCCTCAAATCTGTTATCTTCCTCACAACAGCAGGCAGATCCGTGATACCTACAAAGCTAAGCAGGATGTTCTCTCTTTTGGTTGAACTACATGAGTGCTACCATAACTTCCAATGTCTGTTGTCTCTGAGAGAGATTTCAGTTTCTCCATGCATATACTACAATTAGCCGACTATCAGAAGTTGTTGCCCATCTGGCACTAAGGCTGATATATAAATACGTACAGTCACACCCAGAGAAGTTAAAGCCCACAAGCTGTTCTACAATATATTTTCATCTCTACAAAGACAGTGTTCTGATGTGAATATGACAATGCTGCTAAAGTGGCCTCTTCAAAAATTTATTCTGCTGTTTGAGAAAATGGAATTTTCTTTTCTTGGTCAACTTAATAGTTCAGGTGGTCCTAGAAAATGTGAAAAGCTCTAAAGAAATACCTTATGAATTCTTATAAAAGCCCATAACCACAACATAAATATTATAAAATAATATTAATGTTAATATAATATTGACGTGTTGTACAAAAGGTAAAAGGCAAATTCTTTCTTTTTTAATAGAAATCCATCTTGTTTAATATTTTCTAATATATACAAATACTTTGTGAGCATTCAAAATCTTTAATTCTTATTCAAGATAGAAAAGCTCAATTAAACTTAAACTTGATATTTCATGAGGCATGTCCACCATAACTTCAGAACATTTTCGTTCTAAAATCGGCCCATACCATTTATGTAGATTTGTAGCTTGAACTCTTCAGCTTCCAAATTCTCAATCCTTTCTATTTAACTGCTATCCTGTGCATGTCCGCTCAACTCGTATTTCTATATCATACGTTCGATGGATCTAGGTCACTTATATCACAAGCTTGTCTACTTGGATCTTCTTAACTAAGCTCGAGAATTCTAGCATTGGAACTATTTGGTACCATCAATAGCCCTAATCTGATTAGTCCTAATTCTTTATACTTCTTTGTTACTTTATTCTGTCGTAATAAGATGTCGCTAACTTATTTATTTGGAAACCTAATCTATTTGGATCCTGACCAAAGAACAAAATTAAATTTTACCTTACTTCAGGTTCTTAAATACTGCCTAAGATAGAATAGTTGTTTGACGTATGGTCCAATGTAATCTGCGATGCCTTTTTCTGCCCATCAGCAGGGCCAATTCCAGCACTAATCAAATCGTACTTCACACTGGTTACTCCGGTTACACGTATCCGTTCCAGACTTCATAGATGTCTCAGAAGCTGAACCATCATCCTTCCTACATTGACGGCGTCCTTCAATTGACCTTTTTCTGGAGAGCTTACTTCATCAACCAAGCCTCCGATACCATCTCGTGAACTTTATGCTTTCTACACGTTCACATTGTTACTCCATGCGGCATGCTTCATTGTTTTGCGAGCAGTCTTCTCGCTATAATATATTCCTAAAATAACTTCGAAACAAATTTATTTAAAGTATTATTAATCTGTAAATTCAAACAATTTTATCCATATATATTGTGTAGGGGTATAAAATAATAGAAAATAGGTTGATTTTGAATGTCACTGCACAATAGAATGAGATAGAAGAACGTAAATTTTCCATAGAGTTGGAATTATATACCTCAACTGTCAGGGTGACCTAGGGATATACAAAGACAATACGGTACCTGAACAGAAAGAAAGATACTAATGCACCTAGATTGTATAGTTGACCTCAGTGAAAGCCTATAGATGAAGTGCCCTCACAATATACAGTTTCCCATATGAAGGTGAAGAAAAAGATATTAAATTTAAACTCCTCTGAAATTATGAAAATTGTGGGCGGGAAAAAGTGATTGCCATAATTAAATGGATGACAAATAACTATTTTCATCCAAATAAAAGCTTTTGCAGGTTAAGTCTACTGATGATATTCATATAAAAGAAACATGTTTAATTAATATTTGCTTTCCCTTCTAGGTTTTGCTACACAGAAGAGCTATCATTCAGTGAACTAACAGATGAAGTCATTGAGATCCCTCAGGCATTAGTTCATTTGTTTCACTGCATTCATAACAAGAAATCTCTTATTTGTGACGAAGCTGAGATCAGTGATTATTGGATGGCTGACGAGTCATTTAAGTATTTATACCAGTTAAAATCTAAAGAAAATTTGAGCAGAACGGAAGTTACTGAATTCCCAGTGCATCACAACCATATTCACCAAGATATGATTATTTCTTCTCAGCAGAATAATACTGTTTCTGTTGATTTAGAAATGAATGAAGCTGATGTAAACACTAACAATAACAAAAGAAAAGCAGGATTAAAACTGACAAATCTTCACAATGCACAAAACACTCATTCTATAAAACTGTGTGATGGACAGTGTGACAGTGGGTTTTCTGAATGTTAAATGCAAGTTATATTGTATTTTGATTTAACTCAAGTAGATTTCATTAAGTGAAAATGATAATTTATCAGTCGAAAGAGTTGGATTCAAATTCACCTTAGAAATTGCAAATATGTGATATTTGCACAGCACATCATTAAAATTTATCCACATCTTAACTTGGACAAATCAGTTTCTCTCATCTTTAAATGTAAGATTGCAGTAGGCATTTCATGAGTTCTTCTGAAGCTGATCAAGAAAATCACTTGAAACTGATAGCAATATTGGATTATGTATAAGGTGAAGGATGAATTGATAGTGGAAACAAACATTGCTAATGTAATTCTTCTAATGTAATAATTAAACTGAATCGCCAACATATCAAAAACTCAAATTGAACAGTTATGAAGAAGAAATGAAAAATAAGGTAATATCTTCTGAATGAGATAATTCTTCTATTCTTGTTCATTCAGACTATTGACCACCATTTCTATTGAAATCAGATTCTTCTTATAAGGAAATCTTTAACATGAAAATATAAAAATGAAATCTTTAGAACAAAGTTTGAAACTTGTAAGATGTGTTTTTCAATTCTTCCCTTAATTTTAATTTTAAGATTTCTGTTAAGGCGCTTAAATCATATAATGAATTGAATAAAGATAAAACAGGCTAAGGCTAACTTTTTTTGAAAAGACAGTTCTGTTTAAAAAAAAAAAATACAAAAATTGATCACCTAGTTAAGATATTGTTTCATAGGTTTCTAAAACAAACTGGAACAATTGCAAGTGATTTCTGCTTCAAAAGACATGAAACTGAGGGAATATTTACATATGTATATATATATATATATATATCGTTATCAAGTAAAGGCAAATAAGTTAACATTTGGGTTGGCTCTTGTGAATATTACACTTTTCAAATAAATTGGTTCCAGGCTTTGATATTGTTACATTAAGTTTAGGTTAGCAAAATCTAATTATCTGTCACAGGAGAGGAAACATGTTGTAGTTCTTCCACATTAATTATTCGGTAATTAAAAATCCAGATATTTGAATTTGTTAAAAAGTTCATTATAAGAGCATTCCAAAAAATGCTTATTATTTGCCATTCTTTCATTTGAGCTGATAACTTCTATGTTAATTTAACTTTTATTAAATGAAAAGCAAAAGAAGTTGTAAGGTACCTTTTAATCCATCTTACAGATTTTTATGTTAAATTGAACTGAGACATACTTTGAGTTTGAAATTTGATCTTTCTGATGTTTATTATAATAAGGTTCCATAACAGATATCTGTGGAGAAAAGAAAAAAAAAAGTCTGTAATGATGTAAGCACCCTTGAACAGTACTTTTTAAAATGGCTTCCATCTAAAAAAAAAGTAAGGAAAAAGCCTGTTTTCAACAGGAGAAATTAAGTATGTTGTCTGCTATTAAATTACAATTTCACCACAGTTGGTGTTCGACATCAAATTTTTTTTTTTTTTTTTTTGCTGTTTAGAATTTTATAGCAGGTTTCTATAAACTAACTTTTTTTAAAGATTTTTGGAATTTAACTGAACAATGCCTCTTGAATTTTTTTTCATTAAACTTTTAGATCAACCTATATTTTTTTGCTTTTCGAGAGGTTTCTGCGTAACTGTGCCCATTTTCAACTTTTTTCCCTCAACTTCCTGAAATGATACAAATTAAAAATAAATGAATAAATAAATTAGATTTTTGTATAATCAAAACCCAAAACAATCAGTGGGCCAAGTTTCAATACCAAAGAAAATTTTTAAAAAATTGAAAAATACAACGTCATAACGATGCATTTTTTTTTATGCTGATTTATATATGCTGATAAAATAGAATATTTTATTGTAAACTGAGAATTTCTTCTCTTAAGCATCCAGTATTCCATTACAAGTCTTCTTCATCAATATAATTATTTACTATATAAATAACATAGTATTTACCAAAGGAAATTTCACAATGTCCTCTTTATTTTTAAATATTCTTACTGAATTACAATTTATAAAATTTATATATATTTTTTTATGTATTTGTTGAAATATTTTTTTGAGTTCAATATATAAGCTGTAATTTTTAAAACATACTAAATAAAAATAACATCTAGAAAACTGACCTTTTTATTTACTGAAAAATGCATTGATTTTGAACCTACAATTGAATTTCATTTGGGATTTAAATGGAATTGCAAATGGACAGTTCTATTTAGCACAGTCTAAAAATCATTGAGATTTTTAAGCATTTCCTCTTATACAACTTTTCAAATTCTGTATGTTGGTGGACATACAGTAAACTCCCGATTATCCGCGGACCTCTCCTGTTTCCATTTTTTTTACTGTACAATAAATTACGAATTAGACAAGAGATTTAACGTGCGTTAGTGCATTTTTACAGTAAAAAAAACAAAA
>JAFIDM010000001.1:84596108-84623988 GCA_023159025.1 Thereuonema tuberculata
TATTTATACTTTTTAATCGATTTTATGCCTCATGGTGCAACAATAAACTCTGAAGCATATGTCAACACGCTGAAGAAGTGGAAGCGATTCCAGCACATTCGTCCCTACAAAGATGTGACCAAATTGATTCTTCTGCATGACAATGTGAGGCCATAACAAGTTTGTGCAACCGAGAAGAACTCACGAAACATGGGCTGTCCTTTCTCGTTCACCCTACAGTCCGGATCTTACACCTTCTGACTACTTTCTCTTCAACCCTCTGAAAGATGCAATCCGCGGGAAGAAATTTGATGACGATGACAAAGTCATTAACCCAGATGGCTGAGAGGCCAACCTAAAAATGGTTCCATGAGGATATACAAGCTCTCACATCTAGGTGGTGCAAAGCCATAGAGTTGCATGGTGATTAGGTAAAGCAATAGGACTTTGCAGCCAAAATATTGGGGAACAATGTAATACATTCCACATTTTAATAAAACAACCCTGAACTAAAAAAATAATGTGTTGCAATTATATATTGGTACAGTTAATCAGATCTAATACGGAATCAATTTTAAATCATGGAATTCCAAATTAGCAACATTATTCTTATGAGCTAGTTGAAATGAATAAAAAGCAAGTAAAAAATGAAATAAAATTTCAATGCACTTACTTTGCAGTTGCCTGGATAGCAGAGACGATATGATTTCTCAGTTATTATTATTATAGATTTCTTCACATTACCCAGAACTCTGAATAACCAATCATAAGGAGTTGTTTCTAACATCTCTCTCCGAGCAAAAAAGGTTTTTGCATGATGGACCTACTAACAAAATGTAAAATGAAGAAGCAGTAAAAGCAACATTTAATTAAGAAAGTAAAAGAATATGGTTTCTAGTAACCAAATTATTTTGTTAATAATTCAGATTAAGAAGTGTATTTGATCATAATCTTAAAAAAACATTGATTGTTGTTATGAACTTCAACTTTACGTATGTATTATGCAATAACAGATAAACCATAATCTCTACATGAAGAATGTATAAAGAATTAAGAAATATCTTTCAAAAGGTAATAAAGCAGAAGTTTTAAAGTCATTTGTTTGTTTATTGTATTATCAAACTTCAGAAATAAATCCACTTGAATGTACCGGGTTATCAAGAAATAACAGGAGGTGTTCGGAGCCCTGTAGCGTGTTATGTACTGGGCGAAATAGAACAAAATTTGGCCACCATACACATTAAAGTGTCAAGAAAAAAAAAAATAGTACGGTACCAAACAACGCCGATAGGGGAAATTCTGGCGCTGCGGTCGAAAAATGCATAATGAAATTTGCATATACGGGTACTTTGTAACACGATATCGAGGATAAAAGGAGGGGTTGCGGGAATTCTAGTCATTCTGCAAGAAGTCGCCCGTCGATGGCGTTGTCACTACGTGATCATGCCTTATTAGTCAAGCTGTTTTATCAGCGGGATGAAAATGCCAATGCTGCTCTTCGTGAATACCGGCGGTTAAAACAGTTACATAAAGGATCGATGACCATAACTAACTTAAGAGGAATGGTTGAAAAATTTGAAAGAACAGGAAATCTTGGTGTGCACCAGGCCGAGGACGTAAAACGTATCAAGCAGGAACAAGTTGATGAAATTGCAGCTGCCGTTCAGGATCAGGCGATAGCTAATAAGCAGTGCACGTTTAATGTCACGACAAACAGATATCCCATTGTCGATGGTGCAGAAGATATTGCATAAGATCTTGAAATTTTATCCCTATAAGATAACACCCATTCAAGAATTGCTCCCAGGGGACAGAAATACCCGATTAGAGTTTGCTTTGAGATTTTTGGCTCGATTGGAAGTGGATGACGAGTGGCCGTGGCGGATATTATGGAGCGATGAAGCTCACTTCCATGTGCACGGTGATATCAACACACACAACTGCCGTATTTGGGCTGATACAAATGACACGTTGGTCAAGAGATCCCCTTACATTGCCGAAAGTCACAGTTTGGTGTAGGTTCACTGCTTCTTTTATCATCGGCCCGTACTTTTATGAAGAAGTTGGTAGAAATGGACTAGTGACTTGTTCTTCCAATTCCGACAGGTATGCTGATATGCTCGAGAACTTTGTGATACCTCAACTGCAGCAAAGAAATTGTATCATTTTCATGTAAGATGGTACGCCACCGCACATCGGACGTCGGGTGAAGGATGTCCTGCGTCAAGGATGTGCTACGAAGAAATTGCCTACAACAAAGAATAATAGAAGGAAAAGTAGAAGGAAAGAGAGGAAGAGGAAGAAGAAGGATTGGAATGATGGATGATGTTAAAAGGGGAAGAAAGTATGAACAATTGAAGAAAGATGCACAGGATAGAAGAAAATGGAGAACGTCCAATTGAAACCTGTCGTAAAGACAGTTTACACCAGAGAGAGAGGGTAATTAGTCGCGCATTTCCCATGAATTGGCCTTCGAGGTCCCCTGATCTGGATCCTTGCGATTTCTGGTCGTGGGGCTACCTGAAAAGCATTGTGTATCAAGGACGTGTTCCTGACATTCCTACCTTAAAAGATCAAATAACGTTACATGTCAGACGAATAAATGCCGATATGCTGCGAGCCACCGTCGAAAACCTCGTTTACCGCATGCAATTAGTGGAACATCAGGCTGATGGTCACCTTGAGCCAAATTTGTAGGTTGCTATAATAAACGTTTTTCATTGGTATTCGGTGTGTTGTTATTTACTGCTTCCATTGGCAGTTATATATTCTTTTTTCACACATTATGCGCTTGCAGCGCCAGAATTTCCCCTATCGGCGTTGTTTGGTACTAATTTTTTTTTCTTGACAAATCGAAACCACATACTTTAATGTGTATGGTGGCCAAATTTTGTTCTATTTCGTCCAGTACATAACACGCTTCAGGGCTCCGAACACCTCCTGTTACTTCTTGATCACCCGGTACGAGTGTAGGCTTTAGCTCTTGTATTTTTATCATATTGAAGATTTTAACAGATTAATTGAAAGTGGGTGGCATGACTGCCGAGCACGTCGACCTGAAAGATCTTTTTTGTGCTATCCCACGGAAAGAAGGACAGACGGAGAGAAAAACTGAGAAAGGATGGTGTGAGAAATGCAGGGGAAATGGTAGAACCCCGGGGAAACCTGCCCAGCGCGGATCGCCACCATCAACGAAACCCACATGAGAACCGAACCCGGTACTCAGAGGTGAGAGGCCAGTGTCTTAGCGATATCGCCAACCGCGCGGCCTAGATTTTAACAAACTGTTAGTTTATGTAGTTAGTTTGTTACAGTTAATGTAACAAACGAGGGAAATGGAAATATTACAAATTTAAATTTTTATTTTTTTATTTTATTTTAGCTATTACACTACTTGGGAGTACATTTCTAAAAAAAAAACACAAAAATTAACATATCTCAAAAACTATTGAGTTTTGCATAATGGATATTAAGGTTAAATCAATTGGAAATGAGCTCTACTATACACCCTGAAAGGAATGTGTCAACTTACAAGTCATCCTGTAAATTAATTGAATACCTCTTTATCTTTTATTTCTGATATTCTGCTTTACAAATTCTCTTAATTTTCTTGATTTTCTTAATGAAAGACTAATTTCATTCATTTAAATCTTTAGCTTATTGTAACAATTTCTAATACCTTGTAGTACCAAAGGAAAACTCAACTAAGTAATAGACATGATTACGTTATGTTTATAAATAGGGACACCAATAAAAATGTCATACTTAAAATAAAAATGCTGAAAAATGACAGGATTTTGAATCAAGAAATCAGTATTGCAAAATTGACATTCTACATCTTTCAGTTTCTTTAGTTTTAACAAATTTCATTGTTTAGTGTAGTGACTACATTACAAATTGCCTTACAACTGATGGATACAAACTATCAACTAGAAACTTTCATTTTGTCTATTGCAGGCTACATTTACTTATTAATAAGCTTTTCATTTGAAATCTTGGTGTAATTTTACTCTACTTTCTTTAGAGAGAATATTTCATATTAAATTGTTTTTAATGAAGATTACTTCTGTTGTAAAGAATATTTAGGTTTTTCAAATTCCTTTGTGATGGTATCTCTACCTTACAGCATTCATACCAACGACCCTTTAAAGCTATACTGTGTAAAATGCATACATTTAGAGTCACTCAAGTTTAGAAGTGCCTGACAAAGATATATACACTGTTCCAAAAAAAATGTTGCACCTTGAAGAAAATGCACTATGGAACTTCACACATGCAAAATGATCACATTTCATTACAAAAGGGCTTTTTAATCCTCTTTAGCATGAAAGCCAAATAACAGTCTAATGTTATGCTGTGGTAGATTCTGCCAGATATTCTGTACTTGTTGAATTATTTGATCACATTTCATGATGGCTGCAACTGCTTCCCTGGCATATCCTAGACATGCTCGATTGGCCAGCAATCTGAAAACCTGGGAGGGTATGAATCCTAAGGAAGTTTTATTGAGAGAATCTTCTTTTGAGGGCTGGTATTATCATATTGATAAATAGCCCTTGGTAAGGGTGAAAAACTTAGGCAATACAATTGGCTGCAAAATGTTGTCAATGTGTAGGCATTGCTGTCGAAGTACCTTGTAGCAAAACTAGGCTGTCATAGGAGATGACTCGCAGACTAACTATAGATGTAATGGCCATGTGCTGCTTGACATTGAGTACCTGATTGGAGCAATGGCCATCTCTTCTCCATACACTTAAATGGTGATCTTTATCTGCTAAGAAAGAAATGGGATTCTGAACAGATCATGACTCCAACTGGTCACTTTTCTGGATTCCCAGGCTCAGCACGTCTCCAGGCACTGGAGGTGTATACCCTCTTTTTTGCAACAGTGCACACTTTCACTCTGGACCTTCAAAAGCTGGGATTTGTGTAAGATTAGTAGCCTCACTAACATCAGATGAAAGTAGAACTTCATTAAAAAGAATGCTAAATTATGATTTAGCAAAAATGCCATACTTTAATTTTTTTTGAATTGCTCATTTGGATCAGTAAATCAATTTAGTGATGAATGTGAACAGAGTAGCTATAAAAGAAACAACTACTTAAACCTATTAATTATATTTACAATATTGTCATCTGCTAAGAAATAAAAAATGAAAGATAAGGGTTTTGTGATGATCTAAAACACACATCCTTCTCTTTTTATTGCCTTTTAGAATTACTCAGGAAATTTGTCAGGAAAAATGTAAATACATGTATAACCTCACAATGGCAGCAGTCTTCCAGAAATGTAATAAGATGATCTATATCTCGATTGATCTTCTCGTTTTCATTACATCTCAGAAGAAGGATAGACTGTTTTGAATTTCTTTTAATTTCTTCTATCATTTTATCTGGAAAAGAATTAAACATGACATAATATAAACTTTAAAGAATTTACTGAGAAACTATTCAATATACAGGTTCTTTCAAAACAATGGTACTACTTGATAAGCATGTTGTATGAGAATGCTCCAGAGTACAGAAAAATAAGAAATACAAATGGACAGAGGAAGTTTTCATGTTTTATTTGTAACCTTACAGATGTTCAATGTGTCCACCTTTGGTGACTCGGCAGATGTCCAAGCGATAGTAGAGTTCCTGCCACACTCGGTGCAACATCTCTGCATATTATTATCTATCAGTTGGACGTCTGTCAAGTGACTAAAGGTGGACATATTGAACATCTGTAAGATAACAAATAATAAATAGATAACAAATACTTCCTCTGTCCATCTATGTCTCTTATTTCACTGTACTCTGCACTATACTCGAACATCATCCTTTTCAAACAGTACCATCATTTCTGAAAGATCCTGTATATTTCTTTTTTTTATATATATTTAAAGATGTTCATTGAGTGAGATTCTTATAATTCATCTGACAATAGATTTTAAATGAATTTCCATTTGAGTTTAATATCAATGTAACTTTTAACCCTTAAATGCAATCATAAATATTTTGTATGCACAACTTATTTCATTAAAAATATTTTAGGTGTGTTTCTTAATATGAAATGAGTAAATTCTGGCCACCACATACAGTTCTAATTTAAATACATAAATAAAAATACAATAAATTGTGAGTACTTTCAAGATGGTCTACATCTCTTTATCAAACGGAATAATGAAAAACATTACAAAAAATTAGAAGTGAGGGCCAACGGACATGTGACTCGGACAGAAACATTTAGGATTCAGGGGTATTGGGCAATAGACTCTTCGACCCGGGGCTAAAACAAAGGTATGTCGCAAAACAAGTATGTCGCAAAACCCCGGAATGAAAGAATATAATAAAATTGAAGTATAAAATAAATAAAATTTGAATCAGGAAAACAAAATGAGAGGTCTAAATTGGGTATAAAGTTGACAGAATTAAAGTTGGCAAAAGTAGCAAATCCTTTGTAAAGTTAATGCAGAATTAAAATTAACAAAAAAAATACTTGGATTGGGGATTGAAATTATTTGTGGAATCCATATTGGGGAATAGTGAAAACCGATAAGTTGTCGTTGTAACATATCTTATTGGTAATAATGAAAAAGGTTTCTTTACGTTTACGTTTGAAGTGGTTCTTCCGACAAATGATTGTGGGATTATGAACTCCAGAGAGTGATTATTATTACAAACGTGAACAAAGGTTAAATAATTAGAATCGCTATTTTTAACAACTGAGGAATGTTGGAGGTTTTTTTTATTACGCATTAAAATGTAACATTAAAGATGTAATCAACCTCAGGAACTCCTGCATAACACAAAATTGTGCAACCTGCATTGCAGTTCAGGTGGTCACATGCCATACCGACATATGTCAGTACTGTATACCCATTCTACACCTACATCTTTCGGAAATTTGTGACTTTTGCAAACAAACTTATTACAGCTTACTTTTTAGTTCATTTATAAACATTTTTTTTATGTCATGTGATGTGTTCATATGCTGGCAATACATCTATGTCTATATTTGGCTACAGTCATGAACTGTTTTTCGGATACAGATACAAGGTACGTCCATTTTTAGGTCCTTAGATTTTAGATAGCCTGTGTATATGAAGCAAGCACACCCTTAGTAGTCTTTCAGTCTCTTACAACGTATAGTCATCATAACACTTAGATTTCATAACTTTTCATAAAGATGGATCCAAAAGGGAGTCTTTGTTGGAGCAGTCTTTTATGCTGAGAAATTCAGTTTCAACTTTCACTACAGAACATTTAAGCACTTTTTATGACTTTAAAATTTGAACGCAAAGAAAAGTTATAGAAAATTCTTATCTGCAGTAATTCTCAGCGCCTGTGGGCACTGAAGATTTACCCTGTCTAACGTAGCACAGTCTTTTTTACTGGATTCCCGCTCATGTCAGAATAGTTGGCAATGAAATCTCCGATTCTCTTGCCAAGTCTGCCACTGCAACAGATCTCTCATTCCGAGAATTTATGTAGTTATTCGTTCTTGAGTGAGAATTGTTTAGCATCAACAAGCTTTCATTCTAGTAACAAGCTTTCATCTAATTAGGACTGTTCTGTCGTCTTCTAAAACAGTGGCGGCTCGTGGCAGTGAAGTTAGATGAAGAGCTAGTGGGAAAATAATTATATTATAATATATAATATAAAATATTATAATAACTTTCTTCTTATCTTCGTCTTTCCAACGTGAAAATGATGTTTCTAATAAAACACACACTATATCTTAAACAGGATTCATATTTAAAACAGCACAGCACTGCGAAACAGGCGCGATCCGAAAGAACTTCATATTGGAAGAAGAGAGCATATTTCTCAGTTGTAACTTCACCATACGATGCTATACAGCGGGTGACGTCATGGTTGCCATAGCAACAATCGCTTCGGTTAAGCTCCTAAGCTCCGCCCCTGACGTTGAGAAACTTCATATAAAAGCCTGCTTCACTTGGCTCGGTGCCAGAACAAAGTCCCGCACCAACGCAACGGCGCGGGACTTACAAAATACAAAAATACGTTTCTATTAAAACCAACATACGTGAGATGGAAAATAAATTTTTCCTTATAATAATTGTTATATTATAAATAAATAATATTGTATTATAAATAATTGGTGAAGTGCCACTTCACCTACTTCCCCTGAATAGCCGCCACTGTTCTAAAAATAAAATATGTAATACTTGACGAGATGAACTTCTGTTCATATTCTGCCGACATCTAAGTTCATATTAGGCTACAGTCACAAACATAGTCTATCCTTTCGTTTTGGATGTCTATGTAGATCAAAATTTAAAGAAAATGCATACAATAATTGCTAACTTTGAAATATGAAATTTTTCATGTAAATTCATGCATTATTCTTTGATTGACTTAAGGGCACATTATTGGCTATTATTTTGAAGTGCCCATAAATAAGACTTACAATTACCAAAATCATGGCTAGACAATAGCATTTAACTGTCAAATACTGAATTCCATTTTTCATAATTATTTATTCGTCAGTGTTATATTGGCCCCTAATTATGGGCCAATATAATCCAAAATCTAATCAGATCTAGATAATAACACTAAACTCTTTAAATGTAAAGATTGGTGGAGTTCGAGTAATGATTCCTAAAAAATTCTCAATAATGACTTTCTCATCCACACACACACACACACACCAATAATAATAAAAAAAAACTAAGTTTTTTCAAGTTAAAGTTTGTTCTAGAGAGGAAACAGCATGAATTTCCATTAACACCGAAACATGAATATTTAATATAATTAATGTCTTCTTTTACATGAAATATTAGAATAAAATTGCATTTGGATGTTGCTTGCATGATTACTATACTTTTCCACTACTATTGTATGGAGAAAGTAAAAAAAAAAATGATTTCCTAAGACTTTGAAAAAATCTGAACACAATAAGAAGGAAAAGTCTCTGTATATTTGTAAATTATGATATTTGTCAACAAACATTCACATAAACTGTTCGTTGAAAAATTAATTATATCTGCAAATACTTAAAGATGTCTTAATCTTTTAACTAAATCATATCAAAATTGCAAATGGTAATGGATTAATAAACCGATAACACGCATTATTAGACATCGATAGACATTCATTGATTCATTTCTAATGTTTTCCTGTGCGAATTTTGTCAACATTCCAAATTTCTCCATTGAAAACTCAAAGGAAAAATTTCCAAGCATGAATAGGTGACTTCATCTCTGTAAAATTTGTGCACCTAATTTCAAAAAGTTTTTCTTCCTCTTTTTTTTTTTTGGGGGGGGGGGAGGGGGGGGGAGATTAATGGACATTTATATCTGTTGGCATTACGAATCATTCTTTAATTTTTAAAGTCAACTTCATAATGAAAGTAAGAAAAAGAAGCTTACCAATCATAAGAATTTGACTCTTGTAGTCTTCATTTCCTATAGATGAATCTAAACAAACAAAAAAAAAATGTTATTAATTTGGTAGTTTTCACAAAGTAAAACGAGAAAAAATTGGTTTCACTTTGTTCATAGCCACCCCGTACATATTTCATTTGCGGCCACTTCCTGTCAGACAGGAAGTGATCGCGCAGACCGGAACTCGCATTTTTCCAAAGCTTTCCAGTAACGTATGACTTATAGTTTGGGCTGTAGAGTTGGCGACGGATAGAGCTTCTTTAAAGCTCTTCCACCACCATCCCTCTTTAAACTTTGTATACAGGAAAAGACTTCTTTTTAAATGATAGGCATTCGGAATATAAAGATTTATCACTAATGACAAGAATAAAAATCAATTAATTTCCATTGTTAAAGTTAAGTTAGAACCATTAGATACTGAAGAAAAATTTCTGTCTAAAAAAAAGCACACAGACAAATAAACAGTCAAACACTCAGTACATTGGTAATACATCAATTGTAACATTTGAAGAGGGTTCATAAGGTACCTTATATTGTATATATCTTGTTACATTATCTATTGATAGCTTATGTACACTGGAGTGCAAAACTTAGAGACCAACACTATTTCTGAAGGTTACACTCTCAGAATCAAGTAATACAGCCTTTTGTGAATTGCATAACTGTGGATATTCTATAGATAGCTGATGCACATGCAAATTTTTGAATCATTATGAAGAGGTCACGTCATAGCACACAAACAGATATAATCACCAGTTCAGCAGATCTGTGCAAACTTAACAAATGTACTTACTGAGTATTACAGTCGTTCGATTGGTTTCATATGGTGCTACAGACAATGACATGCTCAATAGACAAAATTGGATGACTTCAGCCAGGCTTGCATAATTGGAAAGCTAAGGAAGGGTGGAGTGTGGCCTAAGAGTTCGGTATTGCCCAAAGTATTTTATAGTCTGGTGCGCGGTCCTCAGACCAACAGATACAGATGTTCAAAGGACTGTAATCCAAGCAAAACAACACACAGTGATGACGATATATATGTCTATAAGCCAAGAGGGACCCTTACCATACAGCGGAAATCATTCAAACCAGCTGCACAAGGTGCAGGATATTGAGGTTTTCTATGGCCAGAACACTTGTCTCATGAATGCCTGCCCATCAGACACCATTTACAGTGGTGTAACGAACATAAGAAATGGACCATAGTGCAATGACGTAAGTACTCTTTACTGACGAGAGTCGATTCAGTCTCAGCATCGATTCTGGTCGTCGGCTAATCTGGGGAGAGATTAATATACGTTCGAACCCCACAGTCATCATGAGAAGGGATCGATATGACTATCGAAGTGTTCTCATCTGGGGAGACATTATGTTGAATGGGATGTACAGAGCTCCAGTTATGAAGGGAGATACTGTAACTGGTTCAGGTTTCTATTCCAAGGTGCTGTTGATCCTGAACCCGTTTTGGATGATTACGCCAAACCCCATCGTACTGCAGTTGGGATATGCTGCTGGAAATTGAGGACATAGTTGAAATAGACTGTCCCCTGCACATTCCCCCAATCTAATTCCATCAAACACATATGGGATGCTCTTGGGAGAAGCCTTGCGGCACATCCACAGGAAATTGTTCACCAGCAGTGGCAGAGGAATGGGCGATATTACCACAAGAGCTTATCAACCACCTCATTCTAAGTATGGATAGACAATATATATCATTCATCGTCGTTAGGAATAGTCATATACCTTGATGAGGACAACCTCTTCCCTTTTGTTTCATTTTTGGTAGCAATGCATCGCTATCATAGCATCCAGTACTCTGTAGCCATTTCTGCATAAAGTACCTGCGTCTCGTTTTATATCCTTTGTTGTGATGGTGTTGTTTCTTTCATAATTTTGGTATCTCAAGAGGTTCCTTTGATATGCTCATCACATATCCAGGCAGCTCCTGTGTGAAGCTACGGGTGTAAATCTAACTATATATATCTGCCTGTATATAGGTTGGAAGTTTCCATACCCCCTTTTATGTTATTATATTGAGGGGTATGGGAACTTTCCGGCCACCCTGATATTACAAAACTATCAGTACGTGACTGTTGATAGTGAAACTCTTAAAACTCCATTATTCTTATCACGAACGACATTTAAATTGAGACTAAAACAGATGAATTTTTCTCTTGTTGAGTCCAGACGCACTTTCTGATGATGATAACCTACGTTACAAGTGCTTTAAGAATGCGACGATGACAACTTGTTTTGTTAGCTTTTGATCTTTAAAGAATTAAAAACTTTTACAATTTGAAGTAAAGAAACTAGGGGAAGCGATTTCTTGGAAGAGAAAGTGGTTCGTATATTTATTGGTCAACTGTCCCATAAAGATATATTCATGTGATATACGGGTCATTTACTATAAAAAGAGAAGCATCACAATCTAAATATAATAATAACATAATAGGATGTACGGGAACTTTCCGGCCATCATGTATATGGCCGGTATATTACAAAAGATAGAAAACTCTGAAATAAAGATTCTTATGGTACCTAATGGCTTATCACATTCTGAAAAAAAAAATAAACACACATTTGAGTTGTATATTAGGAAAATACATCTAATTTAAAGCAATGAGTCTTCAATTTGAAAAAATATTTTCGAAGTTAATCTATTGCTCAGAAAACAAAAATTGATCTAAAAGTTTTAGAGAACTAAGGAAGTTAATGTTAAAAATAATATTGTGAGTTTATTATCCCTTTGCACAGAGGCCTTTCTCAAGCTTTAGGTTGATTTGAATATTTAAAAATTAAATTTTTAAAATTGAAATTTAAAATTTGATGTTAATTAAAGTTTAGAAATACATTAAAGAAAATTTATGGAACTTACATCGGGATCTGTGTTTTTGTTTGAGGACTAAAAAGCATAAGATAATTGACAGTATAATTACAGCAACCACTGAGAATGTTATAATCCACACATCACTGTCAGTCTTAGCTTCAGGAATTAACTTTTCAACATCTCTGCTTCCTTAAATAAACAAATAAATCATTATTTTCCTCTCATTTTATTCTAAGATGATTCTTATCCTGAAATTGTCCCCTTCTGTTCAGAACACCCAGAGAAAAATAAAACTTTACAGGCAAATGGATATATTTAAAAAGTTACAGGTAGAACTAACTATGCTATAAAGAAAAAGTGCGCTTCAATTCTTTAACAATTCCATAAAATGATTGAGTTGTCATTTAGTTAATAATTGTGTCATTCCTGTTAGTAACAAGTCTGCAAAATTTAGATTCATAAAAAGCTTTTTAAAAAATTACAATGAAATTATAGTTTTTTGGTGTGCTGAATCCAACAATGACCTTAGATTTTCCCATCACAAACAGTTTTTTCACAACATGCATTTTCATTTTTAGCTGGTTGGTAATTAATAGTGAAAAATGATGAAATAATTCAAATTTTATGGTAGATACTAGATTTATTTTTTTCACAAATATATTAATATATGACTTGAGATATCTTTACTTTCTTAGTCAGAGGCTGTAAAATGTCTTTTTATTTTGCCTATGAAGCTGCATTTGTTGCTTGTCCCCTTGTTCAATACTTCTGAATTTTCGTGGTGTAGCTTCCAGTAGTAATCTAATATTATCATTTCATCGATACTGATACCTTCTTTCTTTTTTCTTAATATCTTGATAGAAACGTTCTCCCTGATTTTCACTCACTGCTTCAAGATTTTAGAGGAAAAAGCACAA
Source organism: Thereuonema tuberculata (assembly GCA_023159025.1). NCBI lineage: Eukaryota > Metazoa > Arthropoda > Chilopoda > Scutigeromorpha > Scutigeridae > Thereuonema > Thereuonema tuberculata. The sequence continues at coordinate 84,609,227 of JAFIDM010000001.1, forward strand.
GTGTGCATTCAAAAGGGAAATTTTTAAATTTGAATTTGTCCAGCTTTTTCTCAAAGATGACTACATAGTCCGGTCCTTGTTGTTTCCTAGGAACTGAGTAACCACACTTTTGAAAGCAATCCAAGCATCATCGTAGACAAAGTTTTCATCTGTATGTATATCTGATCCGATAAAAATGCTCTTTTCTTAGCTTGGTTTCTAAAAGGTGAGGAAATTTATTGCATAGATACTTAAAATATTTTCATTTATTTGGCAAGACCTTAACAAACTGTTTTCTGAATGAGACCTCTTTTATAAGGCTTTTATGAAAAACATTTCCTTGCTTTTAAGTTCATGAGATCTTGCAGGTCAGTGTTTTTGTTTCCAGCTTTGAGTTCTTGCTCGGCTGTATCACTCACATAGGAAATATGAGAACTCAGTATATTGATGCAAAATCGAAAATCTTTCCGGATTGGTCAGTTAAATTTCACTGTGATTGGCTGACCCGGGAGGGCAAGACTGCAAGAGATTAGCGCCCTCTCGCAGTGGCGGACCGAAGAGAAACGTCCGACCTAGCGTGGCCCGTTGTTGGGAATCCGGCCTTCAGGCCTTTTATTGCTTTGACCTATTTTTAGTATCCATCAACCCTGTAAATAAATGTGTGTATATTATGCCGAAACGCCGATCATAGTCTCCACTATTTTCGACCATACATCAATGATGCCGAACCACAGACCCACCATGCCAAACCCCGCTAATAACTGTGACCCTCACCACCCACTAGTTGACCAGATTCAAGCCAGAACACCAGCAACAAGAACTTCCCCCGCCCTATAATACCTACGATTCCGGGACTTTGAACGTGTAGCTCGATTAAATGGCTGGGCAGACAACAAAATTTGCCCTAATGGACACCGCCTGCCGCTGGTTCAATAACGAAGAAGCCACCATCTCCACCTGAGCCTCCTTCATGGCGAAGTTCAGCGCTACATTCGTGGCACCTCATCATATCACCACAGAAGCCGAGCGACCACTCTCCACTGCACAGCTATCTCAAGAGTCCTGCGAGTCGTATATCCAGGATGTGATTCACCTCTTCAATAGGGTGGATCCTAACATGACGGACGGTCAATGACTCCATCACCTCCTGAAAGGTGTAGCCACAGATTTACACACAGTGTTGCTGACTCTCCGTCTGTCGTCCGCCAGTAAATTCATCGCAGAATGTCGTCGATTGCAACATCAACGAGCCCACCGCATCACACCAGTTCCTCTCCTCGATCATCGGCCAACCTTAGCAACCTTCGGCTCACAACAAACACTACCCGCCAGTCCAACTAACCATTTGCAAAGCCAGCTCTCCGCCTTAACAGCTGTTGTCCAGAATATCACAACCCTTGTGATCAAGGGACAGGCTGAACAACAGCCCTCGAACAACAACCATGTCCAGCTGAGAACATCAACACCGTGACGAAGGACTGAAGATGGCGTACAAGAGACGGTCACCCCAGCTGCTTTTCCTATAATCAGACCGGTCACGTCCAGCGCTAATGCTGGGAGCCTCAAACAAAACCACACTTACCCCGCAACCAACCCAACCTCCGCAGTCACAGTCCCTCCCCATTACCTATTCTGCACCGGCCCAACACAGCAGATAATATTCATATTCACTACGACAATAGGCCAGCCATATCCCTTCTGGACAAGGGAGCATTGGTCAGCATTATCACAGAAGCTTTCCGCTGATCTCTACGGAAAATTACAACCCCATAGACCTCACATCTCGCAACGGTGAACAGACAGCCCCTCCGTATCATAGACATCGCAACCGCCAGTACTGAAGTAGGGAAATCGGCACTCCCGTTTCATTTCCTCGTCGTACAACAATGCACACACCTGGGACGTCATCCTGGGATGGGACTTCCTACAGCATTACGATGCCTACATTGACTGTGCAACTGCCACAGTAATCCTTGCAATTACGGGAGATAATCTACATGTCTCCCTCGCCAATGCTGAAAATATCGTCACAACGCCACTAGCATGTACCATCGCAGAGACCGCCAGGTTATCCCGCCTGGTTCCACCGCCGCCATAGCAATTGTGTAACGTCGTCCCATGCTCCGATGTTACAGGGCCATCAATACTACAGCCGATACCTGATAACCCGCACTTTAGATTTCTTTTAGAGGAGTCGACAAAGAGCCTTTATTCATCGATTTTATACTCAATGCAAACTTATACATCAGATGGGCAATGTCGCTGCAGTATAATAAGTGGCCTTTCTGAAAATAAGGAATAAACTTCTGGTCTGTTTCTATACAGATACATAGATGTTCCAGCTGCTTTTCTTCTTTTTAAATTCTTTTCTTTCAATCTGGAGCCTACGATTTCAGCACAATTCTTTGTTAATCCAAAATCTCTTATTAAACGATTCAGTTCAGACCGAGTGAACAGCCGAGCGTCGTGGCTTTCTTCATTACATTAAATTCCAGATCTTTACCTTGATCATCAGATTAAATAGAATGAATTATTCATTCGGCAATTCTATTCGTACATTGAAAATCAGGGTAATGATCATCATCATCTTCTAATATTTCTGGAAGAGTGACTGGAATCTCTGGACCTTCAGAACAGGTTCTAGTGTTGATGGAAGATTAGGATACAAAACAACTTGTTTGTATAGTGTTTAGGATGCATCAAAAAGTTTTCAGTGATTTGTCCCAAACCGCTTTTTAATGAAACAAAACTCCCATTTGTTTTTGCGGTTTTATTTCATAGAGGTTTTATTCCCTAATTTTTCTCTTACATCCTTCCTTTTTTTATATTCATTGGAGGCATTAACATTAGTAATGTACTAGCAATTGATGGAAATTTCCGTTTATTTTTTATCACTGTATGATGAAAGTACAAAGTCATCCTATGTGAAACTCCTCTGTAGGCCAAACAGAAAATTCGGTCAAGTAATGAACAAAAGTAACTGTTACAGTTCCTTTTTTTTTTAAACTAAAGGCATTACTGAACATTATTAGAAAAAAAAAAACAACTATTACTTCTGATCCCTGAACTCCAATATCTCTTAACCCAATCAGGCCGCGCGGTTGGCGTTGTCGCTATGACATCGGCCTCTCACCTCTGAGTACCGGGGTTCGGGTCTCATGTGGGTTTCGTGATGGTGGACGATCCGCGCTGGGCAGGTTTTCTCCCGGCCGGGGTTCTCCCGTTTCCCCTGCACTTCTCCCACCATACTTTCTCAGTCTTTCTCTACATCTGTCCTTATTTCCATGGGTTAGTACAATAGACCTCCTGTCGCAGTGCTCTGCTTCTCTGCCACCCACATTCACTACATAAACATAAACATAACCCAATTACTGTTTAAAGCAAATAAACGCCATTTATTATATCAAATTTGTCTGGCCAACATTTCATTGTCAATCCCACACCTGAACAATTCACATACAGTCGGATCTCTATTTAACGAACCTCTATTCTGCGAATTTCTCTATTTTGCGAACTTTTCTTTGGAACCAAGAACATTTTGCTAATTTCTTGGTAAAATAACCTCCAAATAGCGAAGTGCATTTTCTATTTAACGAACTTTTTCGTGGTATCTATTTTTTTTTCCTCCTTGAAATGTTTTTATTATTAATATGCTCTTAGGGGAAATAAAAGAAAAGTGGATACAGCTGAGAGAAAAAGAAGAAATTAACGATGATGTGTAGATTGATGATTATCTTTCACTTGATTTTGAAGTTGAGACCTCGGAAACACTAACTGAATCGGATATTTTGAACAGTGTGAAAAATAAAAACAATAGAGCTATGAATTGCGATGAAGATGATGAAAATGGAAATGATCATGATGCAGAAATCAAAAAAACCTTTGCATGATGAAACGCTAAAATCATTTGAAACAATCCGACGCGGATTTGAAGAAAATACGCCTGAAGGGGATTTTAGTGCATTGGAAACATGCGAGACGTACTATAAGCGAAAATACTTTTTCAAAAAAAAAAACTCAGACAAAATTAACAGCCTTTATTAGTAAAATTTAAGTACGCATGTGGTAATGTATGCTTTATGTCATTAAAATTATTACTTTTTTTAATAATATTTATTGCTCATGAAGTCTGTTTTATGTAGTTTAAGGCAATTTTAAAAGGTGAATCTCTATTTAACGAATTTTCCATATAACGAACTTTTTTTCGGGATTTAGCGACTTCGTTAAATAGAGGTTCGACTGTAGTTGCCTTTTTTTTTTTTAGGCACCATGTCCAATTCAAAAATGGTGAATTTAAATTTGTTTTTGGCAAAACATTTCCACTCTCTTTCCATTATGTACAACTGATTTTCTGACAAAATCCTTTGCGATTGTCGATATACTGACATGACAAAAAAAAAAATCAATTCGTTTCTCTTAAATTTCGAACTTTCACCAATCCTTTGTCCACATTCTACAATTTTCCAACATTCTACGATCTTAGAAATATTTTGTTAAAAAATGAATAAATCAATTTATACATAAAGAAATCAATTATTTCATAATCTAATGTTTAATTACGCAATGTAAGATTATACAACAAAATTACAAAAAAAAAATAAATAAAGATAATACATATCTTACATATTGTATCTGTCATTTCTATCATTTAATAAAATTCTTAATTATTCTTTATGATTATTATTTAAATATCCTTAGTTAATGTTGTGCAATTAATTTTATTTGTGCTAGAATAGGTCAAATTGAATGATAGGAAATAATAGATTTCTGTAAACTAACACAACTCAGCTCTTAAGATTTGATAATGGTACCATTTCAATCAAAAAGGAACTATTATTCTGAATTCATATATGATATCCTTACATGTTTGCATCTGTATAGTCTCTATAAAATTATCTATATCACTAAGATTTTTCCATTACCTTCTGTAACTGAAATTATTTCTGTATTGGTAGCTTTTAATTCCAAAACTGTCCCATGTGGAATGATCTGAAATCCATAAAGAAATTTAATATTAGATTTGTGTATATAAATTTATATAAATAAATATATAATCAACAGTAGCATCTCTTTTCTTTTGATTTCTAGCTTGCATATATACTCATGGACAAAAAAATTAGCGCACCAAGAAATAATTGCGGGATCGTAACGAAACTTGCAATGAAGGTACATGTCGGGGAGATATGCAAATGATTAGAAATGCAGCGTGATTGCGCATTACGTATAGCCGGTAGAGGGCGTTGAACATCGTACTCTGTGGAGTATAAAACAGGTAACCAAAGCTTGTTTGAGTGTGCTGAATCATTTACAAAGGAAGAGCTGAGGTAGACATGCCATTACGCCGTGTTCGAAGACAGTATACGCAGTTGTCGCAGTTTGAGAGAGGGAGAATCGTCGGGATGATGGAAGCTGGGTGATCACCTAGGTGAGTAGCTCGTCAATTAGGCCGCTCTGATTGTGTTGTGAGGAGGTGTTGGGACCAGTGGACCCGAGAGATGTCATGTACACGAAGACCAGGCTCAGGACGCCCTCGACAGACCAGTCGTCGAGAAGACGGCCACATAGTCAGAAATGCACGCGTACAGCCAACTGCTTCATCGGCCGCCATCCAGGCACAGGTAGCACCTTCACTAGGGGCCGCTGTGTCTTCTCGAACCATACGAAGGCGCCTGGCTGAAGGACAATTGGTATCGCGGCGCCCATTACGTGTGCTGCCCTTGACGCCCACCCATCGACGCCTCCGTTTGGAGTTTTGCCGCGCACGAGGAAACTGGACTGCAGCGGAATGGAACCAGGTGGTCTTTAGCGACGAATCCAGATTCAATCTCGGCAGTGATGACAATCGTGTTCGTGTGTGGAGAGCCCGTGGTGAACGCTTCAATCCTGCCTTTGCTGTACAGCGACACACCGCTCCCACAGCTGGTGTGATGGTATGAGGTGCCATTGCCTACAATACACGGTCACCCCTAGTATTGTTCCGTGGCACCATGACAGCCCAGCGGTATGTTCATGAAATCCTGCAACCACATGTGTTGCCACTCATGCAACGGCTCCCAGGAGCCATTTTTCAACAAGACAATGCTCGGCCTCATACGGCAAGGGTGTCACAAGACTGTCTCCGCACTGTTACTACCCTTCCTTGGCCTACCCGATCCCCAGATTTGTCTCCAATCGAGCATATCTGGGATCATTTGGGACGACGAGTTGGGCATCCCACGAGTTTGAACGAACTAAAGGCAAGGTTACAGCAAATATGGAACGAAATGTCTCAAGACATCATACAGAACTTGTATGACTCAATGCCCGATCGTATCGCATCGTGCATTCGCGCTAGAGGGGGTCCAACGGAGTATTAACTCCTCCGTTCTTTTGCCTTTTTCTCTGAAATAAATTATCCTTTTTCTTTGATTTTCTAATCATTTACTTATATCAAAGTAGTCATTACGTATATAAATTTTCGTTTCATTTTGACAACTCCTTCTTGGTGCGCTAATTTTTTTGTCCATGAGTGTATAAATATTATTAAAAAAAAAAACATTTCTTTTTAAAAATTCCCCCTCCCCCCCAAAAGAAAAATTCTAATTAGTAGGCTAGGCTCTGTATTAGGATTCCTAACCGAATCCTTTCATCAGGTGTACAACACCCAAGGTATAGAACACTCAAAGTAACACACTTAAATGTTTTCGAGAAGGGTTGAGGGAGAGTCTAAGAAGAAGGAGTTTCTTCTATTGAAGATATTTAAGTTTGTTATTTAAGTGATGTTCTGATGAAAGGATAAGGTCAACAATTCTGAAACGTGTTTTTTAATTGTGTCTTTTTGTGTCTATGTGATGAATTGGTCTACAAATTTGAAACTGTAATTTACTGCACTTTAAATACTTCAGGAATAGACTCTGCTTTTAACAGATAATTATTGTCCTCCAAATGAAAGTTGGCCGGCGGAAGTTTAAAATACGCAGCCCTTCCGGTAGCTGATCAATTATGTTTTCCTGTCACAATGGACGACGTCGTCTGTTTTCACTGAGAAAGACATGTTGATAACGCCAAATTAAAACTTCTCTCAACTATTTAGCGTTATTTCAATACCAGTTGCTAACAATAAGTATTTATATAAATAAATAAATATATATTATTTATAAATACAATGCTCTTTTGCAAAGTAACAAGCGATTACCGTAATGGCGGCGTCCTGTCATAAAATCAGACGGAAGTGCCTGACCAGACTAATCGATCATACATGCGCAGATCTCACAAAAACAGGGCGGCCAACTCTCATTTGGAGGACAATAGTTTCTTAAAGATGGTCATTCAGCAATCATTTATTTTCCAAAGGAACAATATTACAAATTGGGTTCTTTACTCGGAAACACTTTTCACTGAAATAACTACAATATTGAAATAAATGGAAAAAAAATTACTGTAAACTTAACAGTAATAAATGTTTTTTTTTTTTGTTTTTTTTTTTTCTTTTTGATATTCGTAAATGTACAGTACTTATATATATTTATAAACTATGTACATGTCCATTTATAAATACGTAACAGGTAGGTAATTAGTGTACAATTAGGGACATTTAACCTATTTGGTACCTTGTCTATCACTAAAGAAGATTATACATTTCAATGTATCAATATGTACTGTTGGTTTTGCAGTATTGTACATTTCTTTTTTAACTGTCTGCAATGTCATTTCCCAGAAGATCAACTTATCAATGTATCAATACTTAATATCACAAAACCAACAATAATTTTCTAATTGTTATAACTTACATTGTAATTAGCATTTATTGGAAGTAGATTGCTTGGATTGCAGATCTTGAATCGGCTGTAGAGACTACTTTATGAAATTTATTAAGTTGGTAGATAGGGCTGTTCAAGTGGTAATAACATAGCTTCTGTTTTCGCCTTAACATTTGTTTTAAACTATTCTGTTCATGTCTAATGAACAGAAGACTAAAATAAATGCTAGCTCCAGCGTTTTTGGATTCATTAGTTAAAAAAAAAACAACAAACATATATATACATGTATGTAACCATTAATCATTGTTTTTGAGGAAATCTGTCTTCAGTGATTGATATTGCTATTGGTTTTAAATCACATGGAAGGACTCAGTCTTTTCTTAATTTTATAATTAGGTCTAATTGAAAATTGTATTTGTGGTCATGTTCTAATGGATTAGAGAGGAAGAGAAAGGGTTCCACCTGTACGCAAAGTTCTAGTTCTTTTAATATAATTTGTTTTTACAATGTCTATCTGTGGTTTAGGTTTTGGTAATAGTAAGGGCTAAATAATCCCCAATATGTCTTGTAAAAAGCCGATCTTTAAAAAGATTATAGCTGGTTTTTTTTGTTTAATTTCTACGATAGGTTTATTTTCTGTATATAATTGGAGAACAGTAATTGGAGTTCCTTAACTGCTCCCTTTATTAATATTCAGTTTTGCGGTTTTTCTTAAGTAATTAAGTTATGTTGACTTAGTTGTGAATGTTGCATCAATACCATATTTTTAGAAAGGTTTCATCCTGTAATATTCTCCATGTAAACCCTACTTAAACATTTAAGCAAGGTAGATCTATATTTCACTTTTTCTATTATATCATTAATTTGCTATCCCCAATTCAATTTACTATAATACATATAATAGCGGGTATTTACAGATTTCTTCAAAGATTCGTTTGCTAACAGCAATCCAAAGTTCTCTTTTTTTTCTTTGTGTTTATATACATAATGTTATCATTTGACCATTTTTGTACTTTCCTTAAAGCTTCATTAATTTTTATTTTGAAGTACATTTTGTTGTTCTTTTTTAGTTTTTGTTTTGGTCAAAGGTTTTCAAGGTACGAATTCAGTCCTGCATATACTAATTTTTCAAAACCTTTAGCAAGCATTCATGTTCTCAAAATCTTCACATCAACACATTATCTTTAAAAACCTTTTATATCCAATTTATTTCGTACTCTTTAATCAAGAGCACTTCTTCAGACGGTTAGGGATAAGCTTTAAAAACCTATTCCCTAATACAGAGAATTCATTACAATTTTATATAGTGATACATTACATTCTGAAGAAATGCTCTTGATTAAAGAGTACGAAATATCACGGATATAGAAGGTTTTTAAAGATAATGTGTTGATGTGAAGATTTGTAGAACATTTACTTGAAATTCAATTTTTTAAAAAGCATTCATGTTATTGGTCTGTATGGTGTAATTTCTTCTTTAAGTTTATCTGTTTGTGGAATAGGAATAACAATTACTTTGTTCCAAACTGATGGAAGATTTTTAGTTGCATTTCATCAGAATTTTATTAAATATTTTTTTAAAGCTTGAAAGTGATTGGTCTCATTGGCATATAGGGAGAGGGGTGAAGTAGGGATTGTTAATACCCAGAAGGGGGGTCTCTTCTGTTGCGTTCATGGAGACAAGAAAGTCACATTAGACGCCAGCCAGAAAAAAATTTTTGGATAATATTTTTGCACAATTATCCAAATAATGAATATTTTAAAACGTCAAAATAAGTCCAGAAAATAGATTCTAAACAAGATTTTATAATTAAAAAAAAAAAAAAAACCAAACAAACTTAAAGAAAGAAAATACATAAAATTTTCCTGACTTCAATTAGATTAAAAAAACTGGGAATATCAATTCTATTAACAGGTTAATTTTATTTTTTATTTCACTGCTCATTATTTATAATTCAAATGATTTAAATAATTCAATTTGTTATAGATGGCTGATTTATTATGAATAGGATTCGTCAAAAATACAGTTTAAATATTGCTATCTGATTGAAATGAATTCCACTATTGTTTGATTATTACTTACGTAAACTTAAACAAAGTAATAATTATCGTGAAAATGAAAACTTAACCAATTTGGAATACAAATAATTATGATATTTGTTTTACTTTGTTTTTTTTAGTTAGAAAGTAATAAATATTTTGGGAATATTTGAAGTTTAGTTGTTCTATTTTCAGAATTTTGTGGAATTAATGTTACTACTTTAGATTTTGGAATTTCTGAGGATAATAACATTTGTATTTATATACTTATAATAACAATATTTAATCCATTTTCCTCCTTATCTATAAAATGTGAACTGTATATTTTGTACTGGTTATTGAGCAATGTGGAAAAAAAAATATTTAAAACCCCGATATACAATTTATTTAACATATTATTAAAAAAATAAATATTAAATGAGAGTTGGGGTGTGGTCAGGCCCCTTCGACCATTTACGTCTATGAATGAAACAATATAAAAAAGATATTTCTATGACAGAATTTTATAAATGAAAGATTTTTGCCACTTAAATTTCAGCATTGATTGAAGTTTCCTCACTGTAATAAAAATAGAAATCAGTAAGATGAATGGATCAGATTTGTTAAAAATGAAAGGAAATTAAAAGGACTTACACCGATAGAGATATTTCTTAAACTGACAAGTGAGTCAATTTACAAGACATCCTTATATATTATTTCTGAAAGGTGTTTTTGTGTCGGTACGCTATAACTACCTTAATACTTTATCAAAATCAATGATTGAGACATCATTTTGAAGATTATGTTCCCCGCTAATGACGAAAAATAAACAAATTGTTTAAAATTAATGTTTTCGTTTATAAAAATTTAGACACGCTTTAACAGAAGCGACTTATCTTTCGAAAGCGAAACAACATTTCAAATAATATTATAGCGTCGTAAACTTCAAATATATCCTTTTTTTAAATAAAAATGCACTTTAAAGTTATATTTCATCGTTTATTTAATAAGAAAGATAAAAAAACAAAGATTTATATTTAGTAAAAATAAACGATTTATTACAATAAAAAACATAAAAATTTGTCAACTTCTCATATATTATTTCTCAAAGCTGTTTTTTTTATTTTTTATTTTTTTATTTCCCTTAATACTTCATCAAAATCAATGATTGAGATTTCATTTTGAAGATTACGTTCACCGCTAATGACGACAAATAAACAAATTGTTTAAAATTAATGTTTTCGTTAAAAAACTTTAAATTTTAAAAATCTTTTTATAAAAATGTAGAAGGCGCTATCTATTGATAATCTGTTCATTTATTTCTTTCCACATTACTATTCGGCGACTGATCAAGTTACCATGCGAATTATTCGCACCGGTCAACCTTTTTACAAAAATGGAGAAGGCGCCATCTATTGACAATGGGTTTAACTAATATGCACGACAGCTGTTGGATTTGTTTATTATTTCTCAAAGATGGTTTTTTTTGTTGTGAATTATTCACGGCTCATAGTATAGTGAATTATTCACGGCTCATAGTATAGTGAATTGCATGTTATCTGGAATCTTATCCAAATAATAAAATTAAGTTTATTAATGTTTAATATTGATTCATACTATCAAGGATCTTTAATAGTTAATCATTTCAAAGATTAATAGATTAATCTATACTTTTTCTAATTTATTTTATTTTGAAAAAATTAGCCATTTTTTTTAAATATATTTTTTTTGTAATAATTTATAATATTAAAGTTTAAAAATAACATTATTGCATTATACATAAGTATTGCAATCAATGTCTCAGTCATGTTTTGATCCCAGCAGTGGACACTGTACATGCTTCACTTCTGCTACGATAAGGGGCCGTCCATTGATTACGTGAGATGTTTTTTAAAAAATTTGGACCCCCCCCCTCCCCTTTGTGAAATTTGGTGAGAATTTGCCGGACCCCCCCCCCCTTTGAACTCACATAATTAATGTGCGACCCCTAAGGTGACTCTTGACTCAAGTAACACACAGAAGTCCAATAGGAAAAGCACAACAGTGGTGGAATAGTGAACGAATTTCACTGTATCATTAGCAACGCATACAGAAAATAAAAAATTCTATTGCGTATTGGAGGTACATAAAGGAAAAAAAACAAAAAAACAACCCTATAATTATTTATAATTATTATTTGCAAACAATTGCAAAGAAAACTAGTACCCATCAGGGTTCGAAAGAATTTTTTTAATGATATATAGCAAACTACAAAGGAAAAGATACTTTAATTACGGAGGATATTATTTAAACAATATTACAACAAATTCAAATTGTTCATAAGAATTCTTGGAGTAATTAAAGATATCGAGATAAACTGATTAAAGATAAACTGAGTAAACATGTATAAGTTTTGAACCGGGTACTCATCAATAATAAAAATAATAATAAAAAAATAACAAAAATAATATTAAAGGAACGAATAATTGAACCCAGGGCTTTGGAGCAGACCAAAGTAATTGCTCCGTTCCATCTCCGCTCCGACATGAAAATACTTGCTCCATGCTCCGCTCAAAGCTCCAAATAAAGTTTTTAATTCATATTACCTAATATTGAAAATAAAAAACAAGCGGATTTTTTAAATAAAGTTTATTAATCATCATAATTAATTCTACAAAAGAGAATGACGGACAGTAAGTCATCTTTCATTTCTTTTATCATTTAATATCAACTAGTTGACCCGTGCGAATAATTCGCAACAAAAAAAACCATCTTTGAGAAATAATAAACAAATCCAAAAGCTATCGTTCATGGTAGTTAAGCACATTGTCAAAAGATAAACAAATTTCATTTTTATAAAAAGGTTGACCCATGCGATTAATTCGCAAATCTTGATCAGTCGCCGAATGGTAATGTGGAAATAAATAAATGAACAGATTGTCAATAGATGGCGCTTTCTACATTTTTATAAAAATATTTTTAAAATAAAGTTTTTTAACGAAAACATTAATTTTAAACAATTTGTTTATTTTTCGTCATTAGCGGTGAACGTAATCTTCAAAATGATATCTCAATCATTGATTTTGATGAAGTTTAAGGGAAATAAAAAAAAAACGCCTTTGAGAAATAATATATGAGAAGTTGACAAATTTTTATGTTGTTTATTGTAATAAATCGTTTATTTTTATTAGAATATAAATCTTTGTTTGTTTTTTATCTGTTATTATTAAATATACGATGAAATATCATTTTAAAGTGCATTTTTATTTTAAAAAAGGATATATTTGAAGGTTACGACGCTATAATATATTTGAAATGTTGTTTCGCTTTCGAAAAATAAGTCGCTTCTGTTAAAGCATGTCTATATTTTTATAAAAGGTTTTAAAAATAAGGTTTTTTAACGAAAACATTAATTTTAAAAAAATTGTTTATTTTTCGTCATTAGCGGGGAACATAATCTTCAAAATGATGTCTCAATCATTGATTTTGATAAAGTATTAAGGTAGTTATGGCGTACCGACACAAAAACACCTTTGAAAAATAGTATATAAGGATTTTAAGGCAGAAAATAGTTACTCCACAGTGACTTGTGTGGTGCGCATACTCGATGCAACTCAACAGACAGCTTGAATTCGGTATGCCTTTGAATTATATCATTATAATAGCTTCAAACTCTGATTTTACTTCTTTTAGTCCTTCTTTTATTGTTTGCGTCGAATTTACTTCTTTTATTGTTTGTGACGAACTCAGTAAAATCCTATCCCGGGGATTTACATAAACTCCAGCAAGGAAATTGGAGTATTGGAAAAGATTTTCTTCACATTTTCGCATGGAGATCAAAACTGACTTGGGGAAATTTTACAAGTTTTTGCCACTCCTTCATTTATGTTAGCTGCTTGAAGGATTATTGTCGTAAAATTTACTTTGCCAGGAGATAGAAAAGGATGGATGCCGAAAGATCTGTCCTTTTTATGGATGAATCATCATCTAACCCCTGCTATTTCATTTTCCAATCAAAAATGAAAACATTTATCATCAGAAGGCCATTACTCCACTAGATATACAGTATGATTGGCCCAATATCTGGTCCATACTACAGTGTAGCCCAGCTATAATGGGGTGAGTCACTGGATCCCTTCTTTTACCATCAAAATAGAACAAACTATTTTTTAAAGAATATCATAATCTATTGTTTAAGAATGTAATGATTACAGTGCCAAAGGAATTACAATAAAGGTTTTTAAAGAATAGACATAAGCAGCATTTAGATACAAAATAACTATTTTATACCTAAATTGTACTTATGAGAAGATCTCAAGATTGATATCTCCAACAAAAACTGTAATCTAAAGTTAAATATCTATCGACTGCAAATATTCAGTTTAACGCAAAAAATGGTCGGACAAAGAAAGATTAGAGGTAAATAAATCATTTAAGAATTACTGTGTTAAAAGAAATCAAGTGGGGAAGACTTCCATATAAAGTCATACCACATCTGTAGCTGAGTCATGTTACATTGTTCTTGATCTGGCAATTGTATAATCTTCCTACCTAATGTGGAACAAGTTAATTACAAGAACAATTCAAATGTATATACAATAAATAGATGGCACTGAAACAAAGCAAATAAAACAAAACTGTAATTCAAAAATCAAAATTAAATTGTATTAATGATATCATTATAAGGATTTGGGAACTGTTCTTGAAAATTGAGGACATGGCCACTTTCGTTCTTTCTAATCTGACAAACTTTCTATCTATTAACTGAAATTATAGCTTACCCGAACACAGTAATTTCCTGCTGTAAGATTTTCAAACGTATATTCCATCGTGGGCTATAACAGAAATTTTTTTTTTAGACAAAGTGTTAGAAAAAAAATATTACTTTCATTTTAATGAAATACTGTAGATAATTACTTTGGTATTTCTAAGCAGTGATAAATTTACATTTATTTAAAACATATCAAAACGAATTTCTGGAGAGCTTCAGATACAGAATATAGGTACAGATGTAAATTATGTTTAATAATAATTAGGTGTTGTTTA
>JAFIDM010000001.1:84624388-84664409 GCA_023159025.1 Thereuonema tuberculata
CCTTATATTTTAAACCATAACACAGATTTCTATGAATTAGTGACCACCTTTGATTAGGCGTATTTGTCATGGAAGAAAATAGTTTTCTAATGATGCACAAATTTTTTGAAACTTTATAAGCGATTTGTTTAGCCTCGAGATTCTATGATAGATCACGTGAAAGAGTAATTTCTAAATATCTGAAGTAATAACTATAAAAGTTATTTTCTAAGGCTTTTATTTCTTTGTTAGAAAAACATGTAAACCTTTTTGGGTTTAGTTAAGTTAAATGATTTGAGGATAACCAAGATTGAAGATTAAGAAGTGAGCACAGGACTTCGTGAATTTATCTACATTTTAATTAACAAATAGGAGAGTTCCATCTTTTGGAAGCAGATGATGCGAGAATGGGGTCATTCAGTTTAAGAGATGGAGGAAAGGATAGATCCTTGGGTTAAACACCTCTGATATACTGTTGAGAAATAGCCGATTGAGGTAAATTGATATTGTCTTTGCAACTGATATGAAGAAAGCCAAGGTAGATGCAGGCCTGTAATATCCATCCATTCTCTAATAATATCCATATATTCGTATGATATGAAACTTTTTAAGTATATTGATTTTAATCGAGTCAGAAGCCTTTTCCAAGGTTGGAGAGCTAAGACGATGCTTTTAGCAGTCATATTCTCTGGTATAAACTGTCAGATCAATCAGTGAATTTTGATATTTTTCCTTTTAATGAATCCATATTCTTGTTGTGCAATGATATTTTTTTTAAGATGTTGCTTGAGAATATATTAAGATATAATTTTACCACGGAGATAGGACATTAAGTAGTCAGATTAGACTGTTCACATCTGCCTTCCATAAAGAGATAACTTTCATCTGTTTGAAGGAAGTAAGGAAAGAAATCTCAGACATTTAAGTATTAAGAAAAAAAAAGAGAGAAAGAGGGAATGCAATTTCGTTTACAATCTCTTTAAGACAGTTTGGGAAGATCTCATCACGTCTGGAAGAATTGGTTGGAGACAGGAAGAAAAAGAAAGGACTTACTGGTAAGTATGGAATTAATTGCTATACTCAAAGGAATATTTGATAAAAGAATATTAAGAAAATTATTTAGATTTTGTTCGGTTTCTTTTAAGTTATTTGTAATGATAAAACTAGAAGGAAATTTGTTTTGATGTGGTTAGATATTAATTTGTTGATATTAATCCTTGAATAGTTTAGAATAATTTGTCTCCGAGGTAATGGTGCAATGAAATATTATTTCGGGTTCTTTAAACATCAGTCAGGATTACCAATAATATTAACATTAATGAAATATTAATAATTATATATGATTTTTATCTTATCAGTTTTAACAAAAGAATAAAGTTTAAAGTGATTTGTAACTGTAATTATTTCTCTTTTTTTAAAATTTTGAATGTTTTGATGTTTGTTAAAACATCATTGTTAAAATAAATCATAATGTTTATTCTGTGGATATTTATGATAGTTGTATCTTTCTTCTAGAAACTTTTAAAATACATTCCATTTTTCAAAGCTTCATAATCTCACAAAGGATGAATAAAAAATAGAAATAAAAAATGATCTTACTTTAGAGTCTATCCTTTGAATTAAAAGGAAATCTCCATCACATGTCCCATTATTATATGTCTTGTTGAATAATTTCAGTGTGTAATGTGTAAAGTTGTAAGAGCATCCTGCATCCTCAAACCACACTGTCAGAGAAAGACTGAAATATACATACATCAGTAATCATCATCATCAATAATAATAAAAATCTTAACGGAAATCGAACGAGATTCAAGAGATAACATTTCCCAAATACCAAGCATTATTCAGAATCAAAGTATTAAGATTTTCAGTTATTAGATGATACATGTGCATAACATATATATAAATGTAGGTATTATGCGGATATGAGAATTTTATTAAAATCTGCAACAAAGCATAACGATCGTACAATTTTTTTCGGAAAAAAAGCTAATTACAAATACTAAAGTATTATTTCTATTGGTTACATAAATGTTTAAAGTTATATCGTTTAAATAGTTTTTAATAAACCTTAATTTCAGTTCTGTTCAAAGGACAACAAAGTCTGTCTGTAATACAGAGAAAATACTATAGATCTTCTCATTTTTAAGTCATAAAATTCCACCCACAGTTCTAATAGAAATTAAGATAGTTATTTGCTCGCACTATTTCATTCTTGGTTTCATTTTTAAGGTTAACAGCGAAACTTAAGTAAAATATCGATTAATTTTTGGACACACTTAAATCTTCTATTGTGGAATAAGCAATGAGATATCTTGAAAATTTATACAAAGTAGTAGTTTTTTATGTATGTTACATAGTTTATATTTTTATGATTAATATTTTGATATTCGTATTTAATAATATGAAATAGTGAGATTCATTTATACAACAGAAGAAGCAAGTGATAATAATTGTATTACTAAAACAAAATTACTTCAAATTACTCCAGGTACTTTTACATAAAATAAAATATTTTTTCCCAACATTCCTGAGCATATGAGAATTAATGTAGCCATTAATTTTTTCCAGAAGTACTGTATATAAACTTTGTTACAATAATTGAGAGCTTCTCAACCGGTGTGCCACGAGAAAATTCTGAGAATTCATCTGTAATCAACATTTAGCTTCACACTAATCAAACACTCGTATCTAGAATAAAATGTACACATCGAATAACCTGGCCAAACAGAAATTGAACAAAATTCTGTTTCTCTTTCTTAGGGCATCTTTAGGTGCTTAAAATAGATTCTTATATTCATTTGTAAGTTATGTGGTTTCTCAAAGGATAGGAATAAAACCAATGAAAAAGAGTTTAGTGTGTTGCGGAATTTTAGGAACAAGGTTTGATTGGACGCGGTATTCTGGAAATACAAAAGTGAGAAACAAAAAAAGATTGATAAGCACTGCAATAATTAAACTTTAATGACGAAATTCTTAAACAATGACTATCCTTGAATCAATCCTTCATAAGCAGAATACAAATTGAATCTCAAAGATTTGAAATATATACTTAATACACAAAATGTAAACAAATTTATTACTAATAATATCCTTGCTATTCCTTGCATTCAATATATGAATGTTTAACATTATGAAGAGTTATCATCTTCTTAAATTAGTTAACTCTTTATAAAATTAATCATGCAAAACAAAACAAAAAAATAACAGAAGGAATCTGGACGAATAAAATGTTATTTATTTTGTTCCATGTGAAAACTCTCTTAAATGTTAAAATGATTAACAAGCTACTCATGCAAACATTGTGTGTGCAGCATAAAGTTTTTTCACATTTTTCATCCTGTCATTCAAAACGGACATCGACATTTTTCTCAAAAGTTAAAAATAGAACCACTGATAAATTATCGTAATGCACAAGAAATTCTTCTTCATTTTTAAAAAACGAGATTCAAATGTATTTAATTAAGAAAAGCAAAGCTCAATTTAAGAAGATGATCTTCTTGCTATCTTGTATTTGGCCTCATGGCCAATAGTTACAGTCTTAGTCCATCTTTTATTTCGTCCCCCAATAGATCTCTTCCCTTTTGGTCTGTATTTTAATAACTGTTTTAGTATCCGAGAGTCTTCCATTATTAAGAATATTAACCTTTGAAATGTCTTGTAACATTCTAATTGTATCGACTCTTAGCTTTTTTAAAGATTTAAGTGATTTGTAAATGAAATAACCTTTTCACTCTTTGAAAGTGAAATCTGAGACAGCAATTCCGCTTTTTTGAAAGATCTTCACCAGGTTTCCTCATCTCAACTAGTCAGAGCATTACAAAGAATGCAAAGGGAAAAAAAATATAGATTTCTCTTAAGTAAACAAACGAAAGCAAACAGTACCGTACTTAAAAGCATAAAGTTAATTCTCTACCAATCTTTCAGTCTACCATGAAAGAATCTATTCTTATAAGATAAACCAAAAGAACAAAAAAAATGGAACAATCATTTCAAAGACCCATTGAGTCAATAAAGCTACTTTGGGAAGGTTGAGGAGTAAGGGTTTTTTTTTTATTATTATTATTATTTCAATTGTTGCTTTATTTCACTTTTTCTTATCTTAAATAAAAACCAGTTTTAAAGCAATATGAAAAGAATTGCTTCACGATTTCTAAAATTAATGACATCTTTCTGGAGTAAAATTTGTTCACCGATGGGAATTGATAGAAGTAATTGTGAAAATAATTTGTAAAATTTGAAGCGCAAATGAATCGGAAGACTGCAGTTACAATACAAGTGTTTAGCAGAAACATAATCTACTTCATTAGTGTTAGAATATTCAATGATATTCTGAGAGTTAGATGGAAATTCCAACATTCAAAGCCTACTATCTATTGGTGAGTTTTAGAAGGCTTTACACTGCCACAACAAATTCAAAGAATTATTGGCACATCATTTACTTAAATACAATACAATTGCTTAATGTATTTAAAGTTTTCGTCTTTAATGTAAAATGATACAAGATACAACAGTGAGGAGATTTTCTTGTCGTATTCTCCAAAATGATACAAGAAAAAGTGCTGCATTTCCTTCTTTTTAGTTGTCCTCTTGTATTTTTATTTAATTTTTCCTCATTTTTCAACGAATGCCGACAATAGAAAAAACTGTTGGAACAACAGTCAAGTAGGGAAGTCGTAAGAGATGTGGGCTCTGAAGCTGCTGATGCTATGTTACTGTCATCTGTGACTTCCCATCAAGTGAAAACGGTCAAACCTTTCATTCACAATAAACAAGGATGAGTCAGTGCGATTGTCCTGAGAACTGAAATCACCAGAAGCTAGGAAAAATCACTATCTTATGATTTAATGATGGATGCTCGTACCAGAGTGATTCTCATTCCTTTCTAGAGTCAGTCTAATATTAATGTTCTTATTTATTTCATTGATTACTGTTCGAAACGCTGGGTTTACTGATGTAATCTGATTCTCATTTCTATTATGCTGACAATGAACTTCCTCTAGCATGCTTTAACTCAATGTTGTAATAACAGAATGAAGATACCATTCGAAAATTTAATTTTTTTATCATTTCTTAGCATAGATTACAGATGTGCTGTGTCTCATATTACTAAACTTTGCATAATGTTACAATTTAATCTTAAGTTCGAAGAGTATGTTAATCTTATTTCATCCTGATGTACAGTCCATCAAAGTAAGATGAAACTCGCTTTGTTTCTCTACTGTTCTGATTTAATAAGTCTGATCTTCAATTATAGTTCACTTGATAATTTCTCCCAACATAGTAATAAAACAAAACAAAAAAAAACCAAACAAAACAAAAAGATAATTATTAAGTTATGTTATTCAATTTGAATTGCTAATTTTTGCAAAGCAGCATCTGTACTATCCGTAAAATGACATACATCTATAAATGAAACCTGTCGGTTACGCCACAGGAATGCATGTTCTAAGCATTGTCTTTTATCTATTTGTTGATTTATTATTCCATCAAAAACAATCCATTAACTTCCAACTATAATAAATATATTTTAGAATAAAAACAGCAAAAAAAAAAGTCATTTCATGCAAAACTTTAATTACTTGATTCCAAATGATTCTGTTTCTCTTAACCAAAACGTTAAATATCTTAAGCAGCAATTAATTTTATAAATCAGATACTACAATAGTCTTCAAATTACAAGCACATTTTATTAGCGATCAATTGGGGAACTACTGTGATACTGTAATGATCAAAATCAGTAGCTACTGCGTTTGTCCTGTCTGTCTATCCGTCCGTCCGTGTCTGTCCACACCTAACAACTCCCGAACGGAAGGTCGGATCGGAAAACTGACTTCACCATCGTGTTCAGAGGCCCAAACAATGTAATTTTTGTTTTTTCAGCCCCCCCCCCCCCACCTTGTTCGAGATATTTGGCATTCTTTTCATTGGATTTGCACTATTAGCTTAAATGTTAGAAATGGAACCATTGTCAGCTGTAGCTTGATTGGTAAGTTCTTGCACTCATATGCTGAAGGTTGCCGGTTCGAATCCGTATATTTACTGCTGGGTTTTTTTTGTTATTTTCTTAACTGTTTTTTTTTTTTTTCTTTTTCTTACATAAATGTACTTTTTTTTTATTATTATGGTCGCCCTTAAATTTATGCTTTAGCACAAAATTATATTTCACTTGTTAATATTAAACATACGTAAACAAACTTACCGGCTGGATACAAGTTTATATTTTGCATTCCAGTTTTTAGGATTTTCATATACACTGCAATTGTCAGGAAGAGATTTTAATTTGTTTAAACCTGAAGGAAGAAATTTAATATAAAATATCAGTATTAAAAATACTTAAATTCTTTCTTAAGCAAAACAATTGAGTGAAAAAAATATAAGTAAATCAAAATTAAATTTGGAAATAGAAACGGTTTATTCTAAAAAAAATAAAGAAAAAAATGAAACCATAACCCATGGAGTTATTCTAAGGTAGAACAGTCTTTCTTAAGGCTCTTCAGTCAGGCTCTTTTCTTACTTCAATTTGTCTGAATCTCATTAAAGAGCCTTAATAATTCTCGGTTCTTGCCTACAATGAATCCTTGAATTATTTCTTCAAAGGTATCCTTTGGTTTTCCAAAGTAAAAAGGTGGGAGCTTTTAAGAAGATTCTGTTCATCCGTCGTCACTTTTGCAGCCTAAACTATAAGTTATATAGACATGAATGATACCTGATTAAAAAAGCTTATGATTTGTAGAGGTGGGAGTTTCGGTCTGAGTTTCATAGAAGTGGAGTGGCCGAAAAATGAAACTGCACCACTAAATTACCCAAACTATAAGTCCTACAGACATGAAACCTAATTGGAAAGCTTATGACTTGTTAAGATGAGGAAAATACGAGTCTGTGGTCACTTCCTGTGTCACAGGAAATGGAAGTGACAGAAAATGAAGCATATGCGAGGTTTTCGTGTACAATATGAAACCAGTTTATTTCTCTTCTTTTTTTTGCTTTTATGAAATTCCTTTAGAAATGCTAAGGATTGAACGTTTTATTGTCATATATTATTTATTTTCTTTTATTTATTTAAGAGGAGCCACTTTTCTATTGGATCTAAAAAACCCAAAATTATTATTATTTAAAAGTTCATCAGCATCTTGTTTACAATCTGAATGCACTGAATCCCATTGTATAACATCAGTATAAAGACATAAAATGATATTTGCTGCCTTTTAGCTTGATTAAATGGAGGCAGTATTAGGAAACTTCGGGATAAATGCAGTTGATGATTCCTGATATGGATGAAATAGCTGTCCTGGATTGCTATCGATAACGGCTCAGGTGTGCGAAAGCTTAGTTATATTCACTAGAGGGTTTCTTTTTTGAAAAAATTATAACTTTGAATATCGCAATGAGTCTACAACCAGACAAGGATCTTGATAGAAGTGAATTGAAAACATTTTATCAGTAGGCGAAGCACAAAGATCAGCAACTTTTCTGCTATGAAAGGTAACTTTTTCAAAATTTTCAATATAGTAAGAACCTCCCCACCAGCCAACAAAAGTTAAATGAATTAATCAAACTAAGAACATCAATTTGAGTCCTTTGTAGAACCGCCAATTAACGAATGACTCCTAGTATAATGGAGTCAAGCCTCTTGTCTCCACTCCCACCAATCATTTTCATTGTTTTGGGTTTGTTTGGTGTTTTTTTTATGTAAAGGTTTGTTTATTTTATTGGTTTTGCTAAAATAAAGTGAAAATCATCTTTCAAAGGAAAAGCTTTCTATAAATAAAGGAAAGGAAACGCAGCATTTGAATAAAAAGAGAAATTGCCTTTCTGATTAGATTATGGGAAGGAATTGGGAACGGCCGTTTCGTCCTTCTACGGACTCATCAGCCCAATCCCCGCCTTCCCTTAGCAAAATCAGAAAGGCAAGATCTTGTTAGTAAAATTCACCGCCGACCCGGCCGTGACCCCACCAACAACAAAAGGCAAGAAAATAAATTGCTGCGTCTCTCGAATCAAAAGTTAAACATTCTGTAGGAAATTAGTTTGAGCAATGTTTCTGTGCAATGTCTTTCTGACTGCTTCTAGTGTCACCATTAAAAAAATTTCTGCAGAGGAGAGAATTTTTGTTTATTGATAGTACAAGTATTAATACAAAGCTGTTTTAGAAGAATGATGATTAGCATAAGGCATAATCATAATTCAGCATAACCTTACCTAATTACAGCATTAATCATCGATTTCAAAGCCTCTATTTCAGTCCAAGGACATCAGACATCCTATTAACAAATTGTCATCATTGAAGTTTTCCAACTGTAGCGTATTCCATGACACTTCGAAAAGAATTCTCCGCTTCTATCAGTCATTATTGTGCTTTGGAAACACAAACTTTCACAGTCTATTTCACACATTTAAGTATTTTGTTTATCGTGACACATTCGTGAACTTTCTAATCTTACAGTGGTGATGTGATAAATCTTTGATCTCATGTATTAATTCTCTGTCAATTGTATCATTGTATGCAAGCTAGTTTGATTACCGGATAAATAATTGATAGTTTTTTTTGGTGTACATAACTGTTCACAGCCTGTATTTCTTTTGAGTCATCCTGTACATTAAAGTCCCATCAATCAAGTTTTAGCCTTCAAAATGTTCGTGTGACATCTATTATGAAATTCTAGGATGTTCCTATTGTTCGTAGTAATTATGTTTTCGTAGATAATTTATGTGATCAAAGTTTAAACATACTTGGAGCGGCTCATTTTTATACTTAAGTTTCACTAAACTCGCAGTATCCTGTTGCCTGATAAATTTGTTATCGGCTGAAAAGCCCTGTAAGTTTATTATAAACGTTCTCCACAGCAGAAAATGTAACGTCATCACTGAATAATTTTATTCTGTTCTACGCGTACTGTAACATTTAAAAGTAACAGTTATGAAGACAGTGGAGTTTGAGAAAGAGACTATCTCTGGAATCAAGGCTAAAAGGCGGACCTAATGATAGGGCTTTTCTTTTTTCTTTCCTCAGAGAAGCATCAACGGAAGAGACTATTTTCCGACCAACAGGTGAAAGACAATCAAATCTGAGCCGAAAATATATAATTTTTCTTGTTTGTCTCAGGGGTTCTTACGACATTTTAATTTCTCACAGTGATAAAGCAAGCCTGCACAACAGCTTTGTAGAACCTTTTGTTTTTGATTGTCGTATTATGTAAGAGTGAAGGGAGTTTGTAAAACACGGTGTCTGTGCAATCGTTAAGATACGTGTGCCAAAACAACAAAGTGAGACGAGATTCACACTAGGACATAACGTCCAATTTCTCTGCGAATAAGTTGTGTGACAATTAACTGCGATGAAGAAAAGAAAAGAAAGGGAGATGGACTTCGTAGTTATTCATCGAAACCATCGCCTGTGCAAAACCTGCCAATTTGTGGAAAGATACATGGGAAGAGATTCAAGTAATGCTATATTATTAATAGGTTCCCATCCATTTCGAAGGATCCCATAGATAGTTTTTTTCATAAAATACAAAATTATGTATTTTTTATAGAAATATGTTTTGTTGTTGTTTTTTAAGGCTCTAACACTACACTATAAAGAATGTCTAGGCTGGATTATCAAATTATTGTGACCACCAACCTAACAGCGGGTATTGCCTCATTCACGGCTAATATAGTAGCTGTAGTTGATCCCACGATGGTTAACGTAGAATGTTTCACTGCACCAGAGGAAGTTAAAATAATCTGAATGCGTAATATAACGTAGACCAGGAGAATGTTTATTCACTAAATTTGGCAATTTGTATTAAGAAGTGGGTGATATTTAACACTGTTATATCCAAAACAAATTTCAAATTCTTGTTTCAGCAAATTGTCTCAGAATCATAAGATGACTGATGTTTGATTGGAAAAATACTCCTCAGTTGCATTTACGCCAACCCATTTCAGAATACGATGTAGAAATTATTTTCAGGGAAAATGTTATTCCATTACACATGAAAATGTTGAAAAGAGAATCTCATTTCTTAATTTCTATATTTAATAAAGAAAAAAAAAACAATTCAAACACATTGAATTAATTTAGAAAAAAATATAGTGGTAAATTTACAATTTGATTTTTTATTTTATTTTTTTTTAGAAATATTTTGGAATAAAAGAATTTACCTTTCAATTGAAAACTGTTTGCAGCAATTACCCAGGATCGTTGGAGCTAGAATTGAATAGAATAGAATATTAATCAATATAATAGAATATTATACAAAATTTATGCCAATAATTTCAATATTTTAATAGGATATAAAATTAGGAAAAAAAATTAGAATTAGGTTAATCTATTTAATATTGAAACCTAACATCTTATATTATTAAACATCATCTACCAGAAAACAAATGTCATAAACTACATTTATGTTCGTTTTTTTCAGTTAATAAATGTAGTTTATGACATTTATTTTCTGGTAGATGATGTTTAATAATATTTATTATAAAAGAGAAGATTTAAGGAAGAAGTATGGTTTGTTTGTATATACTAACATCTTATAATTGCCAACATGAAAACAATATAGTTAGTAACAAGAATCTTACAATATAATTGACGTGACGTTCTTCCATATCTGCAGTGCTATCTGTAACTATCTGTAACTATCTATAACTATCGGTAACTGTAATCTTCCAAATTATTGTTCTGTTTTTTTTTTTTTGTTTTTTTTTTTTGTTTTTTCATGTTTCACATTGTGTTAGTTTATGCATTTCTGAAATTTATAAGCTAAATACCGAGA
Source organism: Thereuonema tuberculata (assembly GCA_023159025.1). NCBI lineage: Eukaryota > Metazoa > Arthropoda > Chilopoda > Scutigeromorpha > Scutigeridae > Thereuonema > Thereuonema tuberculata. Next base: position 84,635,131 of record JAFIDM010000001.1, read on the forward strand.
CTAGATAATCTACAATAATAGTTACTACAAAATGACATGTTGGGATATGATGCACTGTTCCTTAGCTTTCGATAATGCACAGTAAAATGAAACTGGAAAATTACAAATGAAGACAGGATCCTAACATACACATGTATCAAATGAATACAGATAAGTTTGAATATCAAGGAATATTTAAGATATTAATGATTTCTACTGTATATTCTTGTATACAAGGTGATTATAATTAAAGTTGGTCTATTTAGAGCATCCTGCAGCTACAACCAATAGTCGGAAAGACATCAAAAGTTGTACACATACTATTCAAAGGATGCGCTCAACGATTCTGCTAAAAAAAATATAGTTACAAATTCGTCTGGTAGAGGGTCCTTTTATTGGGTGCGTGCAAAAGTTCTACCCGTTTTTATTACCCATAAAGAAGAGCAAATAAATGCGAAATGAACAGTATCTATTATTGTGCATAATCCCCATTGCTATCTAGGACCTCTTGCCATCTTTCTGGTAGGAGATGAATCCCATGGCGGTAAAATTCAGGCGGTTTCGAGTCAAAAAAGTCTTGGATGGCAGTTTTCACAGCATCAAGATCATCAACGATCTGAAGGAATTGTTCAACGCACGAAATAGATAATAGTCAGTTGGTGCCAAGTCAGGAGAATAGGGAGGGTGGGGTAAAACCATTCAACCAAAGCTCAGTAACTTTTGGCGAGTGATGACAGCAGCATGTGGCCTGGCATTATCGTGATGAAGGATAACACCGCGACGATTGATGAGACCTGGCCGCTTTGCTACCAAATTTGAATGCAGCTTGTCTAACTGTAGACAGTAGAAGGCAGCATTGATGGTTTGGTTGAGTGGCAGGACCTCCCAATGAATTATTCCCTGCACATCCCACCACACACTCAATAACACCTTCTTGGGATGAAGTTCAGCTTTCGGAGTCGATGGAGGCGGATCAGAAAGACGACACACAGTCCTACGACGCTTTACGTTACGGTACATAACCCACTTTTCATCTCCTGTCACAATTCGTGTCAAGAATGGATCATTTTTGTACCGGGAAAGCAAGGAAACACAGGTGGCGATTCGGGCATCCCGTTGATTAGCTGTCAGGTTATGTGGAACCCAACGATCCAACTTTCTCGTAAAACCCAACTTAACCAGCCGTCTGTCCGGTGTACGTTGATGGTCTCCGCTAATTCTTGCACGGTTGGGTTCGGGCTGTTCCTTATGGCTTGGTCAATATCGTCCTCTCCAACGTGTGATGGCCGTCCACTCCTAGCTTCTTGGCAGCTTCTGTCTCCTTTCCTAAATTTACGAAACCATCGACGACATGTGCTTTCGTCTATTGCATCCTCCCCATAAACTTGACAAACATTGCGACATGCTGCGACTGCCGTACTCTTTTTATCGAACTCGTATAACAAATAATGTCTTATATGTTCCTTCTCGCTTTCCATGTTACACCCTCTGATATTTTTTTGAGATGATTAACTTTGTAAGACACGATGCGTTTATATGTGAGGCATCCACACGTTTGATTGGCAGACGATTTGCGTCATTACAATGTCATGTGTGAGGGCAATTCCATTGCAAATTTTCATATCCAAAAACGGTAGAACTTTTGCACTCACCCAATACATTATATAAACGGAAAACGAAAACAGATGTTCAAAAACACATTTATTTCACACAAACAGTATCAGTTCAAACCGACGTTTGAACGAGTCACGTGATATTGCTCAATATGTTCCCCCTGACGAATGTGTGGCGTTTGCAGACGATTAACTCAACCGCTGACCGCAGGTGATCACTTATGATAATTCGCACATGTAGCGTGATACTGTCTTTTAGTTCCGCTAATGTTGCAATTCCTCCACGATACACCACATCCTTTAGGTATTCCCACAACCAAAAATCGCATGGAGTTAGGTAAGAAGAACGTGATGGCCAGGCAGTATGGAACATGCGACTAATTACTCGATCAGTGGTAAAGTGTTGACGCAACAAAGTTTGCACGAACCTTCCAATATGAGGAGGTGCACCATTTTTCATAAAAGAGATTGACTCAAGACACTGTCTTTCCTGCAGCTGGGATATCACAAAGTTCTGGAGCATGTCACGATCAAGCTGCAGTCACGGAGCATGTTTGCGGACCATTAGTAGTAATTTCTTCAAAAAAATAAGGACCCAGGATAAGTTGGAAGTGAACCCACACCAGACTGTAAGCTTGGGCGAATGCAGAGGCATTTCCTGGAAAACATGTGGATTTCCTTGGCCCAAACACTACAATTTTGGGTGTTCACTTTGCCACTCAAATAAAACTGTGCTTCGTCTCCATAGGATGTCCCATGGCCACAACGTATCAACTTCCATCCTCACCAGAAAGGCCAATGCAAAAGGTCAAGGCAAAAGTTTCTCCTTATTGCCTGGAAGCAGTTCTTGTCTGTGACTGATATTGCATATGGAAAAAATGAATTAAGTTTCTCAGGATCTTTCTAACTGATGCTCCAGGGTAGATCTAATTGTTGTGATGCGGCTCGGGCACTACCTGAACCTGCAGCATTCTCCAACAATTGCTGAACGATTAATATGGCAAAGTCTTCAATCACATGATCACCGATGCACTTTCGTATTCTGCCACACTTAAAGATCGAGTTTCTTCAAATTTTTTCATAATTTTTCTCGCACCTTGTGGTGACATCGGTCCACGGCGTACTTTTTAGCCCGACGAAATTCACGAATCGCAGCTACAGCATTACCATGACTTTCATAATAAAACTTCACAATCAACGCACGTTCTCGTAAAGTCATAGTCATCGCGGCTATTGCTAGTAACATGTTCTCAGTTCACATCGATTGTTTATAGCCCGTTCCTGGTGTTTATGCAAATCTTTGCATAAAAATATTGTGATGACATTTGGACCACTTTTACAATAAAAAAGTAACGTTACAATTAAAATCGTACTCTGTTGCTACAGCATTACATGTTTAACGTTTTTTCTATAATTATCTCCTATTCATACAAATAAATAAACATCTTACCTTATAATGTAATTCTTCCACTTCCGGTATCCTTAGATAAACTATCTGAAATATTTAAAATATGTAATGAAAGTGTTTTTATATGTTTATAGTACAGTTCTTTAGTATCTATCTACTATCAACATATAAATTTACAGAAAATAATTTATGTTAAGTGGATTTTAAACACTTACCTCGTTTTCTGATTTTACATAAACTTTCAGGATATAGTACTCTTTATCAGTAATGGTTAACTCACAAGGATCAGCTTGAGTCTTGAGGCATTGACTAGCATTAATTATCATTTGTAGGATCTTTGCTTCTGAATTGAATTGCATTTCTATTGTTGTTTCTGTAAAACAATCGGATTTATTAATTGAAAAATAAGATACAAGATAATGAATCGATTTCAAATGGAGGTTTAATAATACCATAAATTAAAACTATTTCAAATGCAGATCTATCTGGCCCTTTGAGTCACGGGGTTTCGTGATTAACAGGATTAAGTTAAGGTAGCCCCCCCCTCCCCCGGAGAGAAACAGTCATTTTTCAGATGCCTGAGTGGACCTTAGGATCCATCTTAGAAAAGAAATCAGCGTGGGTGGGAAAATCCCGACTCCGCCGGGAATTGAACTCTTCCAGCCCCAGTCAATAGTTTTTTCACTTGGTTACTGGGCCCACAAAAATCCATAAATATCTAAGTATTAACTAAACTTCAGCCTTTTCATATTATTAGTGCCTATTTATCAACCAACAGCTGTTCTTTGACTTGTTGTAATCGTTGTTACGATGCTCGGGATAATTATCAAAATCAATAAGGGATCACATTCACTAACATTATTTTGCCATTAAAATTTCAGCTTTCCAAGAGAAATAGTTTGTTTCCGACAATTATTATTTTAAGGATAATATACTTTTCCCTTAACTCCTTACTAAAGAGTCAATATTAAATAAATGTTTAACGTGTGTCAAAATTGTATTTAATTGAATAAAAAATCGTCAACCACCAAAATTTGTAAAAAATCTTTAATAAAAATTTAAAAATTTAAAAATACATTACAGAAATAAAAGGAGAGCTTTCGGAAATTTACGCTATTCCTTTAATCGCATAAGATTTTATAACTATACATTTTTTTGTTAAATTTAGTGGTTTTTGAGATAAGTTAATTAAAAAAAAAACTAACACAAATTAAATTTTTTTGAGAAAAATATAAAAGAAAAGTTCTAGCAATTTTATTTGTAGAGATAAACAGCTTTTTATTTACTAATTAACCTTATGAATCATAAAAATATTCATCTGTAACACATAACACATATTGTGTACATATTTACTGTAACACAAGAAAAATATAATAAATCGTATGGATGTTTTAAAATCAACATTTCAAGAGGATTATTTACAAGGATTTCTGCAAAGGAAGGAATCACTTTTTGCATTTGCAAAAGTCACATCACAATTTTCAAGCCTCTGCAAGGGCACAAATTTACCCTAAAACACTTCTGGGAATTACAAGGCATAGGAAAATCTTGAGGTTTCAAAAGATCCTCTGTAAGTTGTGGAATTAAAGTACCCTCCTTTTCCATGTAACTATTGTCCAATGGATTGACAATGCATTGAACTCTATAGACATATCTAAAGCACGAAACAAGTGTCTTGAAGTCTCTTAGTTCTATTTACATTTAATCTTGAGATAAAAAACGAGATGGATCATCAGTTAACACACTATTTGCAGAAAAGATATTTCTCGCTTTTGAAAGAAAATTATGACACGAAAAGAAAAGTTAAAGTTCAGGAAAATTTATGGAAAACAAAGTTTTAGTTGAGAAGATATTAAACAAATGAAAGTGTAAGAGAACAATTTTTGAGATAGCTACAGAAGTTTACTATACTTATTATTCGTTTAATTTATAAATTAAATTAATTATTTTATAATTAATTTAGAAATATATAATTATTTTCTATATTTTAATTTAACTGTCCATTCAGTCTTTTTTCCGTAACAAAAGATTATTCAATAATCTTAGTGTAGGTTTCTCTCCCCAAAGGAATGTTGTCTTCAAATTCGACATAAAGTAGACTGAATCATTTTAACTGGCAAAAGAATTTGATCCTTTAATCTACTGTAATAATTTCGTCGAATATAAAAATAAACGAAACAAATTAACATTTAAATATAATGCTTTTGATCATCACATAATTAGAAATGATTAACACTTACTTGGCTCAGATCTTCTTGCTCTGCTTTTCTTGCTTCCTGTAGTGCAATTGATTAAACTAGACTGAAAAAACATAAATAAATAAATTCAGTATTTTTCCCTCCATCTCTACTGAAGCAAATTCTATGTAAAAGACGCCTAAGGATTTAAGTCCAGGACTGTTTCACTCCAGGAACAAAAATAAAATGAACCGAGCAGGGCCGCCCAGAGCTGGGCAGGGCCCCGGGGATAAAAGTTTCATCGGGCCCCTCCGCACACCAATTGAACAGAAAATCGGGAACATTTTATAATTTATAATCAGGAGTACTGGACGTACTGTTATACCCTTTTTTTATTAAGGAAGGAAGTAAATTAAACACCGTTTTAGCAAGCAAACATTTTAATTTTATTTTACTTCAAATACACTGTTTTTATACATTTAGAATACATACAATTATTTACAACATAGCTTTCCTTGCTTTCATTTCGGCAAAAGATTGTATTACATTATCAAAATCAAGAGTCCGGGCAAGTTTTGACTCTATAGTCAGTAGCCTCAAATCTGACAACCTCTGCTGACACATAGTCGATCTGAGACATTTTTTTATTCTGCTTAACACACTGAACGACCTTTCAGCCTGTGCTACGGAAACCGGCAGGCAACAGAATATCCGCAAAGCAATACATACATTTGGGAAAAGTTAGTCAAATTTAGTTTCACGGGCTTGTTTAAAAGTTCTACAGGTTTTAGTGGGGTTTCTGCGATGTTTGATTTGCTTATACTTTTTAGGTACTTCATTTCCTCGACTAAATCATGGCTTACATCTGATTTGTACTCTTCAGCAAATCTTACACAGTTCTCTGTGATACTACTCTCATCCATTTCATGATACTTCCATAAAAATGAAAATTTCATTTGAATTTCTCTTAGAGCTGTAAATCTTGATCTTAAGTTAGACAGCAAAACATCAATTATTGTGTAGAACACCTCAATTTTGAAACGTTCTTCAGGGGACTTATTGAACATCTGATCTGCTGTTGATGTTTCATCATGAAAAGTTTTCCTTTTTCTTACACGAGAAGTGGCCGAAGTGGGAAACTCTGGATCAATGCCATATGCACACGCAACAAGTTTAGATTCAGACAATATTTTGTCCCAGTTATTTCTTAGTGCACTTAATTCGTCAATGAGACTTTCAATATTATCAACTTCAACGTCCAAAGTAGCGTCCATCGTTTGGAGCAGTTGACTTCTGTAATTGATAGGTATTAAAAGCTTTACCCAAATCGACGCCATAACTATACACTTAAAAGTGTTTAGATATTCTAATACACCATTGATTGTTGATCTTGTTTCCACTGTTATATTGAGATTTAACAAAGATGAAACGGCTTCTGTAACCTTGCCTATGTGTGCCGCTATTGGTCTGACACATTCCACTCGAGCACTCCACCTCGTGTCTGATAATGAATGTAGTGAAGATCCTACTATTTCTTTTAAAATCTCCCATCTTTTTGGGCTACAGCTGAACAAATTGTACAGATTCTGAACAATTCCAACGAAAGTCTGCGCTTCAGTGCAACACTCAGCAGCACATACTCCACAAAGGTTCAAACTGTGGCATCCACAGGGTGAGTAGATAGCCAGAGGGTTCGATTTTAAAATAATAGCCCGCACACCCTTATACTTGCCACTCATATTGATACCATTGTCGAAACCCTGACCTCTACAATCATCTAAGGAAATGTCGTAATTTTTAGATCTCCTTTGATAAGATTTGCAATATCTTCTCCTGTTTTTTCGTTACAGTCAGAAAACTCCAAAAATCGTTCATATATTTCATATTCTTTTACATCCTCTTTGAAAGCAATATATCTAAATACAAAAGAGGTTTGCTCAACATGGCTTGAGTCTGGTGTAGCATCAACCATAATGGAATAGTATTTAGATCTTTTAAGCTCGTCTACAATAATTTTCCTTACATAATTAGCACAACTTGATATGAACTCATTTTGAGTTCTCCAAGACAAATAATGTACTTGCATTCTTTTTTTTTGATTCTTGACAATGCTGAACTTGTTCAAGATGCTTTGACAGAACAGGGTCTTAGTGACTTAAAAGCTCTAGCACGCCCAAAAAGTTTCCATTGTTAGGTTGCCCCACTTTCTGATTTACCCCCCTAAAAGGGAGACCACGCTCACTTAAAAATAAAGTCACGTCTAGGAGCCTGTATAGGATCTGTTTCCATGTAGTGATTTCGCTCTGCAATTGGTTTTGAATGCTGTGAAATATAGTACCTCCTTTTTTAAGATTGATTTCCATGTCTTTCCATTTCATGTAACATTCTTTGTGGCTATGGCTGCTTTGGTGTTCAGGTATTCTTTCGTATAACTTTCTCCATTTATGATCTTTTGTATACCCACTAACTGAAGCAAATCTAGATCGCACCGATTCTGCTTGAGCACGGAATAGTCGACAAGGAAAGCAAAATAAAGACTGCTTTATATTACTCCAAACAAGCCAATCTCTTGGGACAACTTCACTATTAGGCAGTTTGAACTTCAGCAGAGATAAGGGAAATTGTCGTCCCGTTGAGTCTGCAGGAAAAATGTTTGGATGGTCCTCTGGCCCCTTTGATTCAGCAGCTTCCACATCTTTTGTACTAGGTTGTAACACACTCAAATTGCCTGTGTCAAACATTTCACGCTGCAGCGCAATGTTCGTACATGTTGATGGTGCCTCATCGTCATTGTCATGTTCGTGTAATTGTGGTGGCGCACGGTCAACATTTGAATCATTGGAGGGTGTGGGTGAATGTGAAGTACTTGGTAATGTCAAGGGCTCATTATCATTATCAGCTTCCTCTTCTAAGTTAGAGCTATTTTTCGCCTGTGAAAAATAACCCAACAGATTCTGTTGACCTTTCTTTGCTTTTTCGTCTCTTTCACGTTTTTCTTTCCGCTTAATATACCCAGATTTGTGTTGGTATTCCATTGCCAGTCCTAAAATAAAACGGGCAATGTAAGTTAACTAGTAATACTTCGTTAAAAAATATTGGATAGTAATTTAATAAAATAATATAATAAAAAAAAGTAATTACGATTTGCATTTTAAAGAGTGACTGAGAATTCGCTCACCGATGCACTGTGGGGTATTTGGCCGATCTAGCTGGCCAAAAGTCGATTTCGTAAAACTTACTCTAAGTAGAAATAATTGCTTCTACCGTTCTATGACATAGTGGAATAGTCCGGGAACAATAATCGACCCATGCCTCACCCCTCCGTCCAAACCCAGTGGCGTGGACCAAGTCTGAACTTTGATCTTTATGTGCTCTTTTTCTTTTCTCGACGTTCGTTGCGTAGGCATACTTCTACATTGAAGATATTTTATTCGGAATATAATTTATAGCAAATAATTATGGATTGTGATAAAGCAGGTAAGAGTGCATAAATTTGAAATATTTTTATTTTGAGCATTTTAATTTTGACTGAGATACAGTGTTTTGAAAAAAAGTGTGTTTTTCATGGGGTTTTTTTTTAACCAACCTTAACAATCTCGAAGAGATTTGTTATTCTTCAGGGTACGTCCCGATAATGATTTTTGTTTTAATACAAAGATACAGGTTTATAAAAAAAAATTCCGCAAAAATCAGCCGCGGGTACCCGCGGTTTTCCGAGAATTTCCATGATTTATGGTCATTAAATACATACTACAAAAATGTGAATTTTTCAATCTCGAGTTCATTTTAATTTAAAATTGTCTTAATTTTGTTTTAGGATCATCGGATGTCAGAATAATGACTTGAAGAGAACTATTTAACATGATGCAGCAACAAAACTTGCCTAGCATTAACGAAAAATTGGAGTTTATCGAAAATTTTCTCAGCAATTATGAAGACTATTCAAAGGAACAAAGAAAGAAAATGAAGAACAAATTTTCATGCATTAAACAAATAATAACACAAACATAACAAAGCGTAGATGCAACGACGAACGACCTATTAATACTGAACTTCCGGTCCGGAAGTTCCGGAGGCCAGACAGATTCGTGAGGGGTGGCGGAAGGGATGGGGTTGACTAGTTATTATTTTCATTAACTCAACATAATACACAAAGTAATAATGTGATGTTATATAGAGCTGAGTTCACATAATGCATATTTTCTTTTACTTTAGTTTCCAATCGCATAATATTTCTTATAAGGGTTAATAAATCCGGCCCTGCTCTTACAAGATACTTTTAAATTACCGTAACGATTATAATAATAGAATATAACATTTAAACAAATTTTAAAAAACCATGAAAGATTTTAAAGCTTTCTTTAAAATTTGTTTTTCTGTTTTCTTATGACAACGAAAAGCCTCCGTTTGTCGTAACTTCTGTTTAATAAAGACAGTTGCAAATTTTCTATTAATTTTCTAGTGAAAAAAAAAATTCAATTCACAAATAAGCAAATAATAATTCATAATAAGTATAAATGGAAACTGTTCAATCAATTAATTTACTTCTATAAAATCATGCCCAGCTAAGAGGATTACTATTAACTGTTAAGAAGCCATTGAAACGGAAAAAAAAAAAAAAAAAAACCATTAAAAAAAAGTTTTATAACTTGACACCGAACGACTGATTGATTTTATAAGCCTTTATTTGTGCCTTAGAAGACCTCTGGGGCATCAAAAATTGGGAGATTGGAATTAAATTATCCTGAGTGAGAATTCCAAAGTAATAAAATTGAATCAAATTACTAATGTAATTACTCTGTTTGATACAAAAATAGATAAAATAGCATCACAATAATAACTATAGATCAAGCTGCACAAGTACATGGTCCAATGAAGAGTGTATATAATCAATTAATTTCTTGTGATTATTTTATCTGATGAAGGGAGCTGGTTCTGGGATTCCTGAAGCTTAATTTTTTAACAAGCTTGGTCTATAGCTGTTAAGAAATACTATTATAATTAGCATCACAATATTTAGAATACACTGTAAACACAATTTATTTAGAATACATTATAAATAAAACTTTTTCTAAAGTTAACAATAGCAAGTTATAAATTACTTCAGTAGTTTTTAATTTTTATCATTCAATGACTTTTAATAATTATTTAGAGTCGATTTGAAGATAGATTTGATGTTGACTCTGATCTTGATAAAGCTCTTATTGAAGCATCTTCTTTAGATGCGTCTTTTAATGCAATGATACTTTGCTAATCAAAAATCATAAAACTATTTGCAAGAAGTTAAACACTTTTTTTTTTGACAAAGTAACTTATTCTTCAATTTATTTATTTAAAACTATCTGTAAGTTCGAAAAGTCGCAAATTGAACCATCGTCAAAATGAGAGTGCTTATAATCCTAAAGACTGTTGTTTTTTTTTGTTTTTTTATTTTTTATCGAATCATATTCTTTCAAATTTTGAAAACATCCTCAAGGATTTTATCTATTTTCAGCTTTTTGATGTGAAGGCATGTAACCCACACGACAAAATTTGCTTTTCTTTTTAGCCTTTGGAGCAGTTGGCTTTCAGAGGATCATAATCGGAAATTTTGCGAACTCTTTCTTTTAAAAGATTGGGTAGTGGAAAACAGAGTGATTAGATGTGGTAAAACAAAAAGTGCAAAGTTTGTAATCTGTGAAGCTGTCCAGCATGACATTATCTTGCTCAAGGAGTACAAAATTCATTTTTTAAATCTTTTTGTTTTTTCATGTACAGACTTGACCCGATAAACTTCTACAATATTTCCACATATCTGTCAGTTTTTATTAGATCCTTCACCTTCCTGATATTCATTTCGAGGATTTTTAAAAAAACATGGGCCAATGATTGAAGGAAGAAAATTATTGGATTTTTCAAGATAGGATTTCGAGCACTTCTATAAAGATGGGGGGAAATTAATATGATGGAGATTACATTTGATAGAGATAATCTCTTCAAAACATCTGATTCGCTGAAAATATTTCCAAGTGTCTTTTTGTAAACTATTTAAAAAAAATTGATATTATTTTGTGACCGTCCTTCATTTTTATTAATAAATGTTTTTACTAATTACTACAATTTTAAAATAGGATTTCAGAATTCCTTTATATTCTTTGCCCACCAAGTAAATTTTGAATCTTACTTACCTTACCCTTCCTCAATTGCATCTGAAGTTCTGAAACAGTAGCTTTACAAAAACACTTTTGATTTCCGTCATTTCTCATCAACAATTTGAAACGAAAACTAGATAATCCTAAGCAGAAGTAAAAAATATATTACAATTTTAAATAATATTCACTATCAACATTAAAAAAAATAGCCTAAAATATATAGATTTCATTCCAAATTTTAGTTTTAATTAAATACTGCAAACACTGAAAAGAGATTTCACGTGCCTGAATAATTTAAAGAAATGGGCAACAAACGAAGGCACAATGCTAAGAGAAGGATTCGCACCCTGAGTTATCATCGGGAAGAGACTGGGACGGACCGTTTCGTCCTTTTTAGGACTCATCAGCCAGCCAAACTCCACCGACGACAGACTCAGAAGATGCGCGAGGTTAAGATCCCGGGTTTCGCTCCCAAGAACGGGACTATATGTAATAAAAGTAAAGAGGAAGGAAAAAAAGAAAGTTTGCAGACTACTTTAAACTATATGTTAAGACGCAGTGATTATAGACTACTAATCTTCCATCAATGCATGGTAAGGCTTTTTTCTTTACACAAACAGAAAACAAAAGACAATGTTATCACGAATGAAATGTTACATGATTTGTCATTAAAGGTAGTAATAATTATTTGAAATATAAACAATTATAGTGAGTTCAAATTTCTGGAGACCATTCTTAGATAACTAATAACGACATTCATATTCTGTATACTCGTATGTGTTATCTAATAGATTACAATAACTACAAAGTATGTATCGTTATTCATTATTACAGTGACCAGATGGGAAGACAGGATACGTTTCTCACATACCCAAAAAAAAAAATCCGTAAGGAATTACCAGGGAGAAAATATAGTTTGTGTATAATGTAATCGATAAAAGCAATGATTACACTAAAGCATTTGACAAGAGTTAAAAGACATAAACGTGGAATGTGCTAGAAGAGAGAGGTATTCCAAAGCATTCACTAGAAGCAGTTAAGAGATAATACAAATACACTGCTATTATTTTATACCGACCAGCTATGAAACCGATATAATAAATTAAGGTTTCAGACGTGGTTATTGATTTTTTTTTCTTTTTAATTTAAGTTTCTTTAAAACATCACTGATACTTCAAATTAAATTATACGAAAGTCATTTATTTCATCTCTTCTACAAAATAACGCAATATTTCGGAGAACTTTATCAGCTCATCCTTCCTCAAGCGTTTTACAAAATAAAATAAAAATAATAATCAAAAAATTAACAATAAAACGTGCTCCGTGCGGCACTTAATGCAAAAGCATTATTACAAAATAAATAAATCAAAACAAACGTTCCAATCGTCCAAAAAATTAAAGAAATTGTCCAAATTGAATATCTTTGAAGTTTTCTTTAAATTTTTATCTTTGAAGAAATAATAAACTTAGAAGAAATAAAAACGAACTCATCTTTGAAGCAAAATACTCATCTTCATTCCACCGAAGATCTCTGTAATCTTAAAATAAATCCTCTTCACTGCACCAAAGACCTTTCTAGTCTTAGTTATATAAAACATCACTAATACTTCAAATTAAATTATACGAAAGTCATTTATTTCATCTCTTCTACAAAATAACGCAAACTTTCTTTAATTTTTTGGACGATTGGAACGTTTGTTTTTGATTTATTTATTTTGTAATAATGCTTTTGCATTAAGTGCCGCACGGAGCATGTTTTATTGTTAATTTTTTGATTATTATTTTCATTTTATTTTGTAAAACGCTTGAGGAAGGATGAGCTGATAAAGTTTTCCAAAATATTGCGTTATTTTATAGAAGAGATGAAATAAATGACTTTCGTATAATTTAATTTTAAGTTTCTTTACTTTTGCTCAGTTTTTTTATTCAAATCTTAAAAGATCTTCCACTATAATTTTAACTTCCTTGGATAAACAGCAATTTTGAGCTATCGTATTCTGGGTTAAAATTGTTTTCTGAAAACTAATAATCAAACTTGCTTAATTTGAAATTCATCTGCCTAAAAGTTCCGAGATGTGTTTCCGCTTTAAATCGAGTTCTAAACACCAATGAAGAGAAGCCTTTTTTTTTCCCTTCATAATGCGTAAACAATTAGGACGAACATCGTAATTCAAAATAAAATTTATGAAATTTCTAAACAGCAGGACGACGATAAAGCAATGGGTCGACAAATTACCTCAACAGATGGGACGTCGTCATCAATTCATATTTTTGTTGAGATTCATTTAATATCTTAAAGCAATAGTCTTACCGATTTCAAATGGTAATTTTTATTTTTTTTGCTTACAAAATGCTAACTTACACAATTTGATCATATCTAGCACATTTTCACAGCTATTTCGAAATTGAAAGTTATAGTTTAAAAAAAAAAAATTATTCGAATTTTTAGTTTTTAAAATCTCAAGCAAAATGAAGACTTTTGATTTAACATAAAAAAAATTAGTGTTAAATTTGAAAGTCTTCGATTTTTATTGATTTCCAATTCAGTGAATCTGAAAACAAAGCACTCATCTTAATGGTGACGTATTACATGGTGGTAAATGATGTACGTGGAAGGTGAATGTATATTAAAAACTTCCATTGTTTTTAATTCTACTGGTTCCTGTTTATTTTAACGGAACAGCCTCTATTTCAATGAATCCGATATTCTACTGACTAAAAATCTTATGAAATTAACTTAGTCCAGATATTCTTAACTTTTACTTTTGATCACATTCTTTGTTTCTAAAGTATTATTGAAATTGTATCTTTATCTTGAATGTAATTCCTCAAAATATTCAACACAGTTCTGAAATGAGGAGCTTAGTTTCAAACCCGCCATCTCCAAAATTAAGTTTTGGATATAGTGGGGTTTGAAATGCATTCGCATTGAACACGAATGCATTTGAAACAGGCGGGCTTTGAAACAGCACTCATATCGAAATCGTAACGCAATATATTGTTATAGCCGTTTTGAAGTTAAACTGTATGCAAACGGCGGGTTTTGATTTGAACTTAGCAAAAAACTCCATTGACTCGGAATTTTCAGTTGTTGGAGATGGCGGGTTTTGAAACTAAGCTCCTCAAATGCAATCGCCATGACAATCGAGTGTTTGGTCACGAAGCAGTGATAAATCTCTCCTCGAATAATAATAATAAATGATCATGACCATTCCTATTTCTCTTCAGAAATCAGTTTTGCTATTATTATCATGGATATAATATACACTCCCGTGCAACTAAATCGACTCACTCCTTCAGAGCGCACAAAAAGGCGTATGTTTTTTAAATGGCTTATCCGATTTTCAAAAACATTTTTTTTTGAAAGCCTAATGTTTTTACTTTACAATGACACCATTATCATTAAAATCTATACAATATTTTGTTTTATAATGCATTTTGAATGAAAACGCAAGCAAAATGCATGCTTAGGAAAAAAAATTGTAGATACTTAAAATTAAAATACAACAAAAAATTCAAGCAAAACAAGGAAACTTTTTATTAATCAATACTTGGTATTGCCTCCCCTTGCCTATACGACGGCTAGCATGCTGTTTCTCATAGCCCCTATTAAGATTTTGACAAAGTCTTGAGGGATCCCATTCCACTCCTCCTCCAGCGCAATCTTGAGCTCGTTGATATTAGACGGTGCCGGATTTCTGGCTCGGACCGTCCGTTTGAGCTCGTCCCACAAATGCTCAATCGGATTCATGTCGGGACTGAGGGCTGGCCACTCATCGTCTCGAGACCAACCTCCTCCATGAATTACCGAGTGGTACGTGCTCAATGACACCGGGCATTGTCATGCACCAACATGAAATCTTCCCTGATATATCCTGCGTAGGGCACAATATGATCCAGGAGAATGTCCTCAATGTATCGTCGAGCAGTCAGAGCCCCCTCCGGCCTCCACCAGGTATGAAAACAAGATCTGTTTTTCCCTCAAGGGATATGCCAGCCCACATCATGCAGGAACCGCCGCCGTACGAGACTGTTTCAGCAAAACAGCACTGTGAAAATCGCTCTCCTCGACGCCTCTCCTATCATTACCATGGAGACCCGGCCTCTCCTATCATTACCATGGAGACACATTCTGCTCTCATCAGTGAATAGAACGGACCGCCATTGCTCGATGATCCAATTGACGTGTTCCCGAGCAAAGTCGAGTCGTGCTGTGCGGTGACTTACGGTCAATTTTGGGCCTCTAGCGGGCCGTCTTGGAGTGAGGTTGGCTTCCTTCAAGCGTCTTCTGACTGTCCATTGACTAACAGCTACTCCACGAACTTGTGTCAGCTCCTGTTGCAGATCGACGCCCGTGAGATGGCGATTTCACAGTGAAGTTGAAACCATAAAGCGATCGTTCCTTTCAGATGTGCATCGTCGCCGTCCAGTATGTGGTCTCCGAGTGAAGATACCAGTTTCCTGAAACCTTCTGAATACTCTTGAGACAGCAGATTGGCTCAAGTTTAGTTGACGAGCGACTTCTCGTTGACTGTGGCCTGCTTTCAACAAAGCAACAACTTGTGCGGCGTCTTCTGGCATAGTATCCATGGGTTTGTGAAAACAATGAATTAAACTTGCAGAGATGTGTGCAGATGAACGTCTGATAAGCGACTGATAAGAAATATCGGTCCACGTGGGATTTTATAGGGGAGTGTGGCGCGCAACTCATGGTTTCCGTTCAGACTGCATTTTGCTACGCTTACGTTCAGATCACATTCATTTGAAAAATATTGTACAGATTTTAATGATAATGGTGTCATTGTAAAGTAAAAACATTAGGCTTTCAAAAAAAATTTTTTTTGAAAATCGGTTAAGCCATTTAAAAAATATGCGCCTTTTTGTGCGCTCTGAAGGAGTGAGTCGATTTAGTTGCACGGGAGTGTATAAACAAAAAAATTCTGATCATTCTGTCGATTAGATGTCTGATTCATGTATTGAACCTGTAATACCTAAAAACTCCTCATCAACTGTCTCGGTGTTATTTCAAGCATTCATGGATAGTGATTGTTTTCGATTGTTTCATGGCAGCTGGCTGCTTGTCTTCTATATTATTTTCTACTTAATTACAGTAAAACTTAAAAAAACAAACCAGCGCTAAAGAGACAAAGAATTAAAAACGAGAATTTCAAACCAAACGTTGATCTTATCCGAAGGTCCCTTAAATATACATAGAAAGTTAAATGCTGAATCCATTTTAATCAATAAAAATTATTAATTAGGAACTAATTTTTTTACTAACCTGATAGTTCAGATTTTGATAAAGATGTAAAATTAAGAATTTTCATTTTCCCATAAACAACATTGTCATCAAAAGAAGAATCTGGAATGAATAAATAAATAAAATATTTAAAATGAGTCTAAACAATTAAAATTTGAGACCAATGTTCAAACTGACATCTCAAGACAAGCCTGTTTCGCGCTTATTAGGCGATCATCAGTTGAGAGTAGTCAGAATGAACAAAGCAGGTCTCACAACGGAGGTGCATTTGAGGTTGAGTGGGGTTAAGCGCTTTTCCTTTGTTTAGATGCGCATAAGAAATTCATTGAGGCTGGCAGAGCCCAGCACATGAATTCTTTTTCTTTATTTTAAATAATGGGTTTTTATATTTTTAGTTTTTATTCAAGAAGGTTCCATTTCTTTCCACACTCAACTTAAAATGAGTCGTTTACTTTTATTAAAAACTAATTAGACGATGAAATATTTTTTTATGACTGATTTTGTGTTAAAAAAATACGTGGAAATTTTGTAACAACCAAATTGAAATCATTTGATTGTGACATGATTTCCACGTACATTATACGAGTAAATATCCTTGTATGTTAAAATGATGAACATTGATTGCTGAAGAAAAAAGATTTCATTCATTCTTTATTTACTATTATTTAGGTTTGGAAATGGCTTAAGGGTTAATTTTTCTGTTTATTTATAGGCTGAACAAATTTGCTTTCGTAAACTTGTGGCTCTAAAGTGTGAAATGAAGGAAAAAGAAAAGTGTATATTTGATTGTTAAAAATAAATAAATAAATAAATAAATAAATAAATAAATAAATAAATAAATAAATATAAAAATATGCTGACTTAACTGGCTTCCTTTTTTAAAGTGAAGAAAGATGTCAACATCATTGTTACTGTCATCTGATAAAGCAATAACAATCATCCTATTAATAGGCAAAAAATATACGATCTTTGTAAATTTGTAAATTTATAATTTGAAATAACCAATCACAGTGCAGCGTTGGAACACGTCAGGCATGACATCACGCCCATGTTTAAAGATGGCGTTTGGAATTTTCTTCCCACTTCACTGCGACGGATCGAGATTACACAATTATTATCAGCGTATTGAAATTTTCTTTCGCACATAAATGAAGTTTACACTGAAATGCATGAAGTTCAAGTGTCAAAATTTATCAGAGAGTTTGTAAAACCTTGGTTTTACATAATTTCGGCTGTGTAGCCATTCGCTCACTACTGAACAAATAGAGGACAATGACGAAGCACGTGCCGTCCTTGTTGTTCAGACAGGATTATTGGTACTGGCTGTTGAACATTCGTTATTGTTATTGTTGAAACTGGTAAATCAATTTATTATTTTCTTTTATTTTAACAAAATTTGGCTTAGTCATTCAAATTATATGTGAGCTGTTGCGGAAATCATGGCTTTTAAAAAATGAGCTTAGGACATCTTTTTCAATGTTGTGTTTTTCAAAAATTTCATGGTATTTCAAAAATGTGGCATTTGTTTTACTTCCGTTAATATTGCCTCAATTTCGACGAGCCTATTCTTTTAGGGCAGCAGATTGCCATTACATTTCATAATGAGAAACCGCAGCGCTAGCTACTAGGGAAGTGGTAAATCATTTTTTTTTTTTTTAACAAATTTATAATATTATTTTAACAAATAAGCCGATATTCAAATTACATATGGGCTGTTGTGGAAGTCATGGCTTCTAAAAAAATTAGCTTAGAACATATTTTTCAATCTTGTGTTTTTTAAAAATGTGGAATATGTTTTACTTCCGTGAATATTTCACGGGTCGCCACTAGTATGTCTAATTGCTACAAGTATGCTTGATAACAGACTAAAGCATCAGATCCTGGATATAAAATTTTCGCAAGCCGATTTACCCGTACTTCATTCGAAGTTTCAAATGCAGATTACAAATCAATGCTGTTTTCATTCCTACAAATCCAATCTTCTCGTTGAATTTCGAAGAAATAAATCAATTGATGGGTAATCATCTACACGGAAATCAATGACGGTGGCTTTAACAGAAATCAAATTTATCCATATCCAAAAGTATTGCAGAGCGAAAGCACTTTTTCCGCCTCCATCTCTGACTGCGAAAAACGGATCCATTCGATGCAGCTGATATTCTCTCAAAAAGTTAGGATATACTTATATTATCCACTTGCATCATAAATACCGGAATATATATTTACCTTGGCTGTGCAATATTTGTCATATTTGTTTGTAGCCTTCTGATCCTTCGCTGCCTTATTTCTTCCATTATTGTTTAGCATGGATAAGAATAATGCTAATTTCCTAATGGCAAATTTCTTACGTGGAGACAACTGTAATTGTTTATGACAAACAGAAGTGTAGATTAGAGAACTGTTTTTAGACTTTAATCCAATCAAATTGTGGCACTACAAAATTTACCTTCGGAGCTGCCGCTTGCTCTGCTTACTCAGCTCATAGAAAAAGCAAGCCTCTTATAGACCTTATCTCGTTCAAGTTGCATACATAGATAGATCTCGTATCTTTTGCTTTTCTATAGTTAAGAAAACTAGAATTCATGTTTGTTCTAAATTACCGAACACAATGCATTCAGACCTGATACAGATTTAAAAACAAAATAAAAAAGCTCGGATTAGATACTACACCGATATCAGCGCACTAGCAGCAAAGCCTGTCGGACGACAGGCATAAAAAAAAATCTGAAAAATCATTTTATTATCAACTATCAAATATAACGTAAATGTAATCTAAATACTGTGCTAACTTGTGAATGAAGCTTCTACGGCAAAAATGGTTTTGAGTTTCGAAATCAGCGTAAACGACTGAGTAAGTATGCCAAATTTCATTAAAATGGATGCAGTCATTTTATTTGGTAACAAAATTATTTGGTTTTGAACGTATGTTTTTTTTAGAATTTCAGTTGTCGAGGTCAGTTCCCAAGAATAAAATTTCATGGAAACAACACGGAATGACACAATGAACTATTGTCCTCAAAATGAAAGAAGACCGGCGAAAGTTTGAACTGCGCAGCCCTTCCGGTAGCTGATCAATTATGTTTTCCTGTCACAATGGATGACGTAATCTGTTTTCACTGAGAAAGACATGTTGATAACGCCAAATTAAAACTTCTCTCGACTATTTAGCGTTATTTCAATAACGGTTGCTAACAATAAGTATTTATATAAATAAATAAATATATATTATTTATAAATACAATGCTCTTTTGCAAAGTAATAAGCGATTAGCACAATGGCGGCGTCCTTTCATTAAATCAGAAGGACGTGCCTGACCAGACTAATCGATGATACATGCGCAGATCTCACAAAAACAGGGCGGCCATCATTCATTGGGAGGACAATAATACTTGCATCCAATTTGAGTACTTTTGATTCAATGGTACCATTGAGAACCGTTGGATCTATCTTAATAGCTTAATTATATCGAGTTACAGACAGACAGTCAGACAGACGAACTTAGCCAATTTATGTTTTTTTTTATTCGATTGATGATTTGATTTGAATTTTTTTTTTTTATAATGTTTATCAGACCTATTTAGGTATACTTCTTACCTGTATACCTGTAATATAGTTCTGAGACTTTAATCTAAAGGATCGTTTTCCACCCAAAAAAAAAACGAAATACCAACCATATCTAAAGTTTAATTTATCTAAAGAATAATTATTATTTTTGACTCATAACGCCGAAAGGCATTTAAAACTCACCTTTGTATAATCTAAATACTGCGCTAATTTGTGAACGAAGCTTCTACGGCAAAAATGGTTTTGAGTTTCAAAATCAGCGTAAAAAACTGAGTAAGTATGCCAAATTTTATTAAAATCGGTGCAGTGGTAACAAAATTATTTGGTTTTGAACGTATGTTTTGTTAGAATTTCAGGTAAAATTTTATGGAAACAACAAGAAATGACAAAATGAACTAATATTTCATCCAATTTGAGTACCCTTGATTCAATGGTACCATTGAGAACCTTGGATCTATCTGAATAGCTTAATTATATCGAATTACAGACAGACGAAATTAGCCAATTATATAAGTTGATATATTATTACGATATATCATTGCACATAGAATTGCATTAATGCTATTGAGAACATGTAGGTCAAGATGGATTTAGATAATCCGTCGCCTGGGCAGGTATTCACACGGATGCATCCGATCGTAAAGGTCGGATCTTATCCAGTGGGAGGGTATTCCACGGCTACTGTATTTGTACGACCAGATCGACAATGGTCGTTACGAGTTGCGAATGAACCGGGAGCGGTCGTTAAATCTGTGTCCTACATATGCTCTATTGGTGAAAGATCTGGCCGGCCAGGGTAACACGTTAACATTTCGAAGAGCATGTACGATTGCAGTTACAGTAGAGATACGAGCGTTATCTGTTGAAACAGGCCCCCTCTATACCATTCACGAACGGCAGAATAACGGGTTCGGTCACTATTCTGATGTAAACGTTTGCCTTCATGGTATTAGATATAACTATCGGGGGAGGGTATCCTGTTATCATACGAAATCCTTCCCCAAACCATAATGTCTCGGGTCGGTCCGAGGACAGATGCAGCTTCCAAGAGAACGTTCATCAGACCTGCTCCTGACTTGTGTACGTCCATCACTGGTATCGAGACAGAAACAACTCTCGTTAATGAATACCACAGAGTTCTATTCGGCCCTCCAATGGGCTCTTGTGAACGATCGGCAGGAGTGAGCGGCAAACAGGCCACTGGACCTATAAAGCGGAGACATATCTCCAGTAGAACTGTTCTTGTGATCTCGGGTCTCACTGCGGCTCGAAATTCTGCTGCGATGCTTTGAGATCCTCAAGGGCCATCCTGCGAATGATCCGATCTTCACTTTTCAGTGGACCGAGAGGGTCTGGATCCCGGTCTTCTGGTAGCAGTGCCTTCCATGGCCCATTGCTGCCAACAGTTGTATACGCTGGAGACATTTCGACCCATTTTTTGCCGCGAAGTCACAAGATGAAAATCCACCCTCTCAAAGGCCTCGTTCAAAGTGGGCTCATTGCCGATATTCAGTTCGTTGTCACCTTTTCGGTATTCTGTATATCCAAAGTTCCAATCAGCAACGAGATCCAATGTTTTGGCGCCATTCTGTCTACACTGGATCGATAGGGTGTGGTGATCTAACTTTATTAAGGCTAAATCACATGGAAGAAGTTTCTGTGTTATTTTTCTGCCTTTGGTTTATTCCTTGCGTTTCTGTCACTGAAAAAAAAAATTCCGTTCAGTCGAGAAGTGAAAAAGGAAGGAATTGTGCGCGTGATTGATGCTGCTTTGTATACAAAAAGAACCGATCAAGACGAGATCCAAAGTTTTGATGATATCACTGTCTAGAATTCAGAGGTCCTTACGAGACTTTTATAATTAATAAATTCAGTTTTAACTCAAATGAAAGAGTAAGTTTAATTAAATTAATTGATTTAATTAAACAATCCATTAAAGTTTCAGCAGCTTTTCTATTGCACGACATTTTAAAAATGGTGCATACTTCGTTGCCGTCGACGTTGTGGCGTGACGTCGTTACTCCGGAAGCACATGATTGGTTGATCATGAGAAAAGATAGAAAATAAGATTCTCCCTATTTCTAGTTCTGCCACTGAAAACAAAGAAACGAATCACATGGTAAAGTTAATAGTGTATCTCATTAAAATTCACAGAAACTTCTTCCAAGTGACTTTACGATCAGCTCCACACGTGTCTAATGGAAAAATTCCATTATGCTTTCGCCATGGCGCTGCATGAGCATCTTATGAGTTGCGACGTTGAACTATTATCAATGTAATAACTCTTGAATAAAAATTACAGAGTATTTGTCTACATCTTGAATAAAAATTACAGAGTATTTGTCTATATCTTGAATAAAAATTACAGAGTATTTGTCTACATCTTGAATAAAAATTACAGAGTATTTGTCTACATCTTGAATAAAAATTACAGAGTATTTGTCTACATCTAACAACTCAGCCTTAGTGTTGGGATTTCCATTACATTGTCCAGCCACTTTATTAGGTACACCTACCTAGTAGCGTGTTGGGCCTCCTTTAGCCTTCAAACAGCCTAAATTCGTCGAGGCAAGGATTCCATAAGATGCTGAAAACATTGTAGATGTATTGTGTACCATGCAGACATGAGTGTATCACGCAGTTCCTGAAGATTTGATGGAGGTCAAATGCGAACAGCCCGTTCCAGCTCATCCCTCAAATTTTCAATCGGGCTGAGATCCGGGGACTGAGCCGGCCACTGCAGCAAGAAAAAGTCATCGTCATGTTCCTCAAACCATCCCACAGTGATGCGGGCTTTGTGCGCCGGCGCATTATCCTGCTGGAATTAGCTATCTGCATGAGGATAAACTATTAACAACCATCATTGCACCATATAAATGTTTTAGATTTTAAATTATAAAACATTTAAAAAACCTATAGTAGACGTTTCGAATCTCATAATCTTATCAAGATTTCACTTTCAATTAAAACAAAGGAGCATCAGTTATTCAAATGACAAAGTAATTGGGTTATCACACGTTTGTGACAGTTTAAGTTGTATCGTCATTTGTTACTATGTTTGTTGAACTATTGAAGCTTTTTTTTAATTAACGGCGTTAAATAAACGAGCATCATTGATAATTAAATATATTTTCAAGTGTCAAAAAATATTATTCTTCGCTGCATTGCCGATACAGATGTCTTGGTTATATCTTTTTTTGTTTTTTATAGCTAAGGATTCACAAACTTTTCTAAGATATGCATCTTGATACATTCCGTATATGATGGGATAAGTGGTATCAATGCTATGCCAACTTAACCTGTAACAAACGTGTGATAACCCAATTACTTGTCATTTGAATGACCGACTGATGCTCCTTTGTTTTAATTGAAAATGAAGTCTCGAGAAGATTATGAGCTTTGAAACGTCTACTGTAAGTTTTTTTAAATGTTTTATAATTTAAAATCTTCTTAACATTTTTATGGTGCAATGATAATTGTTAATAATTTATATATTTGCACGTTAAAAAGTGAATGAGGATTAACTGTTAACATGTACGGTCGCACGTGGTCAGCTACGATGTTTAGGTACGCTCTAGCATCCTGATGTGCCTCCAGAGGTATCAATGGACGTAATGTATGTCAGGAAAACATTCCCCACACGATGACACTGCCCCCACTACCCGTACCTTTGTGCGCACAGCAGGGGCGAACCTAATAAAGTGGCCGGACAGTGTAGTGTATTTCTTTGTGCCATATT
This sequence comes from Thereuonema tuberculata, assembly GCA_023159025.1. Taxonomy (NCBI): domain Eukaryota; kingdom Metazoa; phylum Arthropoda; class Chilopoda; order Scutigeromorpha; family Scutigeridae; genus Thereuonema; species Thereuonema tuberculata. Next base: position 84,659,002 of record JAFIDM010000001.1, read on the forward strand.
GACTTTTTTTTTCCCCTCTAAAAACTTTTGATTAGTTAAGTACAATGAATTTTAGCCTATTAGAACGATTGAAAAACATCCTAATTATAATTGTATCATGTACAGCTGCATTATATTATACCTATATACAAGTAAAAAAACTACATATTTTTGTAAGTTAGCTCATTTGCATCTAAGAGAAGAGGAAAAAAATAAAACAAAAATCAAATTAATTCTTAATAAATCCGAAGTTTAAATCTATTAAATGAATAATAGATAAAATAAATCAATTTTTAATACATAAATAAATTAAATTCATTAATAAATAAGAAAAGAAAAAATAAGATAAAAGCTTCTTTTCCTCTTCTTTTGAAATTTTTGTCTTTAACTTTTTATAGAATCTATATTCCAATTCTTATATCTGAAACAGTAGAATTTATCTTTTTTGATCGAACTGATTGTACATCTTTTTCAATATATAATTTATATTTCTATCTCCGTATTTTTTGTTAATGAATGGATAATCTAATGTAACTTACTTTCTTGTTTTTAAGACTGCTTGTGTTTACTCTGAGAAGGGACCATCTCAAGGTGTCCAGCGCGGATCGATAAGAAATTTGATAAATAAGAAATACCTGACGACTACTACAAAATGCAGTTTTTAAAATAGCCGCTAGCCGAGTTGGTTCCTCCGAAAAATGCATTTAAAAAAATGCGAAAAACAATACAAATGAATATCTGTTTTTAGCATGTGGTTTTCAAGCAAGTGAGAATGGAATAGTGGATAAAAAGACGCCGGGTACGCAACACGAAGGATGCGAGGTCGAACCCCGTATAGTAGTTAAATAATTTTTAACGCAAAAAGCAAAATGAAGTAATAATCATTAAATTAGAAATAGGATATTTTTTAATACAGAAATAAGTGGATGGATTTTTTTCGTCATGAATTCTAAAATTACTCACGTGCAGCCCGCAACTAAAAAAATAAAACTTTCTCCTCATTATCCGTCTGTCCTTCTTTCCGTGGGATAGTATAAAAGATCTTTCAGGTCGACGTGCTCGGCAGTCATGCCACCAACTTTCAATTAATCTAATCTAATCTAATCTTCTCCTCATTAACACCAACAAGGTCTTTGTATAGTGAACACATTGATGGAGCCAAACACCTGACTAAACTAAAGAAGAGATACTCGTAAAGAAGAGATACACGACTGTTTCGCGGTCGAGAGACAGCCTTTTCAAGGTCTTTGTACACTTGAACACTTATAAGAACGTTGATTTTCATCAAGCTTGTGTCGGTCCCCCTTTGCTTATTATTCTACCGTTGCCATATATCAATTCATGGTTCCTGAAAGGAAAACATCTAGCAAGTGATACAAAGAGCAAAAGAACGCTAACGTGAAGATGACAGCACTAGTGTTTAAATGCCAATTTGGAAACTACTTTGATACAGGGTACTAATTTTATATTTTATATTTTCTGGGTGGAGTGAGAATCTTTTTTTTTTTTTAGAAAAAACTGATGATAATAATAATAATAATCTACATTTATTTATAATAGAAAAATATAAAGTGTGAGAAAATGAATAAACTTACTTATAGAATTTTCAATTACACGACAAAGATGACTTTTATTTCCAACCTAAAATGAAAAACAGATATTGATTTTATCACTAAAAATGAATTAGCAATTAAACGCAAAACATTTATGAAATTGAGGGTTTTTTTTTTTGGTTTTTTTTTTTACATTTCATATTATAAAAATTTATGTAAACATAAGTGCATAAATTTTTAAAAGTTAAAATTTTAAATTCTTCACCAGCAGGAGAGGAAAAAAAAGTTATACTATAAATTTACAGTAAACTAATAAACTTCGGAAACGTAGTTTAAAATAATACAGATATTAGAAGAGTAAAATTTAGTTTCAAAAGTAGAGGAATTCTCTCAGATCTATAGGAAACTTATTTTGGTATTACTGGTAATGGACTATTTTTTTTTTAAATCAATGGTCAAGTAAATAAGTAAATTGACTAAATCTGAGTTGAAGTTCATTGAACTATGTTTGAGTCATACTGAAAATTCGTAAAATTTGCCTATCCAATGTTTTTTATAATGTCATTATTACATTAATTGATAAAAACAAATATTTAGAAAAATGCTGTTAAATAACTGTATTATATTTAAATGAAGCATTTTAAAATTTCCTTATATTTTGAGAATTAAAGACAGAAAAAAAAATACAATTGTGATGAATGAGCCTTTTTAATTCGACAAGCCTTCAATAAAGCTTTTCTTATTTTCTCATTCACGGTCTCCTTCTTCCAGATGTCTTGATCGAAACGAGACGCTGCAATTCCAGAAAAAAAAAAAACCCAAACTCAATTTGGAGCTTCGGCTTTTCCCCTAAACCCATTGTATCAAATCAGCAGTTTTTCTTTTAGGCAACCTTAAAAACTTACAATAAATGCACCTAAAGATTTTAGTAATGAATAAAATTTTGGATTTTATGAATTCAATGAATTTGGCAACCCTGTGACGGATTAACATCTCAATAAATATATACAGATGTTGGATTCACAATATAGAGAATCCTTAAAAGGAAAAGTAACCAAACAGTTTTTTCCTTCGGTTTACCAAAGATTAGAACTAAATCGAACAACAAATGACTTTTTTACAACCCAATTCTTAACTGGGCATGGAGGTTTTAATGAATATCTTGTGAAATTTAATATTAAAAATAATGCACTATGCCTATGTGGAACAAATGAAATCGAAATCCTGAACACCTCCTCTTTAAATGTAAACTCTTTAACCAAGAAAGAATAAAATTGAAAAGAGAATTACAAATATCAAATTGTGAAGATGTTAGCTTTTTTATAAGTAGTAATCAGATTTGAAAAATTGATTGTATTTATCAAAGTAATTTCACTAAAATTAAAAGAAATCCAAGATCCATAATTAAATTATTAGATTGTTTTGTATTATCCATTTGTATAATATATTTTCTCAATGTCTTTATACCCTATTTTCTCTTGTTATCACAATAATAATTTGATATTTTGTTGTACATTGCTTAAATGTTTCATGGTTATGTCTTTTGGATATTTAAAGGATTTGTAGTCTATGAACTTGTATTTTGATTAATCTTAATTGTATACCATGTAATACAGTGATGGAGCATGGGTTGTATTTTACATTCCAAATAAAAAAAAGATCATTGTTCTGACACTGAAAAGATACATCCAATTTAGATGGTAGAAGCTTTGTAACATTTTTTTTTTGAACATATAAAACATTTCCAACAACTTCTTCGAAGACGATTAAAACAAAGTCCAATAATCTCTTTTATGTTTATATAGGTTTTATAATATTACTTTGATAAACATCTAATTACAGTTACACAAACAAAACATTCAAATTCCCACTGCTATTAAATCATCGTAATAGAGATAAGTGTTTCTATTTTGTTTGGTTTATTTTTTGATATTGTTTCGAATTATGATAAAGAATACAAACAAGATAAATCCGATTACTGAAAAAAGCAAATCAAACTTTTTTCTGATTAAGTTTTTCTATAAACAGATATTTAATCATCAATTGTAAATATACAATTTCATTACATATATATATTACACAATGACATATTTGAAGTCAAATACGTAAAAGTTTCCTTCCAGGTAAAACTGAAAGGAACGATAAGATAAAGATTAGAATTCGTTCTCCGAGCTGCTACCTGTAAATAGTTAAACAGTACCGGAAACAGGTTTAACCTTTGTTTCCAACTCAACAAATAAACCTGCCAATGTATGATAACGTATCGAACAGTCAATAAATTTAAAGATTAGAGCCTTTCATTTACGAAATATTTATTAAATAAAAAGGATAAAAATTAACAGTTTCAGTAATGTTTATCTAAACTTAATGGATTGAAGAGGCGGTTTATTAACTAATAAATTGATATTTTGATTTAAAGCAATATTCCATTTCTAATAAAAAAATGTTTATTAAGTAATATGCAATTTAAATATTAATAAAAAAATTCAAACAGAAGTTCCTGATAGAGATCGAAGTCTATTTTCCTAGCAAACTTTTAAGGAACGTACATTTTTGTTATTTAAAGTTGTGAAATAAACCAAAGGAAAGTTATTAATTATCACAATAGCTGATTAGCTCACAATCTACCTTCAAATTTTCACTTTGCCAAAAACTGATTAAATCCTTATAAATTATAAATGAAATTGTTGTAACTTATACTTGTGAACGCGAGGTCTGTATTCATGTACATTTTCAATTAATTTTTAATTAAATAGTCAAATGCCAACATTCACGCACTGGCATGTAACTAGTAATCCATTGTTGAATGTCAAAAGAAACTTTTCATCAACGACTTAATGATTTCTCTTCCAATCCCTGAATTTTGCCATTTTTATTCGTTGTGATTCACACGGAGATCAGGGGAAAAAATATAACTTGTTCACATCATCTATTTTCCATAACCTGCATGCCAAGTTGCAAGAAGTTCATTAATGACTTTTAAAAAAAAAAATAAAGATAGCTACAGGTTGCAGATTATTTATTATGTCTCCTTTTCCTTCAGAAAAATTATAAGATATAACAAAAAACTATACATACTATCGTAACAGAAATTTAATACAATAAATCAATACTGCTAGAAGCTTGTTTGTAATTGTTTCGGGTAAAAGATCTTTGTTAAAATTTTAACTCAGCTAAATACTTTTCAAATTTTTCAAAATTTTTGAAGGAAACATAAACCCGAAAAGCTTTCTTTACAAATAAGTTACTGACTACAAATATTTACGTACATACATACATACATACATACATACGTATATACATCTCAAGCACTGAAGTTATTTTGCAGTTGAAACAAAAGATTCACCCCCTATCCATATCTTCCACTTATGATTTACAATTATATTTATAAATAAGTCTGCTAAGGAATATTTTCGATGTGAAATATTGATAAAACAAAGATATAATACAGCACATTTTCTCCTACTTGACCTAATTTCGTTTTAAAGAAAGCGTTTGATAAGCACCACTTCTGAAAACTATCAGCCAGGAAGCGTTATTCATTAAAAAGGAATTGTGTGTTGGTTTTTGAGGCCCTTAGCCAGGGTTACATTTTAAGATTTCTGCGTTTCTTTCGCTTGGTTACCAATTGATAGACTGTACAGATGTTTAATAGTTTTAAATAACGTAAAAGAAAATTAAAAGAACTAATCAATCTTGTAACAAAAATTGTTTCATTCTTTGATGAGTGTTGCTCTCGTCTTTTCAGATAATTAATATGTACGTCCACTTCGGTAGAAAATCCAAGGTTTTGCCTGAAAACCTTACAGTTAAGTGAAGCATTTTCAGTGAAGTATAGCAGTTATATTAGCTAAACTTAGCTGAACTAAATTGCAC
>JAFIDM010000001.1:84664419-84685079 GCA_023159025.1 Thereuonema tuberculata
GAAGTATAGCAGTTATATTAGCTAAACTTAGCTGAACTAAATTGCACTTCTAAGAATATAATTCGGCGAAAAAATTAATGGTAAAAATAGCGATTTATAAGGTCTCACAATTTTTATTTGTTTTATTCTCGCTGATTTGTTTATCTCTTGTGGAGGTGTGCCTCAATCGTGAAACAAAGAATCTCAGGAAGTTCTATTTGTTCTAATTTTCTAAACAAAAAAAAATATATTTTTTCTCCAACAACAAACTTCACATTGTAACTCAAAATCTTCAACTACAGATAAAGTCAAAACATGCGTCCTTTAGCAGCTCAACATCCTGACCAGTAAACATTTCAAGTCTTTGTCTTCGTGGTTTTGCAACAAACATTAGAAGGATTGGGAAAAACTTATCTTAATGAAGTACTTACCTTAAATTGGCACCCATCTTCACAGATTTGTTCCCCAACGGCCGTAAGACTCAGTAACAATATCAAAATTAAATTCATTCTTAAAAGGGAAATAATTGATTGCTTGTAACTAACAATTAGCCGAGTTTTAAGATTTGTTTGAAATTTTTTTTCCCCTTTCCTGCATTCACTTCATCACAATAAACTGGAATTTGAACTGTTATTTTCGAACGGAGATTCCTGCAGAAACTTATCAATTCAAAGATCATTGTAGATAAGCAGACGAATAACAGTTAATTTCAAACTTTTTTTCTTCTTGGAAAGTTTAACGGAAAATTGAAATGACTGAGCATTTAATCAATGAACCAATGGGGACTTTTTCCAGAGATACAGTGATACACACCAACGTTTTCATCCTTCGCTTATTTCCAAAGTAATCAAAACATTAAAAATAAATCATTTACTTTGTGTACCTTCCCGATCACGTGCTTTAGAAAAGACAAACAGATTGTGAACAGTATATTGGTTTGAATTTGATAGCTTAAACAAAAATCAGATAAGAAAAGCTTACAGAACTGCATCTTTTCTTAAATTTATGAATCATTTTTCTGAATATCGTAGATTCGAAGTAAAAAAACTATGAATTAACTTATGAATTAAAAAACGTATGAATTAACTACGATAACGACTCTTCAATGTTGTTGCTTTTTAATTGTTGTTTCCAGGCCGTTCCAGGTCTGTTGACTTTGAAGGCCTGTGACTTTCAAGTGTGTTCCAGCAAGCAATTGTCCAGCAAATAATTGAGGATTGTTCGCCGATTACCGCAGTAATTTCCAGGTTACCGAAATCTCTGGATTTGAAACCTGTAGAACCATATGAGATTGAAAAGAAACCGTTTCCTCCTATTTCCTTGCACTTCCAATCGGAAAATTGATTGAAATTCATCTTGAAAAATTTGAGACCTTTTTCATCTAACAGAGCCTGAATGATTTTTGACATTTATTTTCTAAAAATTCCACTTCTTTGCATTTCTCTTAATTCAATTACATAGAAATAAAGCATTTTGTACTTTTCCCAAAAATCAAAGAATTCTCCTAAACCTCAGAATTAACTAAATGTGTTCTAAGAGATTTCAAATAAACTTCGACTGCAAATATTCTCACACAGGAACATTTCCCGATTTAAAAACATAAATCATCATGATAGCATTAGATAAATAAGTGAAATCATGAATTTCCAAGTGATAATAAGTTTAAAGCAGCTGAATTATCAACATCAGTTATTTGCTGGAGATTTTTCAACTCAGAAGGAAACCAATGATTCAAACCGTGGATATAACAGTAGCATTATTTTTACTTACACAAAATAAAGAAAAATATATTGAAAACCTATTTGAAGTATTAAATAATTGAAAAGCTTTCAATTGAAAATCGGTTTTTACATTTCTCAGTTTTCTTCATTTTAATGATTAAAATTTTAATTTCACTTTGTGCATTTTTTTTAGTATCATTTTATTATGAATTTTTTTTTTTTAGAAGCTTGATTGATTTTAAATAGAAATGATTAATATCAATTATATTGATTTACTACGTTACATTTGCTATCTTCCAGACTGACTATATTATTTTCCAAGAGCAGAACATAAATCAGGCAATGGCAAGGAAAAAGAAAATCACTAACTCTTCACGTACTGCTAAAGAAGCTACTAAGTTAAATTCGAAGATTATGTGGAATATGTAGGTAAAGTTTCTCTTTAGAAACGAAGACACCTTACATTAAATATATTTGCTTTATTATGAAAGTCAGTTATTTCATAATGAGGATGGAAACTAATATTCTAATTTTATATAATAATAACTCAGACTTTCTGTAAGTAAAATATGAGCAAGAAATATATATACACACACAACTTTTTTTTGATTTCCTATCACATTCCTTTATTTCCTTGTGAGGAAAAAAAAAATGTTTAATTATGTCTTACTTGAAAAATAACTTAAAGGATTTAGAACAGATGAGTTTTTAGTGCTTCATTACAGAATATAATGGAAACCCACGCTATTTCCTATTCATAAAAGAATTTACACATAAAAATACAGAGGCTTCACATTAATGACATTTATCACGCCAAGTTGGATACAAACAAACACTCACACAACTATTTCACAATAACAGCAGAACTTAACGGTAACAGTAGGTTTATACTGGAAAAAGCAAGTAAACAAAGGATTTATATTTTTACTTAAATCACAGAATCTAATTCAAATACGACTGTTTGCCATTAGAATAGATTATATTTATTTCCGTTAATAAAATCTCAGATAGCTAAAAAAAAAGAAATTAATTTATTTTTTAAAGAACTATGTAAGGACTTGGAACACATTTACAGTTCACATTTTAAACAACTATTTAATAAAAAAAACCTGTTCTGAGAATGTTCGACATCTGATGAAAAAAAGATTGTTATTGCCAGTTTTAAAAATAATATATAAAAACTTTATATAACGCATGAAGAAAATTATTGTCTAGAATGTCAACATAAAGTGTCCTCTATAGGCCTAGACAGGCCTTTGGGGCGCGGGAGGTCAGGCTCCCAGCGTTTCGTGACCAACGGGACGAAGTTGAGGTCGGGTGGTCAGCCCGACGCCCACCCGATTTAACTCCCGGGAAAGAAAAGCGGTACCCATTCCACAGAGGGCTGGGTAGACCATAGAACCCGTTTGGAGGTGAAAGGAGCGTGGAAAAAATCCCCGCCCTCCGCCGAGGCCGGGAATCGAACCCGTTACCTCCAACCCGCAGCCAAGCGCCCTGACCACTCGGCTACCTGGCCCACAGAATGTCAACATAACAGAATGTCACATGCAAAAGTTGCCGCCCCTAATACGGTAAATTTATTTTAGCCTAAATTTAATATTTTTCATAATAAAACAATTATATATATATATATAATTCATATTTTGCCTTTATTTCCTTTCCATTAGTATTTCTACACTAAATTATTTGCCGCCCGCCGCCCCCTAAGACGTCCCGCCCGGGTGACGTGCACCCCTTCCACCCCCGCTTGGCGCGGCCCTGTGTTAATTTTTCCCGTTCTTTTTGTCTTCAATTTTTCATTCATTAACTGTTCTAAGCATGTAAACGGCTATCCATTGCTTCGCTCCGGATGGCTCATACAGTGAGTGGACAGTTTATTAGACACCCCCTTCACTCTAACGTGGACGGGTCCGGTAATGAAACACGGTGACGTAATAGCAACTACGATAGTATAACGGACATGCTCGGTATCGAGAGAACTATCAATACAGTTCTCCGGAACATGGCTAAGACGAAAGATTTAAACGACTTTGAACGAGGCATAATCGTGGGGGCAAAGAAGAGCCGGTTCCAGTATTTCGGAAACTGCAGTATTTCGGCTTTTCTCGTGCAACAGTATCGTGGGTATTCAGAGACAGTCTTACATAAGACAGCTCCGACCAATAGAGCTTGGGTTTTGGAATAGCGCGCGGAAAATTAAATGTCGTCATCTGCACACAAGTTGGAGAAGACACCTCTATAACAAAATGGCACCGTATTTCCCTTGAGAACAACCATCTTGAATACGCTATTTTTCACCTTAGTAGCCAAGTGGTTAATTTTCCTCAGTTAAACATATGATAAAATCAATAGACGATGCACTTGCGCACATGATTGGACAAATACATACATACATATATACATACATACATATATACATACATACATACATATATAGAACAAACTGTCTATTTTATACCGGATGGTACATCATAATTAAACAGGAGGTGTTTGGAGCGCCGTAGGCAAAAAATATTGGGCCAAAACGGCCAAATTTGATGCATATATTATATTTCAGACCAAGGGATTACGATTTCGCAGAAAATAATTTTTAGTTCCGAATGTCGCCATCAGGGGGGAAATTGGCGCTGTATGGTGAGCTAATCAGACATAGGAAAGAAAACAAAAGCATACAGTTAGCAATAGGTTTTATTCTTAGTCACTTACACATAGGCCTACGGTTCAATATGTTATCGTTGTACGGCGTCCAAAATCTGCATTCTATGGATCGTAGATTCTACTGCGGACCTCAGCAAATCTTCAGAGATTTGTCTCACGTGAAGCAGTATTCGGTCCTTGAATGTTGCCGAACTATCATCGCGTCCTTGGTAAACCAATGCTTTCAACTAATCCAAAAAAGTCAGGTGAAAGTGCGGGCCATGTCGTCGGGAATGCGCGACTATTTATATGGTCGTTGATGAAATGCTGACGTAGGACTTACTGCACTGTCAATCCTTTGTGAGGACGCTCCATCCTGCATGAACACAGTTGTGTCAAGACATCCGAGCTGTTGAAATTTCGCAGCATCTGTTGATATCGCACTGAAGTGACAGAACATGTCACAGGTCCTGTTGGTTGCAGTTCTTCGAATAATGAAGGAGGCGATATCCTTCAGTGGATACAAATGCGTCTACTCAATAGCATGTGGGTTCTCAGTAGTCCAAATCCGACAGGTGTGTGTGTATTGACTGGGCCGCTGAGAACAAAAATGTGACTCGTCTCTCCTCAGAATGTTCCAAGACCATGCATCGTCCACTTTCATCCGAGCTAGGAACATGTGAGAAAAATGCAGTTTCCGCATCTCCTTGAACCAGTTATTGGACTTGGCTACTCCTGTAAGGGTAAAACTTCAGCACTTTGCACATGCATTTCCATGCAGTTGAATATGGCGTATCCAGTTGCCCAAGCACTGCTAGATACGAGTGCAGCATGTACTTCCACAACGGTCGTTGCAACAGTTTCAATTTCGTCATTTGATACCGGTTTGCGTCCGTGTCTTGCTTGCACTTATAAAGATCCAGTATTTTCAAAACGTGAGATCATATTTCGCAAATTGGTAATAGTCATGGGACCTTTCCATAGGCCCTTACTTGTTCGGAATAACCGTAGTGCAATGGACATTTTATTACTGGACAAAATATAAAAAAAATAATGACTGGACACAGAAGTTGTATGAAAACCGGTAACATTAATGGTTCCGGGATTGCATTTCACATATACAATAAAAACCATGCCAGTGAATTTGATAAGTTTTTAATATAATAAAAATGACACTAGAGAAATGTTAGTCTTTTTTAATCACTTTATTAGGGTCCTATAATACAACTCTATCGAATAACAACATTTATAAGTACATTGACAATTATAAGTTTCAGGCACAATCATTTAGACAAAGGAGACAAATTCAAGCGACGGCAAACAGACGAGCCAGAAGAGACAAACAAAGAGCTGAAACACGATAGACGACGTCATGATGACCGAATTCCAATTCTTCCGACAAATGGCAGTCAGCAATCTCCTCTTCCACATCCAATGACGTGGCTTCAAGTTGGCACCATTTGGAAGCAGATTATTTAATTATTAATCTTATTGGTTATTTTGCGATGAAATTATGTATATATTTAGAACCTATGTAAGAGTCAATTGTGTTAAAGAGGAGTTCCAAGGAGGAACTCGAAAGGCTCCTAGGCATTTTTTAAAAGTTTTTATAAATCTCTTTTAAAATATTTTTGTATACTGTTTCTTATTATATTTTTTTATTTACTTTTCAGATAGTCATCCAAAGATCAAAGATCTGACAATTCGTAGATATTTAAACAGTAAGTTCCTGTAACTTAAGCCTACTTTTTTCGCTCTCTTTTAAACAATACAAATGAAAAGTACATTTGTAAAGTAACAGATTCGCAAAAACAAACAACCGACATTCAAATTTTCCATTTGCAGAATTGATAAATCGGAAAATAAGAATAGCCTAAGTTATATCATTAAGTCCAATTAATTTCTAAAACACAAATGGATACATATGGGGGAAATGTAATTATTTTGGCGATGGGGGGGGGAAGATTATCATCTCCATATGCAAAATTCTTTACAGGAAATTACTTAAAAGGAGACGACACAACCTGTATCTTTCAAATGTGAGTGCCCTTTTGTGAGATGAAAGTACACATGAAGTACTTCAAAAATATATATATATATATATATATATATATATATATATATAGGTATTGGGGCCAATGCCCCATAGATTACGAGATATTCGCCGTTATTTTCATCAATTTTCCAGTATTGCCTTATAGTCCAGGCAATGAAGACGAAAAAAGGCCGAATAGGGGAAATAATTCGTGTAAAAGCCAAGTTTGGCACAGTAGTAGGGGAAGGTGTCCTGAACAACATACTAAAAGTACTGATGGGTGGGGGTGGAGCTAAGGGGTAGGTCGGATTTAAAGGTACCTTTTTTCATTTTTTTGTGAATAACTCGAAAACTGCGGCCTATAGCAAGAGATGTCCTTATACTAAATTAATCTACATAAAATTCTCTACAAAAAAGGTCCTTTACACTTTTTCGTTGGGATTTATACATACGGAGATATGGAGGAGGGAAATGGACAATTTGTAAAACTTGTTTTTTGTTAAAATTGGCACGTATATTTCTAAAAATGAAATCCACATCAATTGTCGAATTCCTAATTATCTTCGAAATCTAAAATATCATCATCATTAAAATCAATGGTGAGACAGTTACTGTTAACCCTTTTGACAATTTTCCAAAGAACTGTCATAGCAAAAAAAAGAGCGACGAAGACGTGGCAGAGCTGTTGACCTATGAATTAACTCCATTCCCTCTGGCTCTGTTCCTCGAGGTTGGAAGGCGAAAAGGGAAGAAGTCATCCCTATACGATGTTTTACCAGTAGAGAACAACGTAACTCTCGATCTCATGCAAAGCACCAATGTGGTAGATGGTTGCTTCCTTCTTCACCGCATGAAGTGGAAACCGTCCTCTAACATTTCTTCAATTTGTCATCAGTACATTGCTTAAGTACAGAAACATTATGGTCAACATTGTACGGTGGTTTTTGATGGTTACAGTCATGTCAGCAGCACCAAACGAGCAGAGCAGACGCCAAGAGGGCTGACAAAAACGTCGATTGAAGTTAACTGTAATGAAAGCACGACCATCACAGTTCAATAGGAGCAGTTTTTCGCCAATGAAAGGAACCAAACAAGACTGATCCACTTCCTCACCGTGAAAATGACATCAGTAGGGATTGAAACAACTGTTGCAATTGCTGATGCAGGATGCTGATGGCACTATTGCGAGGTGTGGGTTGGATAAAGCTGCTGTACATCCAACTGTTGCAATAGTTGGGGAGGATGTAGACTTGATAGTCCTCCTCATAGGATTGGCTCCACCATCTACCAACGTGTTCTTTATGAAGCCAGGCCGTGGGAAGGTGGAGACCAAATTGTTTTCAGTGCCACAACTTCAACAGCTCCTATTCGCCAAGACGATCCTCCTTCTCCACAGCTTCTCCGGATGCGACACTACATCGGGGATCATGGGAAGAGCAAAGTGGGAATTCCTAAGCTGTTCCCAGCTAAACCTGACCTTACACAACAAATCTCAGACATTTTCACTGATCCCTCAACATTACCTGAGGTATTGCACAGGCTGTTTCTGGCGATTTATCAAGCGCCAACCCACGAACAAAACCTCAACAAACCCCGGTACTCGGCTTTTTTGAGAGCATCGACGAATCCGAAATCAGATGTGGCCACTCTTCCTCCTACCAGAGGAACTTCGAAGCAGCACTCGTTCAGTGTGTACCTACAGATATATCTCTTTACATATCGTTGTTAAATACTGTTTTGTTTTCATTACAAATATTTATTTGAGCTAAATACTTACGTTGGTCTTATTAATTTCTTACAGCTACAACAATGGCTCGGCAACCCCCTACCACCCACCCAACGCGGTTGGGCCAGGGGAGACAACGGCATCCTACAGCCGGTGACAACCAACGATCCTGTGGCATCTGACTCCATTCTCAACACCATATTTTGCCGATGCACGACTGGGTGTGGGGTGCGGTGCGGATGCTGGAAAGCAGGCATTGCCTGCACCAGTGTCTGCGGCGTATGCTTCGGCTCGTGCACTAATGGAGCCCCCATCGAAGATATCGTCGACGATTACGATAGTTTCAATTTCGAAGATAATTAGGACTTCGACAATTAATGTGACAACTTCGACTGAATTAATGTAATTAATTGAGGAATATAGGAACAACAAAACAAACATTTTTTTCCAAATTGTCCATTTCCCCCCCCCCCCTCCATATCTCCTTAAGTATACATCCCAGCGAAAAAGTGTACAGCACCATATTTGTAGAGAATTTTATGTAGATTAATTTAGTATTTGGAAATGTTTTTGTTATAGGCCGCAGTTTTCTAGTTATTCACGAAAAAGTGAAAAAAGGACCTTTAAACCCACATCCACCCCTTAGCTCCACCCCCACCCATCAGTACTTTTAGTATGTTGCTCAGGACACCTTCTCCTACAACTGTGCCAAAATTGGCTTTTATACGAATTATTTCCCCTATTTTTCCTTCGTTGCCTGGACTATTATTAGCTCACTGCTATCATGACAAAGCAATTGTTGATGTGGCGTAACAGTATCTCGCTGGGCTGTAAATCCAATATTCCACAATTCGGATCCCTGCGGGGTGGAATGTAATTTTCTTTTTTTTTATTTTTACTTTCTTTTTTGTTTTTCTCTTTTTTTTATATTTTATTTATTTATTTATTTTTTTGCCTTCTTTCTTTATGATGATGTAATTTTTTTCCGTTTATGTTTTGAATATTTCACAGAAAACCAATTTAAGATTAGAAGTAAATAAAAAATATTCTCGTTAACTTTGGTTTTTAATTAATTAGTTATTTAATTAACTAAACTTTTTTTTTCTTATCATATTGTGATGATAAAATCTTTTACTTCTAAATCTTTCAAAACATTCTACTTATAATAAATAAAAATACACTAACTGATCAAACTTCCATAAATCTTCATTATTTTCGATATTTCTGCTCTCTCACCGAGAACTTTCTTCAGGAAAAATTACATACGAAAGGAAGAAACAAAATATGTTTCCTTCCTTGACAACAAATTAGAATTACAAACATCAATTAAGCCCTAATATTACTTTCTTGTTACCATTCATAAATTTTTAAAAAGTAAAAGTAAAAGCAATATTAGGGCTTAATTGATGTTTGTCAATTGTTTTCATTATAAGTTTTTTTACAATTGATGTATATGTTTTTCAAAATGTAGGTTTCTTTCTATTCTATTGTTTTTATTGTTATTATTAATAAAAATAAATAAAATAATAGAAAACATTTTTACTAAAAAAATTACAAGATTTTTTAAAAATATTTAATGTAATTAATGAAAATCAATATGCGTATCAACAAAATAAAAGTATAAATAAATTATTAGAAAAATTTTGTGGGCATATTAAAATAAAAATTTAAATAAAAATCATTTTGTATATTAATAACTATTGACTTGAGTAAAGCTTTTGATCAGATTGATCATAAATTGCTTTTGACTAAATTGAAAAAATATGGAATAAGAGGTAAAATATTGAATATTATGGAAAATTATTTAGACAATAGAAAGATTTTTGTGCATGTAAATAAAATATTAAGTAAAAGAAAAACAATTAATATTGGAGTGCCACAAGGATACAATTTAGGGCCAATTTTATTTATAATCTTTTTAAATGATCTTTTTTATTTTTTAAAAGATTGTTATATATATGTATATGCTGATGATATATAATTTATAAATCAGGTTTAAATTTGGAGATTGTGAATAAAACTTTACAGGATAATTTCAATATTTTACAAAAATGGCTACATGATAATAAACTTGTTCTTAATAATGAAAAAACAAAAGGAATATTAATTAAACCCAAAAAGTCTTATTTGAAATTTTAAAGGCTTTGAAGTTTATTTAATTAGAAGTACTTTAATTGAGAAAAATAATGTAAAATATTTACTGTATATAGTTGCTTAAGTAACCATTTTTTTTTTAATATGCTAATACTCATATTATAAAAAAAGAAAAGAAAAATTATTTATAAGAAATGTTTTGCTTGGCAGTGCTGACAGTGTTGATCATTATATGGATCTTAAGAGTTAATATTCGTTTTCTTTCGTTTGTTAGGAAAATGTTCAAATGTTAAAATCAGATCTTTATGTCTTTTCTTTTCTTTTCTTTATGTCATCCAATTTTTTCTTCAGTTATGACAACATAAAAGGTTTTATGAGGTTAACTTTTTCATCTGAAAGAAGCCTAAATGTGAAGATTCGATGCTGCAGGTTGCAGGCAAGAATGCGGTTGAAATCAAATAATAAAGCATACCGGTACTATACAGGAAGCCAAAGTAATCAGTCAAATGATAAGAAATACTCTGACGGAAATGGAAATCCCAATACCAAGACGGAGTTAAGCTAGGTGAATACAAATTATACAGAATATCTGTTTACACGAGTTATTACATTGATACCAGTTCTACGTCACAACTCACAAGATCCACGCGCAGGCCACATCGAATGCATTATGGAATTTCCCATTAAAACACGTGTGGAGCTATTCGTAAGCGTCACTGTGAAAGGCTGTGGTAACAAGTGCTACGACTACAGTGCACTCTCTCTATCTGAACACTCTCTAATGTGAACACCCCGGTATTATGAACACATTACGACGGTCCCGGCGAAACGAAAAAGACTTAACTCTCTGTATTCTAAACATCCTCTAATCTGAACACCCCAGTATTACGAATGCTACTTTTGATCCCCATTCTACCTTTACCTCTCTTTAAATTGAATATGTGTTTGCAATCGCAAATTGGGGAATTCCCCCAGCATGGAAATTCGGAGAAATGTCCCCCCCCCCCCACTGACAGATAAGAGATTAACAGGTGTTAGAGGGAGTAGTCAAAAAAGGATTTTTGTTTTTTTTCCGCACATCTGGTTGGACAGCATTATCACTTGTTTCTTCCGTTGTGCTCGGCACAGGAAATTTTTTTTCGCTATTTCGCTATCGTTGCAGGGAAAGAAGCACAGCACTTATGCACATATGTCAGAAATTAAGTAGGAAAACATACAAAAAAAATGAAAAACAGAAAGAAGCTTCAGGAAAAATATAAAGTTGTTCGAAAATTAAAATCAAAAATAAGTCAAAGGAAAATTGCATTTGAGTTCGGAATTGAGTCAGAGTTGGTTTCTGGATTTAATATTGAATATAGAAGTGAAGGTTTTGCTTTAATTTTTATAGCATTCAGTAGGCAAGTCAATGCCATCAGCAAGAAAAAGAAAGAAATTACAGCTGCTTTTGAAGCAAATGAACCTTCCCCAAAGTGTCTATACAGTCTATAAACTCACTATGTACATGCATTTCCCATCTCCCTCTACAATGAACACTCCCATGATCTGAACAGGTCGCTCCCATGAGTGTTCAGAATAGAGAGAGTGCACTGTATATATAATGCTGCAAACGCGACAACGAACTGCATATTGGCAATTATCCCACTATGAACGAGGTCGTATGGAAGGCCTTCGAGAGGGTGGATTTTCATTTCGTGAGATTAAGGCAAGTATCGGTCGAGACATGTCCACCGTGTATAGCTGTAAGAACAATGGTCCCGGGAAGGCAATGCTACCAGAAGACAGCAGTCTTCGGCACATTCGCAGAGTGGCCTCGGCAGATCGCTTGCGTTTGCAGCGGAAATTCAAGCCGAAGAGAGATCCGGCGTCACCACAAGAACTGTTCTGATTCATCTACTGGAGACTAAAACAACAATATGACCCTTTACCCAAAATAATGGGTTTTGAGTATAAATCAGGCAAAAAAAAATTACAAACATCAATCAGCAGGAAAGGAACAAAAAAAAATGAAAAAGATACATAGTTAAACAAAGTAATCCTACAAAAACTAAAAAGTATTAATAAAATATTAATATAATTAAGAATTTGTAAATTCCAGTCATGGGGTTAAAATGAAACCAACAACAGACCAACAACCAAAAAAAAATCAAATAATTTAAACTAAAAACAAAATTATAAATAAAACCGAAAACACGCACGGACTGACAAAACATTTCATCCAACTTAGCCGATTAACCGGGGGATACAAATGGTAGGACCGCACCCATCTCGGATAGATCGTCAAAGACCCTACCCATCCAAGAGCGGTAAAATTCGCGATCCACCTGCTACATTTCCCGATGCCCAAAAATGCTGAATCGTCCGATTAGACAATAAATAAGAAGAGAAAAAAAAAAGTTTTAATTACAAATGAGGTGTAAAACAAAGATAAAAGTTTTACCACCACCACAAAACACTGGGACAAACAGCTACAATCACACAGGGTCAAGCCCATCCGCCGCATTGCTGCCGAACCCCCGGAAAGTAGAGAACAAAGTAAGTACACACACACACACCAAAAATAAACTGTAAAAAAAAATAACATCGTTTCAAAGTTAAAAAGAAAACAACTACATGGACAGTAACTTGTTACAGTAAGAAGTAAACTCCTCTTTTAATTGGCAGCAGGGACCCCATTTGTAATAAGTAATTTTCAAAGTTATTTCTTAGCTGCATTCGGAGAGGGTGTATACAACGACAAAGGACGTGTTCTGCACTCTCAACCTACTGCAGCGTACAATATCGACATGATAATCTAAATTTGTAGATAATCTAAATTTAAAAAGATAAGACTGGAAATTCCCACGACTGGTTAAAAATTGGTTTAAATAAAAGTTATTATAAAGAAGGCCCTCATGAACGACCTTGATGTATGAGAATAAGTCCCAACCCTTTGAGGATTCATTACGGTATGTCTGCCACATGGCAGAACACTCGGTGTCATAATTAAACCAGAGAAGCTACGAGAAAGGAACCGAAAAAAGGTAATGTTATGAATAGAAGTAGCTAATTTGACTTCCTCATCAGCCTCCTCATCTACTGGAGACTAACCTCCGCTCTAAGCGTCCAGTGCTCTGTTAGCCACACTCCTGCCCACCGTTCAATTCGTCTTCAGTCATGTCGAGCAAGAGCCTTTGGAGGACAGAATGAAACTCACGCTATTCACGGACGAGAACCGTTTCTGCCTGGGTGTCAGTGATGAACGTACACGGGTCAGGAGGTCTAGTGAACGTTTGTTGGTAAGCTGCATTCGTTTGTCAACATACCATACCGATCCCAGACATTATGGTATAGGGAGGGATTTCGTATGATAACGGGACCCCACTGTAGTTATCTCTAACATCATTACGACGAACATCAGAATGGTTTACATCAGAATGCTGATCGAACCCGTTGTACAATCGTTCAGGAACTGTATTGAGGGGCGCCTGTTTCAACAGAATAACGGTCGTCTCCATACCGCAGCTGCAACCTTACATGCTCTCCGAGATGTTAGCGTGTTATTCTGGCAAGATCGCCAGATCTTTCGCCAACAGAGCCTGTGTGAAACTTGACTGGATGAAGAATCCGGGCTCATCCGCAACCGACAAAGAGCCTTCAGACCGTACAGGTGTAGCAGGCGTGAAGCAAATTCCCACAGGATGACATCCGACACCTCTACGATTGGATGCATACGCGTATGGACGCCTGCATTAGATGTGGCGATGACTACAGTGGGTACTGAAGTCGACAACATTTCAGTTTCTTATGGCACTGCACGCGCATCATGCGAATTGTAACTGGTATCAATCTAATAACTCATGCAGACAAATATTTTGTGTAATTTTCATTCAACTGGCTTAACTCCGTCTTGGTGTTGGGATTTCAGTTTCCCTCATTGTAATATTATGGATATATATTGTCACTTACTTTGAAATGCTATTGATTGAAAATGAGCTTACACCTAGCTATGGGGTATTTCATCATTTTGATCAGAGGCAGGACAAATACTTCCCTGATTGTGTCTGTATAAAAACTTAAACTTCCTATATAAACTTCTTATTCTTAAAAGTTTATAAGAAACTTCTTATTCTTTAAATTGAAGGTCTTCACAGTTTACTTGCAGCAACTAAAAGTTTGAAATCTTAAATTTTTAAAAAATGTGAAAGTTTTTAATATTAAAATGTATTGTAAACAAAAGAGTTGTAAACAAACTGTATTATTTTCTCCAAAAGTGATCTAATAAAAATTTATAATTTCAATCTAATTTAAGTGATTTTTCGTGTACAATAAGAAAAAATCATATTCATTAGTAAAATTAGAGTAAAATTAGTTTGCAGTATACCGATGCATTTGATTAATTCCTTATGTTTTTATCATTTAGATCCTAAAACATCTTTAAATCCTTAAAGAAAAAAAAAAATAAGACAGAAGGTTAAATTGCATCCACTTCAAGAAAATCTTCCCTTTTTAGTTAAATTGTATGAGCCTTAAATTCTGTTTAAAATACTAACCTATTTTCAAATGTGTATTATTGAAAAGCGTGAGCCCATTCTTGTAAAGATGCAAGCACATAAATTCAGTTCAAGGAACTGAGAGGAGCTATAACTTCAGCGGGAAAAACCTGAGCTGGATCATTTTAATTGTCCTGAAAAAAAAAACAGCAATTAAGTGACAAGGAAAAGATCTTATGAAAACAAATAATATCTGGTTTTTGAACGTTTTCAAGCAAGGACAACCAAATACGGAAAAGTAATATTAAAAAACGACAGTTTTGAAGACTAAAGATTCTCTTGAGTGATATGTCAAAACTGGTTCAAAAAAAGACTACCTGACCTCCAACTACAAATACTCAAAAAAATAGTAACAGAAGGGAAAAATATGCAACGAACTGCGATGTTTCATGAAGGTAAATAATAAGATAAGGTTTGTCCCAAGGCTTACAGCCCTTAGGGTTCTAGAGGTAGGGCCTAGATGAGGTCAACGGGACTGAGATGGTAGCCAGCCCAGCATTCGCCCGCCTTTACCCCCCCCCCCAGGAAAGAAACCCGGTATCATTCTACCAAAGGGTGGGTAGACCCTAAAACCCGTTTATAGGAGAAAGAGTGTGGAAAAACCACCGCCCTCCGCCGAGGTCGGGGATCGAACCAGCAATCAAGCGTCCTACCACTTCGGCTACGGGGGCTTCTTTCATTGTGAAGATCCTAATATTTTTAAGGATCTGTTGGTTCAGTATTAGATTCTGGACTGTGAATGGAGATCGAGAGTTTTCTACAGTTTTTTTAATTTCTCCACAGTTTTAACAAGACCTTCATTTCTTTCCCGGGAATAAAGGCGGACGAGCATGAATCCAATCTCACTTTTCCCGAAGATTACTGAATTGTCGGAGCGTTTCATAATATGGCGCTTTTCTCATTATTTAAGCCCAAATTTTATGCATCATCACTACTGGTAATAAATAATAGTAATCTTGATCTGTCCCACCCTCTCATCTTTCTTTGGCACAGATATTTCTGGTTCTTTGAGGAGCTGTCGCACTTCCTAGACTGTTTTTATTCTTGTGAGAAAGAGGACGATTACCTGAGATAAAGGGATCTGAGGAGTAGACGAGGAGTAGATTTACTACATCTTGTATTTTATTTATTACATTTTTCTTGAAATTTTCTGCTTGTGACTTACGAAATTTTCAAGATGTTTGTTTCTTATCTCTTGGGCTTCTTCCGAGACGGCTAATAGACTATATTCAATCACTCTTACATCATGGACTTTATATTGATAAAAACCATGCTTATAAAGCAGGGGTCGGCAACCTTTTGTTGTAAGAGGACCAAATATTTTATGTGGGGATTACTGAGGGCCGCACTTGGGCCAAAAACGAAAATCTTATTTTAACAACCAAAAAAAAAAAAAAAAGGAAAATCTTAAGACGCCTGGCGGGCCGCATGCCGACTTGGGTTGCCGACCGGTGATTTCCAGGATAACATTTTTGTTCCTTGTGTTTACGGATCAAATTCATTAGGATTTACACATAGGATAATCTTAAATAGGTAAATCATTCTTTGTTAATGCCAATATTTGCTGCAGAAAGTTCAGGGTTCTGCAAAAATTAATGAGCTCTATTGGAATTCCAAGTTCCTCCAGGTATTGGTTGATCCACGAACACACCCACTTCAAACTTCTAAACTTTTGACATTTTTTTTTTTCTTATTTTTACCCATTCCTTTTCCTCCTCTAACTTACATTAGATGACAACTAGAACCTTAAAGAATCTAATCAAACTATACAGAATCTTTAAGTCCTGTCATCTACAACATCGTTATTTTCCTTCTCATGGTTCATTTGTTTAAAAACGAAAGTAACAAGTTTGAGAAAAGGAGCGGAGTTTACCGTCCACCATTGTTAATAAAAATTCTGATTTTACGCTACATTTCATCCAGTTTATTTCTACTCATATCATACTTACGTAAGTATTAATGGATATGAGGAACGAATTAATGGGTGTGAGTTAATACTTGTTCCACTACACTTTTAAATTCTCTTACAGTCACTTCTTTTGACTCCTTTTCGAGTAAGTTTATATTCCGGAGTATCTGGTGGAGAAGAATCCGGGATTGCGTCATGAAATGGGATTTCCAGAGCCATAATTTAGCTGTCGTAGCACCATTGAAATTACAACACATTTGAGTCATCTTGAGCCTTGTTTTGTTCTCCAGATGTAAATATTTGTTTCTATTGTGTTGACCCACCACTGCCACCAAACTGCCATTTCAAAAGCTAATCATTGATAGTTTTCATTCTCAAATACAAATAAAGCACAATTAGTTTTCGCGCCAAAATCAAAATTTAGGAGTTGGAATATGGTCAGACAATACGACTTACAGCGTACTGTCATTACAGTGAAGGCAATCATTGTTTCAGTAACAATTGAAATGACTTTTATCCAACTAGATCTACAATTCGAATCAATGTATATGGTTCGGGCTGCGAATGTAAAGCTACATTGACAATATTACAAACACTACGGAGATTTTTCCTTCTATTATTTTCGGAGCTTATTTAAAAATCAAAGAAAAAAATCTACATTTAAAGAAAATATTTATTAAAAACGCATGAAAGGATTTTAAGCTTATTAGAAGAAAAATATTTTTTTTTTCCCAAACAAAATTTTACCTTGAAAGCCTCAGTGAAAATTTTTGTTAATAGTTAGTAGTTAGTTGTCAATAATACCATCCAGGAACTACATGAGAATATGACTTATTTGAATCTTTTAAACTAACAATTTTATTTTTTATTTCTGATTAAATTTTACATGGAAGTTTTTTGAAACTAATTTTAAGATGATTGTCAAACTATATTTTCAAGCCTTCAATTATTTAGGAGGCTCATTATGTGGAAGTTGTGGAATTATTCGCAGATACTATTCAATAGCGAATACTAAGTATTTCACAGCCACAGTGGATGAAAAGAAAAGAATAGCCTTGTGTTCCTTCAAAAGTGAATCAGTGAATTGCTTTGATTTAGATTTACTTGAAGAATTCAGTGCTGTCATTAAAGTAGTAAAACTGGCAAATACTTGCAATGGCTTAATTTTTACTTCGGCTACTCCAGGGATATTTTCTTCTGGGATAGATATTAGAGAATTGTAGGAACCTAATCCAGACTGATTGAAGAAGTGTTTGCTTGCTGCCCAACAAGAGTTTTTGGATTTATATGGAAGTAGATTAGTGACTTTTGCTGTAATTAATGGGCATTGTGTTGCATATGGCTGTCAACTTGCAATGTCATGTGATTATCGCATTATGGCCGGCCTGCCTACAACATTGGACTTAACGAAACGAGGGTTGGAATTGTTGCTCCTTGGTGGTATCGAGATACCATGAAGACAATTCTTTCACTTCGGATAACGGAGATTGCTCTGACTTTAGGAAAACTATACAGTGGTAAAGAGGCCTTCCAGAAAGGGTTAGTGGATTGGCCTGTAGAGTCCGATTAACAGTATTAAGGCATTTCTGTTCTCAGATAACAATTTCTAAAAATGTGGATTCTGTTTCGTTGATTTCCAAGAAAAAGCGTAGGATTATTCCTAAGATATAGGCAGGTTATACTTCTGCGAGTAAACTTAGCTCGATGGTGACGTCACAACCATTAGCCATTCACAGCGCATTTTCCTAAAATCCAACCTAATATTCTATTAACTTTTGACTCTGGACAAAAACATGATTAACGCTAGTCAGAATGGCGCACAATTTAAATTATTCTGAATGTTTACTATATTTCTGGTATTTTTATTTAATTTTTGCGGACGGCGGTAAACCGAGTTTAAATGAAACGACGTGACTGAAACAGCAGTTTGCACTATAGCTTTCCAATCAAGAAAATAGGTTTACTTTCTTCAAAAACGCAACATTTCTTCCATTTTCGGATGCATTTTCGGAGGGGAAGTTTACGATCCTATCTACCATCCCCCGAACTCGGTACGCCAATGATATTGAATTACATATTTGTTATTTTCTTTATTTTCATGAAGTCTTTTGATCAATGAAGATTTTTCTTTCTTTGTAATCTGCTGGTCAGGATGACCAACCGTCCCGATATGGCCGGGAAAGTCCCGATTTAGAATTGAATGTCTCGCTTCCCGATCTTGGAATGAATTGCCCCGCAATGTGATTTTGTAATTTTGAGGGGTTTTTTTGCTTCGGTTGTTCCGCTTAAAGATTTTAGAAATATGCCACCCTGCTGCTGGATAAAATCCAACTCCCAGTTCACATAAATGGCGTGGAAAGAAATCTACGTCAGTCTTTCATCTATCGGAAACCCGCTGATTTAATCTGATTGTTTTCCTCTTACAGCGAATTAACTCAGAGGCTGAAAGTTTTTTCCCGAATGCTATTACAGGGTGCAAAACTTCCCGGAAGTTTTCATCCTGTTTTCTCTTCAATGAAGGCATCTGTTATTTTCCTCAGCTGTTAGAGAATGAAGTTACTTCGACATTTTTTATTACCTCATCACGGATTTCTACATCGATGACATTCCCCGTAATAAGTCTGATTCTAAATCCTCACTTACAATTATTTCATTGAAGATTCTTAGTCAGATGATCGTCATAGGCACAGGAATGAACAAACAAAGATACTTTGAAATTACATAACAATCTTTGGTTGAACTAAAGTGGCAATTCCCGCTTTCAACACTGTATCTCTTTCAGATTATGGAGAATTAAATTAGTTTATACGTGACTCCATTATCGAAGAGATGATGACTCCTCTGAAAGGATCTGAGAGCTAATTGTAAATATATTTGATAAATTGTTGTATAAATTTTACGCTATTTTGTATACGTATATCTAACAATACGTACGGATGAGTAATTACATTACTGTAATATAAAAAAAAAGACGCCTAAGCCTAGTCAATAAAGGTAATTCAGTAAAAAGAAACTTCATTTACTCATCGTTTTGTATTTGTAAGCAACTGTTCAGTCTCTTTCGGGCTCCAGTACCAGGGACTGATGGACATTCCCTCCTAAAGTTGGGGGCGTGCTGTCTGAATATAAGCACTGTCTTGATTTTTTTTTTTCTAAACCAGTCAAGTTATAATTAGGCATCTCAATTCCAAAGAAATTAAGTAATCAGGGGAGAATAGCAAAATGTCTGAACACGGTAATAATAAAAAGTATTAATTAGATGAAAAACAATTTAAACCAATTATCTTAAATCCAGATTAAGAAATAAATTAAAACAGCTAATTTACACTGAAGATAAAGGAAAACAAAATTGAAAATATCTATATAAATAGGATTTTAAACAAACAAAATTATAAATCATCACCACTAACACGAATAAATGTACGAACTTAAAATGCATTTATTACAAATGCAAATGTTTCGATAAATAACGTCTTCTGTTTATCAAACCTACAAATAATTACAAATTTTTACATTGTAATAAATGTATTTTAAGTTCATACATTCATTCGTGTTAGTGGTGATGATTTGTAATATTATGAATTCTAAAAGAGAAGGAATTAAGAAGAAGTATGGTATGTACTTATAAACAAAATTATGTATAAAATGAATGCAATACAAAAACTAAATATCAGAAAATCACGTAAAAATAAAAATAAAAAGTAAATTCAAAATTAAAGATTAAAACATGTTAGATAAAGAAACTTACTATTTTTTTTAACAATCACCAAAGCTTTTGAAGAAATTCGTCAATTCCATCAAGGTAAATGAGAAATTTGCAAAGGTTATATTCCCAAATTACCGGGAAAAGGTTGCTATTATAGAGGTGATGCGTTTGGATATAAACAGCTATCAATAACAAATCAAATTTAGTAAAAGCTTCCTACAAGACTGTCACTTCCTCAGATAAATTAGGGATATGACCCGATTTATTATTATTTATTTATTTATTTATTTATTTATTTATTTATTTATTTATTTATTTATTTAT
>JAFIDM010000001.1:84699448-84771691 GCA_023159025.1 Thereuonema tuberculata
CATCAACAGCTAGTACACAAACACTCACTTATTAAGAACATGGCCCCAGATTACAAGTACACACCACAAAGCGTACTAGGGTCACCCTCACATAAGCTATATTGGGACCGCCCCATTCACACGGACAAAGCTATACATCACAACAGACCTGACATCACACTTGTTGATAAGGTCAACAAACAGACCTATCTCATTGATATTGCAGTGCCTATCAGCAAGAACATGCAGAAAACTCACGCAGACAAGATCGGTAAATACACCGATCTAGCACACGAGCTCCAGAAGCAGTGGAGGCAGGACCGAGTACGTGTTGTACCCATCGTCCTGTCCGCCACTGGTCTGGTGCCTCACACATTGCATCACAGCCTCAGCACACTAGGACTTCATAAAAACACTTACTCACAACTGCAGAAGGCTGTGGTACTCAACACAACATGCACAGTTAGGAAATTTATGAACCCAACCACACATCCCTAATCATTCTTGCACACGTCTTTACACTTGGCAATATGTACTTTGGTCCTTGACCCGTCATATCGTTTTTGCTGGGAAAACCCAAGGTTTGAAACATAGAAACATAATAATGATATTTTTATAATATTTTTATTATTTTATTAGTAATGATAATACAGTACAGTCTCGTTAGGGACAGAGAAATCCCTATCAACAGTTCTGGCAATTAAGTAAGAACAATTTTATATTAATTTTTAAAATAAAATCAGTAATAATAATTAACATCATTGTGCCGTGCCGGCGTGGTCGTGCGGACTCAGGCGTCGGTCTGCCGTGCGGCCTGTGTGCCGGTACCCGGGTTCAAATCCCGGTGGAGAGCATGGATGTTTCATCTTTCTTCTTCTGTGTTTCGTCCGTTTATCCCCTGGGACTTACTATCTCAGGGTTATTTCTGGACGGGATGTGAATCTCGTCCCCCTTCTTGAATTTCCTAGCCTCACCCTGACGTTGTCAGGTAGGGCTAACCCGTGGTCCATAGTTGGCCAAAGTCGATGAAAGAAGAAGAATTAACATCATTATCCAACTATAATATCTACAAGAGTTATAATATAGTCATTAATAACATTCATAACAACCAATAATTATTATAAAAGTGATTCATGAGATTTACACAATAGATTTTAGATTCGTATATCAACATATAATTTACAATGATAATAATAGGGTTTTAAAGAAAAGTTCAATTTAAAAGGATTGAAAAATAACAGTGTTTTATCTAATCCATTTTTTAACTTCCGTTTGACAACTGAAATATTTTGATTATCATCAAATACATTCATATTTATCAATGGATGAGACCAAGTTATTCACTTATATTTATATTTATGTTGTTTTGTTGATCAATCTAAAATCAGATGGGCTATTTCTACATTTAAACCCTTCAAAGCCCTAGGTATGGACGGTATTATCCCAATGCATTTGCAAGAAGGATTGGATATCGTTACACCGATTCTCTGCCGGATTTTCAGGGCAAGTATAGCACTAGGGTATCTCCCGTTACAGTGGAGACAAACCAGAGCTGTCTTTATTCCTAAACCTAGCAAACCAAGCTATACGCAAGCTAAGCCTTATCGACCTATCAGCCTTACCTCTTTTTTGCTTAAAACTCTAGAGAAGTTGGTTGATAGATACATAAGAGATGAGATTCTTATATCTTATCCTCTCGCCAGTCAACAATTTGCCTATCAGCAAGGTAAATCGACTGAAACGGCTTCTCATCGTATTGTGATACTGTTGGAGAAAGCCCTTGAGCATAAGGAATTTGCTTTAACCGTTTTCATGGATATTGAGGGGGCCTTCGATAGAATCTCTATAGAGCCTATTGATGCAGCCACTCACAATCATGGAATTAACCCTACCTTACGGCGATGGTTGAGATCAATTCTAAGTGAACTTGTGGTCATATCCTCACTTCTCGGGGACACCTTAGCGGTCGCTACCAATAGAGGTTGCCCGCAGGGAGGGGTTCTCTCTCTTTTGCTGTGATGCCTTGTGGTGGATGAACTGCTGGTGTCTCTTGGGAGGTTTGGGTGTGGCTGCATTGGTTATGCGGATGACATCTCAATAGTCGTTAGAGGTAAATTCCCTAAACCGTATCAGAAGTTATGCAGGACGCTTTGTTACTGGTTGAAAAGTGGTGTAAAAAAGTAGGTCTTTCAGTCAATCCTGACAAAATGACCTTGATACCTTTCACAAGGAAAAAGAACTTGCACGAGCTGCAAGCTCTTACCTTCTTTGATAGGAAGCTTACCATCTCTTCGGAAGTCAAGTATTTGGGTTTTATACTTGACCAAAGAATGACTTGGAGACAACATTTAGAGCACTCGATTACGAAAGCAAAAAGAATCTTTTGGTCGTGTCGGTTTGCTATTGGTAAAACCTGGTGTATCACCCCAAAGGTTATGCACTGGATCTACACTACGATCATTAGACCCATTCTCACATACGCTGCGGTGGTATGGTGGCCAAGGGTCAAACTTAAAACAGCTCAATGCGAGCTCAATAAGCTACAAAGAATGGCGTGCATAGGTATCACAGGGGCAATGAGAACTGCACCCACGGCTGCAGTGGAATTGCTACTGGGATTCTTGCCACTACATTTACATATTGAGGCTGAAGTCACTCTGGGAACTTTAAGGCTTAAGACTGCGGGTGAGTGGTATTCTACCCACTCGGCAAGCAGTCAAACAAAACTCTACACACAGTATTCGAGTCAGGAGTCTGTCCTGCTAATGACAACTGATAAAATGCTTCCCTAATATTACTTTGAAAGACCATTCAGCATACATTTCCCAAGCAGAGCTGAGTGGGATTCTGGATCAATTCCTATAATCACAGATGAATCTGTTTGGTATACGGATGGATCCAAGCCCGCCAATGGCTCCGGAGCAGGTGTGTATTACCTAACTGGCGGGTATGGTTTTTCTTATAACCTAGGTAATTTCACAACTGTATTTCAAGCAGAAATCTTTGCAATTCTTGCTTGTACCGGCATCTGTTTGGACAGAAACATCAGGAATAAGAATATTTATATTTTTTTCTGATAGTCAGGCAGCACTGAATGCTCTGAATCAGTCCGCATTACTTCTAAGATCGTTTTCGATTGCCTCAAAACTCTGGCTTTACTGGCACAATTCAATAAAGTTCATCTTTTTTGGGTGCCAGGACACAGTGGTCATGAAGGCAATGATAAAGCCGATTCCTTCGCTAAGAAAGGCTCGGAGATGACCTTTTTAGGTCCGGAACCTGTTATTGGCTTATCCAATAACATTATTAGGAATATCTTTCTTAAGAAAATGAGAGCTCTACAGCTCAAGCTATGGCACAGGCTTAAGGGAGAAAGACAAGCCAAGATGCTAATTCAAGGACCAAACAACAAACGTTCCTCCGAACTTTTAATGTTACGGAAAAAAGAACTTGGTATTGTTGTTGGTCTACTTACTGGGCATTGTCGTCTCAATAAGCATTTATGGCTTTTGAACTTAAAAGACAACCCAGTCTGTAGGAGATGTGATTCAGAAGATGAGACTTCCTGACACATCTTATGTAATTGTGAATATTACACAGCGCTCAGACATAAAATCCTAGGATCTTTTTTCTTAGGATTTGATTAAGGTCCCTACTGGCATTTTCCGTAGCTACTGGTCTTTTTGGGGATTAAGGTTGGGGAAAGTACAATAGACCTTAGGTCGCGGTGCTAGGTGTATTTACCACCCATCTTATACATTACGTTATATTACATTACATTACATTACATTATGTTGTTTAAAAACCTTTCTATTTTATAATTTATATTTCTTAAACCATAATTATTATTTATGTATGGATAGATTAATTTAATATTACTTTCTTTCCTTAGATTATAATTTTGTGTATTATTATTTTTTATCCTCCATACTTCATAATAATTTTGAAGTATTATGTTATAGATGAATTTTTGTTTTGGAAACAATATTCCATATTTATTTAAGAAATAATTTCTTTTTTGAATATTATTCCAAATTTTTTTAGAAAAAATTAATTTTAATATTTTTGTTTGGAGTATTTTTAAACTTTCGAGATTAATTTCATTTGTATTAGCCCATATGTTTACTCCATAATTTAAGAGAGAATCGAATAAAGCATAATAGATATTATGCTATTTAATGCTATTTAAGATTTAATATCATGCTATTTAAGAATTTTTGTTTTCAGTGGTAATGTATTTTTTATGTAGTGAAAAATATAGATGGTTGAGTTTAATTTTTTATGTATAATATTTATTTGGGTATTCCATGTAAATAAGTTATTTATAGTAATTCCCAAATATTTAAAATTATTTACAATATCAATTCTAGAGCATGTGGTACAATTGTTTGATTGTTTATGTAGACATATATGTGAATGAAAGTAGATTTTTGGATTGCAGTTTGTCAATAGTTTTTTTGGTCTGATGATCATACATTTTGTTTTTTCTTTGTTTATTGTTAATTTGTTGTCATGCATCCATTTTTGAAGAATATTAAAATTTTCTTGAATAATATTATTTGCAATTAGTGGATCTATATTTACAGTGAAGAGTACAATATCATCTGCATATATGTACATATAATAATTTTTTATCAATAGGAAGAGATCATTAATATAGATTATAAACAACATTGGTCCTAGATTTGAACCCTGTGGGACACCATAATTGATTTTTTTCCTCTTACTTATGTTGTCGTTAATGTTAACATATATTTTTCTATTACTTAGATAATTATTTATTATTTGTAAAAAGTCACCTCTAATTCCAATATTATTTAATTTATTTATTAATAAATTATGATCTATTAAATCAAATGCTTTACTGAAATCTATTGTTATAAGAATTATAAAATTATTTTTATTTAATTTACTATTTATATAGCTGCTGAAGGTTTCTAATAATTTATTAGTATTTTTTGATCTTTGATATGCATATTGATTTTTATTTATTATGTTATAAGCTTTTGTGAATTCTTGTATCTTTTGTATTAAATATTTTTCTACAATTTTATTGATTGTGGATCGTATGGCTCTCTCTCTCATCCATTACAGCTTCCAACCTGAGGCTGGGTCTGTTGGGAACATAAGCCTCTCCACCTAGTTCTTATCTCCCACCATCTTTCCGCTGTCACCCTGTTCCAGTCCTGCCCCCTCTTTCGGACACATTCCTCCACTCCTCTAATCCATTTATCTCTTGGTCTTCCCCTTGGTCTTTTCTTCTGTATTCTCATCTCATGCATCCTCCTGGGAATCCTCTTCTCCTCCATTCTCTTTAAGTGCCCATACCACCTCAATCTAGATGCCTCAATCCTTTCCTGCAGGGGCTCCTCTTTCACTATCTCCCTAATCCTTTCGTTCCTCACCCTATCTCTTCTAGTAACTCCTAACCTACCCCGCAGGAATTTCATCTCACAAGCCGTCAATCTGCTAACCTCTCTTTTCTTCATTACCCAAGTTTCCGATGCGTATGTCAGTATAGGGACGTAATAGCATCGGTACAACACTTCTTTACTTTTTTGCGGGACATCCTTACTCCACATCAAACTCCTGACGCATCTTAGAAAAGCTTCTGCCTGTCTGCCACGTTCTGTGATCTCTCTGTCATTTCTTCCATTCTCCTCCACCACACTTCCCAAGTACTTGAAACTTTCCACCCTCTTCAGCAGTCCTCCTCCAAGAGTAATCCCACTCACCGGTCTATTTCTCTTCCTGGTCGTCAACAGAATCTCACATTTACCCGTGTTGAATCTCATCCCATATTCTCCCACCGTTGTATGGCTATAGGACGATAATTTTCAATTTGAAATTGGCTATTTTTTTTTGTGTATTGGTATTATTTTAGATACAGTAAAACCCCGTTATTACGCTCGTCAAGGGACCATGGCCTACAAGCGTAATAAGCGGGATAGCGCTATAGACGGGAAATGATTTATGAGATGAGGAAAGATTTGGACACCATTTTACAGGAAACATACATGATTCTGCAATAGATAAACTGCAAATAAGAGCTTATTTCCTATTAAAAAGATCTTTGATTGTGGTTTGCCGTGTGTGTGTGCTACTGTTATGAATTATGACATTTTCAATGCGGTTCAGGTAACTATTAACGTCAATTAATACACCACTAGGAGCAATACTAATATATTTCGTAGCAGATTTAGTGCACACTTTACTTTTTTACGTTTGAGTCACCCTTATCTGCATCGGTAATTGCATCCCTGTTTTTCATTATTGTTCGCAGACTGGACGAGGGAATTCCTAGAGATTCTGCGAAATCCTCCTGACTTCTGTAGAATTCTCGTCGTACTTACGGAGAATCTGCAATTTTTCACTTACAGAAAGGGATTTCCACTTCGACATTTTGCACAACTGTATCACAGACCCGCACTTCACAGAGTTCAAGGATTCCCTCCTACCAGGGAAAGAAAAGAATCTTTACAGTGTTACATTTCTTTTGATACAAAATTTCCGATATAAAAAAGCGCTACAAGCGGGATTTGAAGCGTTATAAAAGGGTAAATGTATACAGAGATATAAAGAAAATTCCAGGGACCATATAAAAAGAGCGTAAAGAACGGGATAGTGCTATAAGCGGGAGCGTAATAACGGAGTTTTACTGTATTTTTAATTGATTAGGATACGTTTTTGTGTGAATAATTTTTTTTATCAATATAGCGATGATTTTTGAAAAAACAACCTTTATTATTTTTATTTCTTTAATGGATATTAAATCTAATCCAACTGAATTTTTATTTTCCATTCTATTTATTATATTTAAAATTTCTTGTTCCGTTGGTTCATTGATAATGATTGATTGTGTTTTTAATTGGTGTATTATAATTTTCATTTATTATTTTTTCATTACAGTTTATATTATACATATCACCTATTGATTGAAAATATTCACAAAATTTATCAGCTAAGGTTTTTTGTTTATTTATTCCATCCATTTCTAATAATAATAATAATAATAATAATAAAATACTTGAGAGAATTTAAAGCTTACTTTCCTTCAAAATTAATCTCTATTTTTAAAGGTGAAAAACACAACTGAAAAGCCTGTGTTTGTTTTTTAAATTAGAATATTTGCTGAATACAAAAGTAGACATTTTTTTTTTCATTTCTGAAAAGAATGAATTAAATCCGCATTATTTACTTATCTTTCTTTAAAGTCGATTATTTTAAGCATATCGCGTTTAATCTCATTAATAATTTTTATCGATAATTACTTTTCAATGAGGATTTTTTTGTTTGGAGCTAATCTCAATCAGAATCTACGAGGCTTGTTTTTTAAGTAAGTACCGTTTTGCAATAAAACCAAAACTAGTAAAGAAACTGTCAAAAAAATTTTTATATTTTATTCCTGAAACATTAAGCTATTTTTCAACATAATTTCCTTGTTTGTGTAAACACGTATCACAGCGTTATATCAGTTTTTGTACACCGATGTCATAGCAATCAGCCGCCGATGAAGACAACCAGGATTCAACCGCTGTTTTCCCTTCTTTGTCTGTTTCCAACCGTTTACCACCGAGAAACTCTTTCAGGAAGCACATTTGTGGAACTTCCAATGACAAAATGGAAATCCTTAATCGCCTGTCTCCAGGAATTTTGATATCAACTGCGCGTACCAAATCATCTGTGATTACAGAAGGTCGCGCCCCGACTTTGTTTCATCATGAACATTACCACACCCATCTTTGAACAATCTCACCCTTTTACCACTTTTCTGGCTCTCATTGCATTAGGGCCCGTACACAGGAAGAGTTTCTCGGTGGTAACGATTGGAAACAGACGAAGAAGGGAAACAGCACAGCGGTTGAATCCTGGTTGTCTTCACCGGCGGCTGATTGCTATGACATCGATGTACAAAAAATGATATAATGCTATGATACGTGTTTAAACAAACAAGGAAATTATGTTGAAAAATAGCTTGATGTTTCAGGAATAAAATATAAAAAAAAAAAAATTGACACTATCTTTACTAGTGTTGGTTTTATTACAAAACGGTACTTACTTAAAAAACATGCCTCGTACTTTTCCATTTCAAATATAAAATTTTAGATCATTTCTATTCCTTAAATATACAGACAGTTTTCAAAAGTTCCATTCACAGGTTCAACAATTATTAGGACAGACTGACTGATTTGATGACCCTCACTTCCTAGAATAAGTAAACTACAAAATATTTTTTTAAAAAAACTAGTTTGCTACCCGTCGCTTTGCTCCGGAAGCCTCGCTTATGTAACGGAAAACAACTTTTATTTATTAAAAAAACACACACACACACACACACACACACACACACACACAAATTACATCAAGTAAACTAAAACTAAAATTTTTAAAGTTTTTTTTTTGTTTTTTTTTAATTTTTGATGTCTGTATTCTCTCAATGCACGACTGCTTTGAGAACCAGCGTGTGAATCATATATTTATGATAAATTTTTATTTTTTGTAGAGATCAGAATGTAATCCTCGTTGTCTAATGGCTAAGACGTCTAACTTCGGAGCAGAAGGCTGCATGTTCGATTCCCGTAGCGAACTTGTAGAAATTATTTCTATTTTCACAAATACAACAATTGCACAAGAAAGACAGAGAAATAAAAGATTTTAGTAATACAGATATATTTTTCAGTGGTTTTTGAGTTACAAATAGTATTGGTTTTTAAGTTACAAATAGTGATTTTTCAGTATTCTACCTAATAGAAATAGTGCTTCTTCCTTTCTTTCTTGAATCTCTTTTTTTAATTACAATTGATACCTTTCAGTGGTTTTGAGTTACAAATAGTGATTTTTCAGTATTCTATCTAATAGAAATAGGGCTTCTTTCTTTCTTGACTCTTTTTTTTTTATTCAAACATCTCCCGTGTAAACGGGCTTGTTTTGCAATATCACATAGAATTTGATTAAGTAAGAATATTATATTTAAAATATTCCAACATTTCGGCAATTGTAGTTCTAATTGTCGTTTTCGAATCACAAATAAATAAACGGGTCGGAAATAAATAAAAAATCTTGAGATTCAAAACAAAAAAAAAGGTTGAATTCATTCATTATTGATTAGGGGAAGGGGAAGGACACATAAGTCAAAAAACAATATAAAGTGAGTAGTAGTCACCTTGGCCAAATGGATAAGACGTCTGACTTCGGATCAGAAGCTTGTAGGTTCGATTCCTGTCGCGGACGTTTCATTGTAAAAATTATTTCTATTTTCCATTCGCTCAGGAAATTGCGCCGGACAGACAGAGAAATAAAGGATTTTAGTAATACAGATTAAGAATTTTTAAGGAAAGTAGGTTTCATAGTTTTTCAGGAACTTCTTATTTAATTTCTAATAATTTTTCTAGTAGCTTATCATGATTTCTGCCATCTAAGTTTATTTTAATTCGTAACTATAATTATAAAAATCCCTTTTATCAAATGCAGAATGTAATTTGGGTTTTTTTTGTTGTTTTTTGTTTTTGTTTTTGTTTTTTTGTTTTTTTAAAAAGTTTTATTTAACGTAAATACATATAATTTAAATAGTGCTTAGAATAATTTTCATTTACAGCTACGATAAAAGAAATGAAAATAAATAAAAAGGGTTTTTTCTTTCCACTAATTTGTTGTTAACATTGTTTTATTGGCCTCCATTGATGAAGAATAATACTTCTAAGTCCGTCTCATGAGTCCCGCTTTACAATAAATACACTTTCATCCCTACTTTACAGCATCCCAGCACTAATTTTACAATGCTTTTCGTAAAGAGAAGATACACCACATGCAAACATCCCTCGTCATCTGACTGAACGACAATGGACAGTGGATCCCAAAGGAAAGAGAAACCGGTGCTAGCATCATCCACAAGCATGTCAAAACTCACGTCAATTTTTTTGCTTTCCGATTTTTTTTTTGAACGGAAGTAGGCAATCTCCATGATTTGTGCCAGGATACATTGATGCGCTTGCTTCATCACCCTTCAAAAAAGGAGTTCCTGCTACAATCTTTACAATATCCGCCGGAGAATGACTTCCCTAAAGCTCTGACAGACTGTCCTGTGAAAATTAATGACCATGGCGTTTTCTTCCTTGGAATCTCTATAAGCTCCCACCCTGCTTCTTTCGTGGGACGGAAAACACTAAGAAGAATATAAACTTTACCACGACGACTGGATTCGTAAAAGTCTTACGTCCTGGTCGTCCGCAATCTGTGTTTGAATTTTTCAAAAAACAGTGCTCACATGTGAATCCCCAATCAGTTAGTGGATTTGTTAGCGATTGTGAATGTATTAGCATCCTGTGTTCAGAATCATACTTATCCGTTCTCCAAGTAACTCAGGTCTCGTGTTACTTGGCCTAGTTTTCCTAGTTTTCATTATCTTTTTAACCCATTTTAGCTTTAATAAAGTTTCCTTGTTCCATTTTCCTCTGCCTCACATTCCTTCTGATCAGACGGCGTTCTCCCACCTTTTTCCTTTACCTTTCTTCCTTTCAACCCAGAATTCATGACTTCTTGAGAAAACACTCGAGGGCGGCACCACCACCGAATGACAGTATTCTATTATTTATGAGTCCAAGAAAACTGCAGACAATCAACAATTACAAAAATTCAATTTCCTTTTTACTCCAATGTCCATTGTTGGTTCACAACATGTAGGAGCTATTTCAGGGATGGATTCACGATCGAAAAATAATGACAAAAATTTAAAATAAATAAAGGTCTAAGTTCGTCTTGTTTTGCGTTACAGTCATTTTTTTGTACTCAAGCAACTGGCTATCATTACAAGAAATGTTCTAAATGACCACCTTGGAACTGAGGAAATTTGCATTGTTTCAGAAGTTCTCTGAATACCCGCATGGGGTTCATGCATGATGGTATTCAACCACATTTTAATAATGCGACGTTTGATTTAGAAACAGATAGGTCATGAAGAATTGATTGTCTGACTTGTATATTTTAAGCCACTATTACTTCTCTTTGGTTCTACAAATCATTTAGGGCCTTCGCCTCTCCTACGATTCTTGCCCAAACCATTCTATTATTAGCTTTCATCGTTTAACTTTGAGATCTTCTTTGATGTCATCACTCCATTGTTTTATACGTCTGCTATCTTACTTCTGTCTCCTGGCTGTCCTTCAAATATCTTTCTGGCAATTCGGTCTTGTTTCATTCTAATAATGTGCTCTAACCATTGCAGTCTTTTATTTTTAATTTCTTCTATCAAACCTGGTATTCCAAATATTTCTCTTAATTCTTAGTTATTCAGAATCTTCCGTCATTTCCGTCTTTTTTTGCCCCAAATACTTTCCTCAAAATTTTCCTTTCCAAATATTTGTTCTCTTTTTGTATTGCAGCAAACATCGTAATCGGTTTTGTCAATTTTTTTTTAATCTTTCTAGAATTCATTTGGACTCCAGAATTGTTTTCAGTGAGTGAAAGCTTTACAGTGTCTAAATCCAATAGATTTTGTTTTATTTTTTTGTTAGATAAATGAGGAGGAGATTCACAAGATAAAAAAAAGGATGGGAATTGATGCAAAGATGAATTGTAAAGGGAGGCAACAAAATAATTATAATAAAATAAGTCTGATGTTAAGTCTGCTCCAATTTTTTACTAGCAAACGCTTAAAACCAAAGGGATTCAGATTGTGAGAAACTGTTAAGACACAAACTTCGCAGTGGTTTAATAGATTAGAAACTTAAATACAAAGAATGCCTAGTACTTTAGCCAAGAATAATAAAGAAAGAAAGTTTAAAATCACTTTTAGATTTGTCTTAGACTGATTACGAAAGTTTAAGAAAGAAGAACATGCAAAATTTGATGACGATTCCTAGTTATATTCAATCAAAAACTTTCCATACACAGTTGCTATCATTACAAACAATTCAGCTATTTCTGGTTCAAAACAGTGTAAATTGATCACCTGATAACATCTTACATAGCTTCTAATTTAAATGAATGCATATATATTTTGTATCTATTGATAGTTTTTATTTTCAAGTAAACATAATTCAAGTTTCCCTTGAAAAAGAACTAGAGAATAAGTTCCTCCATGTTTATCTCGAAAAAATTTTCTTCAAATCCTCTGTATCTCGAATTTCGGATAATGTAAATTACAAAAATCGATGTCCAAATATCATCCTTCTTCGTTAAAGTTAGACGTCAAAAGTCATTGAAAGACTATTTTTATTGTTAGGTACGTATGTATGTTAAAAAAATGTTATGGATATATGTATAATTTATATGCGATCATCCCACTGTATGTTCTACAACAAAAGCAATTAAAACTTTTTTTAGTTGACCGCATTTAAAACCTCTGTAACTCGAAACTCATTATCTCGAATTTTTTTTCCTTTCCCGTAAATTTTGAGATAGACAGGTTCGACTGTATTTGATTTTCGATTTAAGCTAGTACAGGATAATTTTATTTTATTTTATTTTATTTTATTTTATTTTAATATTTCTTCATTTCAATCTGAGCCCTGAAATATATTTTTAATCTGTACGTTAGGATAAATAGAAGTACGAAAAAAAAAGTCTTTAGGAATATTGATAAAATAAATATCATCGCAGTAAGAATAATGAAGTTTGGCAAATTTAAATGTGAAAAAGGAATTTCTATCTAAGCTCTCATTGGTAATAGTTTCCATCAATTTTTTTCCCTGTTCAGATGTTGAATCTCCGTCAATTCCATTCGATTAGGTAACTGATTCGATTATCATCAACGTCACAATGATTTATATTTTTCCTGTGGGCGTAGATGCCATTTTTCCTGATTCTTTTGAAATATCTCATTTGATTAATGAGGAAATTTTATAAAAAAAATCAGCAATTAATAAATGCCTTTGATAAAATGGTTCGTATTAACACTTTATAAATACCATTATTCTAGTGACCTCGAGAATTTGACAATTTCTAAAAATTGCGCCATATTTCTTTATATTATTTCAAATAAATTAATTTCTCTTCTTTTTTTTTTAATTAAAAAATAACATAAAAAATAATAATAAATAAGATGAAAAAAAGCTCAGGAATTTAGAGGTAAATGAGGAAGAATTTCTAATATTTTACAAATATTTTGTTGTTTTTGTTTTGTTTTTTGAAAAGCATTTAAACAATTAATTATTAAATTCGTAGAAATCAATTAATAATTGATTGATTATGTTAGTAATTTATCTGTTGCCACCACATGAAAAGTAACAGCAAATACGAATTACCCTTTATAGTTTAATTAATTTCACTGTATATTAAAAAATAAATAAATAAAAAAAATAACTTTTTGCCATAGAATTCCGATAAAAAAAATAATACTCTTAGGAGAATTTTTACGTGTACTGATGATATTTAGAAACATATGGGAGCCGTACACCTGTTTAAGAGAGGTGTACGGCTTAAGCAGGTGTACGGCTCCACATATGTTTCTAAAAATAATACTCTTATCAAATATCTTTTTATTCCATCTTAAGAAACAAACTTTTTTGAAATTGAAATAATATTGGTACGATTTTGAAGGTGTTTTAAGAAATAACCACTTGCCCCTTCCCAATTTCAAAGTAATTGTCGACTATTTATTAAAAAAATATTTTCTATATTTGACTATTTTCAATTTGTTAAAAAATCTAATATATTTATCATTTATTCATTTTTTTTTGCTGCTTTAATAATTTCGAATAGATGTAAAGTGAAAGACATTACTTAACATCTTCTGTGCTCTGATGTAATCCATTTCTGTATTGAATAAGCTTTTTGAGCAACAGCATTGCTTCATTCTAAAATACAATTTGTCTTATTCTGCCATTTCGTTCGTTTACTTCATTTCGGAAATTTGTCAATGGTTTTTAACTCTTCTTTTTTATTATCAGTTTGATTATTCGTGCTTCTGAAGAACAATTGTTTGTGATTTCAATACATATTTGCTCAATTAGGTGAATCCATTCTTCTAATAATGGGTGATTCCATTAAATCTTGTATGTTGAGATCTTAGAAAAAAACGATATTACATTTTTCTTTTCTCTTCGGGAAAATGAAGACAAGAATATTGTTCTCTATTCTTATGAGAATGGATCAATCATGCTTTGAACTGAATAGAGTAAGCACAGACGGATGTTAATGAGGAAGAAGCCCGGGGCGGAAAAGTTTCAGGATCCTCGTCATCAATTACAAAAAAAAAAAAAAAAGTATATGTATTTATATATATTGAAGGAAAACACCAATAACCTTCATAACCTCGGAGATAACGAATCACCTCTCGGACCTTGAAAAAAAAAAAAAATCCTACTTAAAGCAAACCGCGAGTTTGTTGTTCGAAACAACAATGTATCTAAGTCTGCTAATATTGGTTAGCGTGTTTTGCATAAGCAGTACTAACTATATACCTTCCAAACCACGGATTCATCGACCAAACATCATATACATCCTTGCAGACGACGTGGGTGAGTTCAGACTTGTTTTTTAGATTTTGTTTTCAATAAATCTGGCCTTCAAAAACTTTCATAATATTTTTTTTTATTATTAGATACGGTTTGTTGTATTTTCTTATTATCTTATTATGTTTTTGTTTTTTTGATGTTTGTATTTTTATTCACTAAAGTATCTTATACAAAAAATGAATGAATTTCCAATAAAATACCAGAATCTTTAAATGATAAATGTAATCTTAATTTATAAAAAAAGTGTTTATCTCTACATTTTTGCCGTTTAAAAGTAAATTGCTTCGAACATTATAAACGACAACGTGAATGATTTGCGTTTATTTAGGATGGTTTTAGAATTTTTAATTAATTAATTTGCTAATTATCATTTAATTAATCGTATTCATTATATTTTAATTGACTATATAATTCAATTATTTGTTTTTAATTGCTACGTTACATTTTTGATATATTAACATTTACAATCCATAATATATTTAATATATCAATACAATATTTTCTAAACTCTTTAACAAATTTCATCTCATTGTAATCATCTATTTCCGATGTCATCCTTTGTTTTAGTTCAAAAGAAAATTCTGTGAAATCTGATCAAAATAAAAAATAAAAAGAACACCGTAAAGGAAAAACAAAAGAATGTGTTGTCAACTCCTAGAAGAAAGATCTAAAATATAAGATGATGGTCTTTACTGAAATGTATTATTTCAGTAACACTGTTGTTGCTATTAGGTTTTGCTGTTGGTTTACGTAACTTAATTTCATTTTGTTATTTGATATATATTTGATCATCAAATTGTAAGATGACGACATCTCACTTTTAATTCTTAATCTGAAGTAAGTTTGTGTTTCTTGCTTTGATAGAAAGAAACTTACGTTGTTTGTCTTTGAATTTCATGAAATATTCGGTTTCAGTTTCTTTATATTCTTCTAAGTTATCACTTGACAAGATTGTTAACAAGGAATCAATGGAAACTAAAGCAGAATCCGTCCTAAGATGAAAGAGTCACGTGCAACTAATTTCCTTTCTTCCAATAATAAAGAGAGAAACTCAGGAAATGAATTTAAATTTAAAAATACCAGCAAACAACAATTCTTCTAATCCAATAAAGGCAAGACCAATCTAACCCAAGGATCTCATCTATCAATAAGTGGAGTGAAATAAGACAGTTGTCGAGATCTCCACGAAAGTAATAGTGGGATTTTTGCAGAAAAAAATAGTATTAAAAAGTTTGTTAATGATTTCGACTCATGTGTTCTAAACAAAAATATTAAAAATGAATTAAAAAAAAATGAAATTTAGGACTTTCTCGACTTCAATTTTTCAAATTGTTTATCGTTGTTTAAAACGATTGATTTTTTAAAATAACCCCGTTATTGCATCTCATCAAGGGACCGTGACCTAAAAGCGTAATAAGCGGGACAGCGCTATATCGAGGTTTTATAGAAAACGTCCTAGGACCGAATAAAAGGAGCGTAAAGAACGGGATAGCGCTATAAGCGGGAGCGCTATATCGAGGTTTTACTGTAGTTTAAAATACGAAAATATGCAACAAGTTTTTGAAAAAAAAAAAAAAGTAAATTTTATTTTTTCCAAAAATGCTGGGGTTTTTTTTTTTTTTTTTTCACTTTTCTTAGTGTCTTTAAAAGCTTTTAAAAGAAAAGTGGAAAAGAAAGTGTTGGTATTTAGAAATCGAATGACTTAAGTTACAAAGTTTTAACAACAAATGAGTTGTTAAAAAAAAAAATGAAATTTTGTAATAATTTAAAAGATTAAAGAGAGATTAAAATTAACTAAGCTATTAATCCTTAATTTTTTTAAAATCTGAAATTTATAACAAAGAGTGGATTCAGGCTCTTTAAAAATTGAAGTTTGGTTTGAGGATTGATTTCTTTTAGATAAATCTCTGATTCAGTCCATCCCTAACAGATCAATTACGTAAAAAATTCCATTTCTCCTTTGCTTTATTTAAAAATAATATGAAAGCAATTAAAAATAAATACAAAAAGGAGGGAAAAAAACAAACAAACAAACCAATCGCGTCATTCTCAAGGTTTTTTTGTTGTTGTTTTTTTGTTACTTTATCGTCAGTTTTGTTACATTATAATTTGTAAACGTCAATGAAATGAACTAAGAGAATTTTGTAAGCGGATTTACCTGCAATGATTCAGGAAACTGACCTCCACAGCAACACCTATTACATGGCGGAAGTGTTTGTATCCTTTCAAATTATTCTCTCGATAAATTGAAAAGCAAAAATCTATTTAAGCTAAACTAAAGAACTTCAATGGAAGGATATTCTATTGAATTGTTATTTTAACTTTATTTCGTTCTAAGATTCCAAATTCTTCCATAATTTTTACTAAAGGTGAACTTTCTTCTAAAAGCATCTTATTTTAATACAGAAATGAGAATTATTTGATAATCACTTAAATAAAAGCGAATGTGTTTAATGGGAAAAGCTGTCAATGAAAAAAACCGAGACACCTAGAAATCAAACTTTCACGCGCGTTTAGAAGAATCAGAGGGTGTTAACTTTTAATTTTAGGGTGAATCCCATCTTCACAGAAAAGGAAAGCGTGGGGAAAATAATTTTTGTTAATAATAGAATATTAAAAGATTTTTGCTAATGATGATGTAATAATGCCTTTACAATTCTCATTATTAGATAATATCATTGTTTTCAGTGACAGTAATGCCCTAATATTAATTCGTTCTCAACAACTTCTATATTCATGTAAATTTCCAACATTGAAAAGATGTTTATCATTTACGCTTTCTCTCTTATTTCATTGGTCTAAAACCAAATTGCTTTGAAGAATAAATAACTAATCTGTTTAGAATGATCTGAACACCAATTTACTAATAATAATAATAATAGCACACTAGGACTTCACAGAAACATCTATGAGCAACTTCAGAACTAGTAAGACATAGTGGTTAGTAGTTAGAAAATTCATGGACACAATCACTAATCCTTCACCCCTAATCCTTTGATCCACAATGTTGTCTTAGCTGGGGAAACCCAAGTATAGAAACATTTGTATAGTAATATCAGGTAGCTCGAATTTTCAAAAGCCGGTAGATTTTGTTAACTTGAAACTGAAGAACAGAAAAACTGCTTCCTAC
This sequence comes from Thereuonema tuberculata, assembly GCA_023159025.1. Lineage (NCBI taxonomy): Eukaryota > Metazoa > Arthropoda > Chilopoda > Scutigeromorpha > Scutigeridae > Thereuonema > Thereuonema tuberculata. The sequence continues at coordinate 84,717,011 of JAFIDM010000001.1, forward strand.
ATTCTTCAATCAATTCCATGTTTTGGTTTGTTCTGTGATTGAGTTCATCAGTTCGAGCTGGTTAATAGAGCAAGTAAAATACTATCTTATGCAGGCCTCAAATCCGTAACCCGATCTCAGGTACGAGATTGGATAACGTATCGCGATTATCCGATTAAGTGCCGGAAAGAATTTGGTCAAATCTACAAATCTATTAAAAGAAATTTAAATTAGGTATTTCTTCGTTAAACAGATAGAAGTCATTTCTATTGTGATTAAAATACAGAAGTTACAAATATATAGAATGGAACAGGTCTAGTAAATAATAATTCCGTATTAATGAGAATTTTTTTTATTTTTCATTAATAATAATAAGATTTTTCCCAGTGCTGGCAAATGAAATTAAATTGATCCGTTAAGTTTTCGTTTCAGGCAAAAAAATAATTTCGCTAAAATCTAAATTTTGTTTTCCGTTACATTTTACGTTATAATGAAATAATTAAGCATAAAATAAGACACGGTATTATTTATTTGTTTATTATATATCACTTACTTAAAATTCAAATATATAAAGTTTTTAAAATAACTGTTTGTCATCCAATCCCGAACACGACAATGTTCCGATGTATGTATCTGTCTTTTATTGTGGATATGTAATCTCTAAATGTGAATGACAAAATTTATTTATTTATAATAATAAATTACTTTAATTTATGAATGTAATGTATTCTTAATTATTACTACAAAATATTGTATCGTAAATATATGTTTTTTTTAAGTTCCAAGATATATTTATCCATGCATAATTATATTTATATATTAAAATAATTTATTTATTATTCATAACAAAGCACATAACTAAACAAAACAAAAATTCACTGAGCTATTTTTGGTATTTGTTCTGGGAATCGAGACAGTACTGTTTCGAGTTTTAATGAATTAATCCTTTACATGCTAAGCTGAATGCTACCGTGGTTTAATTATTCACCTCTTTTATTCTTAATTTAGTTTGATGTTTTTTAATTGAGGGGTCATTGTTTTTTATGTTTGTCCGTTTTGTATATTGTCCCATTTCACTGAGCTAGGTATTCTGGGCGAATCGGACTGTTGAGAGTTCTGTAAAACTCGAAACAGTACTGTCTCCGATTCCCAGTGCAATACCAAAAATAGCTCAGTGTGCAAGGGACAGGCCAGTAGTTATTTTAAAAATTAATGTGTAATTAATTATTTTTAATTTGTTATTTGCAATAGTACTTTTTCAATGCACTTAATGTTGGCGATTTATAAACAATTTGTAAAACTCTCTTTCTATTTATTTATTTATTTATTTATTTATTTATTACTTTTTTGCCATCGAAGTGGCTACCCAGGGCCTCCAACCCCTTCAAAATGGGAGGAAAACTGATAGTGTAATTTTCGTGAAAAGTGATAAAATGCACAGGAGAGGGAGGAATTAAGCTACTGTTCTTTGAAACGCCGCCTCTAAAATAGAAACATAATGTATCATCTTTTAACGAAAAACGAAATTTGTTTTGTTTTCTTTTTTCTTTTCGTTACGTTTTCTGTTACTGCTATTTCATTTCGTTAACGTTTTTTGTTACGTTAATCAAAAATCATGCAGTTATTTCGTTTCGTTAAGCGGAACGTTTTGCAGCACTGGATTTTACACTTTATAATAAATGCTTTCATTGTCAGGGCAATGCATTGCTTGCATTTGAAAATTGTTTTTACATAATTTTGAGGTTTCTGAGTTTCAGCTTAAGTAGATCTACGATGATTTTCAAATTTAAAACAACAAAGTTACTAAAAGGAACGTCATCTCAAACAACCAATAATTTGAAATTTATAAATCACGATCATAAGAACATGAAAACCAATTAATTTATTTTTTATTTTGAAATAAAAATTGTAAGAATGTTCCTGGCTGTGAACCTACGTTTTCTTAATTGTTGTTACTGATTATTGAAGCTTTTTCTGAGCATTATTTTCAAAAAACTAAACCTATATCCTATTCGAAATTTAACGAGAAAGATTTTCAATGGTTATTGAATTTTTGGAAAATGGATTTTGTGGAATGATAAGCATTGATCACAGGAAGAGACACCTTAAGTAAAAAAAATATCAAAATTATCATCAATTCAACTATATTCAGATCTATTGGCGTAATAAATACAGGATGGCTTTCATATATATGTGAATGAGAGCCTACAGAATGTTTTCCGGGGGGGGGGGGGGGGAATACATTGAAAAAGTTAAAAAAGTTCTAAAAATTGTAGTAAATAATTGTGAAGTTATATAAAATAAATTTAAGTAAACAAAAGTAATAAGTTATAATAAATTTTGCAATTTTTCTATCTTTTAGTCCTTCTGCAAGAAAAAAATTCCATGAATTGTATATTTATAATTCCAGGATGGGGCAAATGCCCCCTTTTGCTCGTACGTGAGGGCGCCCATGTAATTCAGTGAAATGATGGAGACGGTGAACGTCCTATCAACGTCAAGAAGGGTTTTTACGAGCATGATACTAATTCCTTAACTCTTTCATTTCCGCCTCTTCAGTCCACTTTTTTCTAATTCCTGTTGTTTTTCATCATTCACATCCGCTTCATGTTTTCTTTTTAAACCGCCGCCCTTGTTTTCTTCATTATTATTTAGTTTAACTAACTGACAGATAATAGCATTTAGTCTCTGTCTCTTTTTTTTCCCATTGTTAAAATAATTAATAGGAATCTATCGCTGGCATCAGACATGCATATGTTATTCATGATTAGCGGCCTATTGTTAATGGTCACTGCTGCTCATACTAATAGACGGCAAAAACAAAAGCCAAACATCATTTATATCATGGTGGACGAAGTAGGTGAGTTGTTCCATAAACTTTTACCTCCATAGAAAAAAATTACCATTATATAAATTATGTTTTCGAGGTTCGATTTGTTACTTCTCTATTTGCAGATAGATATAAATGTGTTATTTCAAAATCTACGAGAGTTAATGAAATGCTTGACTCTCCTAGATTTTGAAAAATAGCACATTTATGATGGATTTCACCGAAAATAACTCACAGTAGAAGGAATCAGAATCGTAATATAATCATTAGACAAATTATTCTTTTCGTCACTTTTCCATTTCTTCTTTCTTTTAGTCTAAATCAGAAAATACAGTGGAGATATGAGATCTGATTCTAAATAGTTGGCTACAAAAAAACATGATACAGGATTAAGTGCATTAAATATATAGTGATTAAATATATGGATTCACTCCATGATTGTTTTTAGTATCAAGAACTATAACCCGCCTAATGTTTTATATTCTTGGTGAATAGATAGATCTCTATGTATTTTCTTTTTCAGTCTCACTTCGGTCTCAGTTTCCCAGGATAAGGATCTTAGCTTTAGTATTGTATAGAGGTTGTAAGAATTTCAATAAATCTAAAAGACGTAAATTAAAAAATAAACAATGGTAATCATACAAGAACTTGTAAAAAAAACCCAGAGGAGATCGTATTTCCTTATCTCGTTGGAAGAATCTAATCATCCAATCATTCCCCTTCATTCAGAAACTAATTCCGAGATTTAATTTTGTTAATTCTGTATTGTCAAAACAAAGCAAAATTCTAAGATTAATAAACATTAAGACAGAATGAAAATTAAACCTACCATTGTAGCATTAAAAATCATTATTGATAGGGAATGTTTCACAGTCTGATTTAAAGAACTGCTCTAGACCAAAACCTTGTACGAAGAGAAATAGAAAGAAACAAGAACAAATTTCAAGCTTCAGTTATGAAAAGCATTTATTGTTTTGAAAATCCTGGAATTTATGTTGGAGTTTTAAGATACTTGATAAAGATGCATTAATGGAATAAATCTTTGAAAGTTATTTTCCTGAAGGACGGAAAATTATAAATCTATTCTATATTATGCTTGGTAAATTATAAATAGAACACTTTCATTTGTATTTGTGACTTATTTAGAATCTCTCGACGTAATTCTGAGATGAGGTGTTGGCACATTCAAAGAAAGGATTTTTTTGTTTTGTTTTGAAGACATAAATTGCAGGTTCGTCTTCTAACGATTTCAGTAGAACTGGAATATTTTATCAAACGAGCGACAACATGAAATTCAATTCATTTTACTTCTAGTAAAAAAATAAAAATAAGTTTTTGTAAGAGATCAGGATAAATAATCGCGGATATGAGTTCTTTAACTTCATTCTGAGGAATTTTCTTCCTACCAGTTCTCAGAGTTGCTATTATCGAATATTTAAGCTTAAACACCAACGTTCGGTCTAATAATTTGTAAAACTTCTTAAAATACACCAGGAAGAAAAGCGAGTTACAACACAACACACAAACTTTTAAAAACATCCAGCAGTGTCCACGCAATAAATCCATCTGTCTATCGTTAGAATAACTTGAAAACTATTTAAATTAGAAGACCGAAGCTTTAGTGATAGGTTTAGGTATAAGTATTATGAAAATATTTGAGTTCACGTAAATCGTTTACAGTGGACGGTGGTAGTGAATACGAGTGGCAGGGAATGGCAGGGAAGTGACCTGTAGATCTACGCTATCCCACGGAAAAGGGGACAGATAGTAGGAGAAGTGCAGGGGAAATGGTAGCACCCCGAGAAAACCTGCCCAGCGCGGATCGTCCACCATCACGAAACTTACATGAGAACTGAACCCGGTACTCAGAAGTGAGAGGCCAATGTCACAGCGACAACGCCAACCACGCGGCCTACAGTTGATGGTAAAAAAAAAAGAAAAAAATTATTTCAAACAATAAAAATCGTAATTCTTTTCAAATTAAATATGATTTATCAGTGTATAAGTATAATGTATTAGTGTCCAGTTCACTTAAGCAGAAATTGTTTTTAATAATTTTCTTAAAACAAATATTACCTTTTCTTTAAGAAAATTTCACAAATAAATAAACTTCATTCATTTAAGGCCATCATCATTTAAGAAATCTTTCATTAAATAGGACTTTTAAATAGTTGTGTATCATTTGATTCATTCACTGCTAAAGAGAGAACTTACTCATGTCGTGATAAAGAGCTGATTTTTCATAATTAACTTTGAAAGACAATTTTTCTTTTCTAATTAGTTCTATATTTTACTCTAAATACCATAATTTAACCAATTATTTGTAAATGATAGAATTAAGCCTTTCCTTTACAATCTTTTCGGATGTCAACATCTTAATCTTTGCTTTACAATCTTCCGTTTCTTTGAAAAGGACATTCTGTATCATTAATTCGGTTATTTAACAACATCAAATTGATAATCTATAATTAATAATGATTTAATAGCAATTAATGAAAGATTAAAGCGTATCTTCATTTGAGGATAAGAGGTCTTTCAATTAGCCCAGGTGAGGCTTGAAATCAGTCCACCCTCTCTTAACTCTTTGAAAAGAAATCCGATACTTATATATTGAGAGTTGAGTGAATTCTAGAGAGCAACTAAACATCTCCTATCTCCACCAGGAAAAAAGGATCTCAATAAATATCACCAAGTTATCAGTTTAAATTTAAGTAATATCTATCACTAAAGTTTCTCTTTTATTTTATTTCCATTTCTATTTCTCAGAGGATATTTTTAATCTTTTTGTATTCGAACAGTCCCCTAATAGGAGTGGAGAATGAATATTTAAAATTTTTGTTCTACAGTGTTTTTTCTTCTTATAGATTTAAAAGCATCTTGGTAAATAAAAAAGATGAATTAGAATAGCATGTTTTCAAAAATATCTCTTAAATGTTTTGGAAAACCCAAGGCATTAAACTGATGAGAAAGCAGTGATAAGCGACTGACAAAGAAAAAACTCGATTTCCGGTTGATATCCTGTTTATGTTTTCATAGGGATTTCCCTTACATTAAATATTCCTTTTCCCTTTGTAAATGTTAAATCTTTACATCAGTTATGTATTGTAGTTAGTTTTATAAAAATAACAACAAGAACTGAAAGCTTACTTCTCTTAAAATGATCTTCTTAAAATTTCTTTATTGTTTATTTGTTTTCTTTTTGTTTTTAAGAAAAACGAAATTTTACATTATTTTCATATTCAAGTATCTGCTCAATACAAAAGTACAAAATTTTGCGTTTTCTGAAGGAAAAATAAAAATTAGAATAAGCCTCCCTTTCTTAGCAAATAAACTAAAAATATTCTAAATCTCCAATAGAATCTAATATTTCTAACTTAAGCTTTTAGAATAGTCAGGAAAGATAGAAATGGAATCGATTGATTCTCTGCGAATAAGCCTACAACTACAGATATCAAATATCAATTTCTGAAATTGTTTTAGATTCGTTTTATTTTTAATTCTTGAGAATTTTATTTCATTACGTTTAACAAAGGAGACTCTTGTTTCATTCTGTTAATGTCTCGAATACGATGCCAAAGGCAAACAGTCTTCGGTGGTAATATATCACACTGTTCTTCTTAAAAGATCTTGATTGGGTTTCGTATAGCACCTGTTATAGTCAAATCATTCCAGAAAAGACACCAACAATTTCGCCTCAGTTTTAAATTTAAAATATCATTAAATCAAAGCGCAGTTTAATGTTTTATTTTTACGAAGCTAATATAAAGTAAACATCAGTATTAAAAACTTTTTATTTCTATTATTTTAAATGACCACAATAAAATAGATTTTTTTTCCGCTTTATTCAAGACATTTATACTCTTCGTTTTTTTTTTCTACTATTGATAATGAAATCATATTCCGAACTTACACGACCAACTATGGTCAATTCCATACCATATCTGAGTAACGAACAATAATTTCAGCAATTGATTAGGAATGCATTGTTATATGATTTAAAATGATACTATTTAACTTGATGTTATTATTAAGAATATTCTTTGTATTTTTTGATGTAGTTCTGGTTACTTTATGTTTTTTGTTATGTACACATCTGAAGACGAGAAATTCTCGAAACATGTTATGTGAAAGAAGTATATTTTTGTTTAATAAGACTTGTGTGTTATGGTCTCTTATATATTACAGTCTACACACAATGTATTACTATAAAATGCTATTAATCTTTATATAAGGTTCAAGAACTGACACCCGATCATCTTTAAATTCTATAGAGGGCTGGGTGCATCCTAGGACTGCTATTATAATAATAAAAAACAATCTAACTGTTAGATGTGTGATGGAGCATCCTTGTTTTGGAGTCTTCATCAGAAGCGCAACTAGGGGATTTTTCTCGGGGGGTGGAGGCTAGGCCCTTTGTGTTCGAAATGCAAAGTAGATAGGAAATTCCATTTTGTCGCATGTACCTTCGAATAATTGCATTCTTATTGTTGCAAATAATGCTTACAATGCATACATTAAAAATATTTTATTTTATTTATTTTTATATTTAAAATATAAAATAATTACGCTAATATGTATTTTTGCCTGAGGGGGGGGGGGGGCATGGCATTCTGGGGAGGGCCCTGGCTCCCCCCTAGTTACGCCTATGGTCTTCATTATTTTGACGGAAATAATTAGTTTTGTCTAAAACCTGTTTTAGAGTTGAAATTGTCAAAAGAAATGAAGAGAACCACATTCTCCTCCACACAACTCCATTCTTTCAATCTGTCATTTGGTGATTTGTTAAAATAATCAATTCATTGCTGAGATCGAGCAAAGATCTCCATCTAAGCGAAGCTTTAATTTTTTTATTTACCCGCAACTTCTTTTGTAGGTGTTTCCAGATCTATGAAGATCTTTTTCATTTATTTTCATACCTTGAAACTTTTGGATTTCCTGTTCAAAATAATTATACAAAGAAATCCAGACCTTCACTTCAGATATATATTAAAATTAATATATTATATTTTTATATGAGAAGGAACTTTCGTAAAATGGGAGGTTACGAAAGGATGTTAAAGTTTTTAAAAAGATGCAGCCCAAATACTATAAACAAAGCGATCTATGACAGTATCAAGAGGAGCTCATTTTATTGTTGTTGTTTTTTTTCTATAAAACACAGTAAATCTCAATCAAATGGAAAGTTCTTTTTACTCCTGGAATGAAGTAGCAAAGCCTGTGATAAACACATTTCTATTTTTATTAATTTCGATACTAATATTAAAGTCACTAATTTAAGTTTTGCAAATTAAACCTTTCTTATTTTCTTTCTAGGTTACAACGATGTCGGTTGGCACAACCCTAAAATGAGAACTCCTATTTTGAATAACTTAGCTAAAAATGGGGTGATTTTGGACAATTTCTACGCAACACCATTATGCACTCCGTAAGCATTCTTTTTTTGTGGTTAATGTTTTTTAATAAATGTTAAATGAAACAATTTTTAGAAAATTAGGAATATTTTTTTCAACTACCAAGTAATTCTATATTAGGAGAAAAAAAATTAGCAAAATAAACATTGAACTGAAGGGAAAAAAAAAAACAATTTTTAATCCATCGTCGATTTCAATGGATTAACTAACATTGATATTCACGCCCTCTTTCCATAGTTTCATCGCAACATGGGTTGTGATTCTTAAAATTCATTTCTAAGTGATCTTGCCTAATGAAACGATAGATTAATATTATTGTTAATCACTTAATAACTGTAAACAGACTGTGATGTTTTTCAGTCATTGTTTGATTTCTTTTTAGGATCTCACTTCGAAAAACTGCTGAAGTATATGTATATGCAGTGTAGAATGTTTTGATAGTAAAATAATAACTTGAAAGTAAATTAATAAATAACGTAAATTATTAAATAATTTAAATAATTATTTTATATAAGTGTTTTAAAATTATATAAAAATGCTCTAAGCTTAATTTTTTTTAAAATATATCTACACTGAAAAGCATGAATTTACAAATTTCAATATATATATTTCATATATATATATCTTGCACTTGATAACATTCCCCTTTCATCATTTCTTTGGAAATTCTAATTTAGGAAGAGGTTATAAGTTTTTTTTGTTTCTTTTTGTAAATCTAGAAAACTTCTACCATTTTGAAAATCAAAGAATTGGAAACTTATAAAAATAAAACCCTATTTAACCTACTAATATCACCAAAATTTTTAAGTTTTTATTTTAATTACGTATCATTCATTGCAATCCAAATGATGCTGTTAAAATCGTATTAGATTTCTCCAGGTAATTTATTAAATCAGATCAAACAATGGCTTTGGTTTCAGGAAGTTTTTATGAAAAACTCAAAATTTCATTATATTATAAAACTGCCATTGGAAGTCTTCTTTAAATTCAGTAAAAATTTTGTTGTTTAGTCAATAACGTAAATATTAAGTCCTTTGTCCATTGGAATCTGTCTATTCTCAAATGACCTAACAAATTCAAGCAAGGCATGTATATGCTTTGTTAGGTGGGTGTGTTTTTGGGTTCGATAACAAGTTGAAGGGATCTTGGCCCCTTCCCCGAAAACGAAATACTTCTTTTTCTTTTTGATTGTTAGTGGTCACTTCCCTAACTTGCTCCTCCTCAAAATAAAATCGTATATACGCCTCTCCTAATCAATGTAATAAAATTCTCTAAGACGTTTCTGACTCTCCTGTTTTAAGCGAGTTCATGAGAAAACTCTCTCGACTTCTGTTAGCTAATGATCACACTGTCAATGATCTCTTTAAAGCTAGTAAGCATTAACTTGAAGTTTCAAAATAAGACCCAAAGAGGTTGTTTTTTTGTTTTTTTCATTCTTTCCTTTTTTTTGTATCCTGTTTTCTTCTCCTCTGTTCGCTCCCTATCTGAGCTCGGCAAACATATATCACAGATTATGCTGAAATAACCAAGTTTTCTTTTTAGATGCGTCTAATTAATTATTATTATTTTAACTATCTTGCAAATATTTTTTTTATCATTTTTCTTTATGTAAAAAATTACATAAGAATGTAAATAATTTTTTTCAAACTATTTTCTGAATCCTTCGGTATCATCATAATCGAGATACATTTAGATTTCTTTGCTTTATTGTTGGCATCGTTTATGTCTTCTTGACAGGGAATCAAGACGACATGAAGAGTTAAACATTATTTACATGTAACTAAAAATTTACAGATAATAAAGTATTATGTCTTACGGTACACTGTTTCCACTTGCTACAATACAATTACTGCTTCTTTTTATGGAGAAATATCAGAGATAATTTGAATTTTGTATGTTATTGTTTTTCTTTCTTCCCCACTGTAATTCTTGTATATTATAAAGAAAAATAGATAGAATCAATTTGCCATAGTGAATATAATTGAAACTTTTTCTTAATTTGTAGATCCCGAGCTGCACTGTTGACAGGCAAATTACCCTGTCATTTAGGTTTACAGGTACGTCCAGTACATTCTCTTTATTTTTTTTTACTTCCATTTATGGCCCAACTAAAAAAATAAGCATTGAAAGTTTTAAAAAACAAAAGAAATAGCTAATGGACATAAGTTTCAAACTACTCTACGTTAATTATAACGTAACTCTCGTCCAATAATTAATTGTACTAAATTCTTCTAAGCCGGTTAATTTCGTAGGGACTTTTAATTGAATTCGTTGTTTAATGTCTTCTATTCCATTTACTTATCAATAGCCAATAATGTTTAGTAATACATCAGACTGAGCTGCCAAGTGATAAAGAGAGACTAATGTAGAAACTGGAGTTTTTCCTGGAGTTTTTAAAATAACAAAAGACTTCAAAATGTTGCAGTAGACCTACTCAATTTATTGGAACGTCTTTTATCATACGAGATGATTACGTCATCCTCTTTAACTACTTGGGCAACTATGATGACTTTTTGAATCTAGCTCCAGATCAGTAAGCAGATGATTTGCAGATAATAAACCAAAGATCGATCAAATCTTTCCGAATCGCCATAAAAAGAAACATTGGATCATCAAAAAAAGAACGAATTTCTTCCAAATCGCATCTCCAAGACCACGTGATCATATAATGATTAGGTTTTGTTTACAAATTCAGGACGTTTAGAACATGGTTTTACGAAAATAAAAATTAAAAATCTATTATTTCTTTCACGAATGATCACCAAAAAAAAACCATGTCTCTCTGTTAACTATCAACAATTGCGCGAATAACATAGCATATGGCTTAAGGCAAGATTAAATAAGCATCAGAGATTAATAAAATTCTATAACCTCAAGCTATAATGGCAAGAAATGCTTAGGCGCTCCTAAATATCTGCATTAATTGCTTTACTATAAATTTATTTCTAATATGAAATCTTTACTAGCACAGAGCCAACTTTATATACAAAAAAAATAAACATCGTAATAGATCAAACATCACTGTCAGAAAAATTTCAACAGACCTGCAGATTTTCCTGATACTGCAATATCAAATATAGAAATAGTTAGAAAAAGCTACAGATTGCATTGATGTGATCATGTATTTCTTGAGGAAACGTTCTGCTGTAATAATTTTGTCTGCAGTACATATAAGGGGGGGGGGGCTCTTATAAAAAAATATGCTTATATGAAACTTGATTCAGTATTTTATTATTTTTGTTATAAAGTACCACCAAACTTCTGTAGATATTTGTCCCATCTACTAATAAGATGAGGCTTTCTTGTTCTGGGAATGGAAGCACTTAATGACTCTTGTCTTCACGTCATCTTCTGAAGTCAGTCCACGGAATTTTTACGAAGAAGATTAGACACGTGTGAAGGATGATTAAATCATCTCCTAAATCTTGTTACGATCCATCGTGAGGTTATTCAACCTCGCGATAATAATATTCATTATCGTAGGAAAATATCACTTTTACAATCAACAATATATTAGTTTTTCTGATTGTCCTCAAAAATCAGAGTGACAACAGTAACAGTGATGTTTAGTAAAAGAAATCCAAAAAGAAAAGTTCATTTTCATCAATTTGAAAAACGACAAAACGTTCCCGACTAAGTTCCCGTTCTCTGACTGCAGAAGATGTGTGTGTTTTGACTGAAGGCGAACACGCTTAGATTCCAGTAGCAAACGACGGTGCATTGATTCGTCGTCTGCCACAACACGGATCAAAATGTCTTCCATTTCCATCGAAAGATTTTGTTTTTGCTAAAAACCGTGCTGATTACAAATTTAAAAATTGCCTACCTTATATAAGCACGAGTGATATTTGGTTTAAAAAACAACAAGCTAAAATACACAACGTTTCCGACCATACTGCTATTTAAGGTCCATTTTCAAGTATTATATTAAAAATTTAAAACTTAAAACTTTAAAAACATCCTCCAGTACTTGGATTCGTTATTTTTTAAAAGATATTCGAAGATATCACCGGAAGCGGATTTTTTTGTTTTTGTTTTGGGAAATGTTTGACTGATTACTTTCTTGCGTTATTTGCTTGTCTCTCTTTGTTCTACAAGTGTCGTGATTACGGATTTTCATAACGATTGAAAAAAGCCTGGAAACACAAAGTAGCAGTGGCATATTTTTAAATAACTTTCAAAATTTTCCAAAACAGACTCCACACAATTAAACGGACATTGAGATCTATTTAATCCACTCAATAACCGTAGAGAATTTTTAGACAACCCAAAGATATATTCATTCATCTGATGCTTTGTAAAAATAGCCTCCTAAGTAGTTGGATAACTGCGTCCAAAATAACAATAATTGTAGACATTAAAAAGAAATTAAAAATATGTTAAGCTAATGTCAATGAAATAAAAAACAATTTCGTGATGTTAACTAGCTGATGATTTCTTTATTTCAGAGAGGTGTTCTCAATCCTCAAGAACCTTATGGAGTTCCTCTAACGTTCAAAATGATTCCTCAAAAATTAAAAGAAGTTGGTTATTCTACTCATGCAATTGGCAAGTAAGTTGTCAATCAAATATTTATTTATAATTTTAAAAACTGTATTCAAAGATATCCAGAAAGAAAAAAAGAATACAGACATGAAATGGGAAAGTATTCCAAATAGTATAAATTGTATGTAATTAATTTACGCCATTTTAACTTGAAATTTAATAATTGAGAAACTCTAAAGTACCGTATATGCTCCAATAAACGCCGAGGCTCTTATTGTCGTCGGTCTCTAATAAGCGCCGGGCTGCAGAGGGAACACGGCCAAATAGTAGCTGGTCTCTAACAGTAGCCGGGTCTTTGATATTTCCCTACCGGTACTAGTGTAGGCGTCCGTATCTTTATAGTCGTGTATAATATCTTATGGTACATTGCCTTACAAAATGCCGCCGAAACGGTCATTTGACATTGCCTTTAAGATTTGCGCGGTGGAATACGCTAAAGAAACTTCCGGTGAGGCGGCCGCCCGTCATTGCCCGTCATTGGAAACGGACGACGAATAACAGCGAAAGGTACAGAAAGACATTGCCATTTATCTTTAACAGTCTTATGTAGCATGTGAAATTCAAATAAAGTAACTGTTTGTAATATTAGTCGGTATTTATGTGCAAAAATATTGCGTTCTGAAGATTTTTGTTAATAATGGCCGGTCTCTATTAAGCGCCGGAAGCCGATGCTAGTTTTGCAAATAAACGCCGGGGGCCTCTATTAGAGCATATACGGTAAATATTTTAAGGCATTTAGGAAACATTAAAAATATTCTATTTTGTCCAAACTATTTTGAAAAACTATTTTGTCCAAAACAATCGACACAATAGTCCAGGTTAGCTCTCGAAACCGCATTGGAACTTTGGCGACCAGATCACATCAGCGAGTCTGTATCCTTGCGCCAATGTATGATTTATTACAAGGGATTAAATAGGTATATTCATCGCGGTATTTGTAAACATTGGTCTATTTTATAATTTTAATTTGATCATTGCATAAATTAGCGCAATTAATAAACATTATTAACTTCGAACTTTAAATTTACCAATGTAAGGACATCAACGCTTCATTAGAACACAAAATTAATTGAAGTTTTATCTTTTTGTATGTTTTTTTTTTTATTTTGTATAGTTTAACTTTGGCTATTTTAATTATTATCTGAAAATTAAATAAGTGTTTTCTACAAGCTTAAGCTTTCACGAAGTTTATAGGATGGTAACTCCTTGCTCGGAAAACATTTAGTCCGTGGTCTTATTTAGTCTACTTGCCACAACGACGCATTACAGACCATTCACTGGCCACAGCTGGAGGTTCAGGAAACTAGAGGGGATGCAGGTAGTTGAAGGAAAATTAACCACTCTTTAACATCTTTTTTTTCTAAGAATCAGTGGCAATCCTCCTTTTTTTTCCTTCTCATAATGATGCTTTACGATCAACTTTCTTGCCAGTTTCTGAACAATTCTATACAATGAATACTAGGAAAAGCTGCAAAATATACAAAATCTATGGCAAGCTGCATAATGGCTGCTCGCGGCTCTCGAATAAACCAAGACATAAAAAGAATATTATATTTAGAAGATTAGTCTAATAGGATCAATCAATTACAGAAATACATTGTCAACATCATGTACAACCCCAGGAAATACAAAGAAAAAAATTATCATTTCTTTTGGCGAAAATCGTCGCCATAGAAGGCGTTTGCTGTGGTATCAGATCCACCAAATTAGACTATGGATCAATGCATCAATGTATTATTATCAACACTTCGAGACTCGACTCAGTCTGCAGTCGGATTCCTGCACATTTTCCTGCTCATCATACCCCTTTTCAAGCCATTGTATATATTTATATTCGGGGCTTGTTTTCTAGAAAAAAGAGGACAGGAACTCTGGTCATTTTTCCGTATAAGTATACTCATGGTCACTTTTTAGAGAGCACTAAACGCACAAAGCTATTAAATTGTATAAATAATTGCTGTTAGAAATGCTAAAATACTTTTGTAGACTAGTCTTTTTATAAAATCTTTCAAATTTTTGACTTATCTCTAGTTTTCTTTTCTATATTACGAGTTTTACTTGGATGTCTATAGTTGAATGCCTTCAACCATAACTTCACATATTTGGAAGATGTCAGTGGTGGTCTTACAATCCTGGAGAAGAGCAGATTTTTATTTAGCTGCCCTCTCAATGTGATACAATTAGATTAATTTCAGAAAAGCCTCACTCACATTCACTTGAAGATGTAAGGATGGGTGTTAGATGATGGATAGATAGTTCGAAGTCATTTGCACCGCCATATTGCCAATTTCCATGTTTAATCATGCGCACAAAGTAATCTGACTTCTTGTTTAAGCATGGTTTGCTTATTAATTGAAAACTCGTTGAACATTGGTGGACAAATGAAGAGTGTAAACCTTAGTAATCGCTTACCCTTTGCTGGGATCGCTACCGGGAAATTCAATCAGACGAAACTCGAAATACAAACGCAAAACATCAAAGTCTTTAGTGACAAAATTAACTGTTTTGAGAGAAAGTATCGTATTATTTTACTGTCCAAAAAAAGGTACCGGAACGCCGTTTTGGTGCGTTCCGATACCTTTATATATATGTATTTTTAGTGTTAAATTTAATGAAATTTGTTAGACTTTCTAAAAATTTGAATTTGTTATTTTTTAGATGGCATTTAGGATATTGTGATGAAGCTTACACTCCTGTTAAGAGAGGCTTTGATACTTTCTTTGGTTTTTACAACGGAGCAGAAAATAACTACTACCATTGCTTGAATAATGAAGGATACTATGTTCCAGGTGAGAAAAGAAATATCATTTTATTTCTTTAATTTTTTTTTTGAATAAACTTAATGTTTCTGTGTCATGCTTAAGAAATCAACGGGCACTGGCAGGATTTTTATGTTGTCATTGTAAATGTAGATGGAAACTTTTAATCTATAAATCTAATTTTTTTTTATATGATATAGCTTCATTTTTTTTTTTAAACTGTAAATGTAAAATACTTTTGTTTTTACAAATGGAATCCTCTTTATTACAGAAAACATTATTCCTCCCAATTTACGACTTGTCTCTATAGAGAATGAGGAGGGTAAAGGAAAGAATTAAAAATAATCACCATTTTTCTTAATAGCACTAAGAAGAAATAAATAGAACAGTCTGTGTTTTCAAACCAAAGTAAAGTGTGATCTGCTTTGGAGAAATCTGCGATGAAATTCCCAAAAGTAATGAAGTGGAAATGGTCCCGGTAGTCGAGTGGTCAGGGCGCTTGGTGGCGGGTTGGAGGTGACGGGATTTTTCCACGCTCCATTCTCCTCCAAACGGGTCCTAGGGCCTACCCAGCCCTCTGTCGAATGGGTACCGGGTTTCTTTCCCGGGAGTTAAAGGCGGGCGGGCGTCGGGCTGACCACTCGACCTCAACATAGTCCCGTTGGTCATGAAGCGCCGGGAGCCTTACTTCCCGCGACCCAAGGGCCTGCATAGGCCTGTTGTGGGACACTTTAACTTTTTAACTGAAGTGGAAAATAACTGGTCTCATTAATGCAAGAAAAATGTAGAAGGAGAAGTAATGCAGAATAACAGTAGATAGAAGATGAAGAAAATCTGATAGCCTTCTTCAGGAAAGTAAAACATAACAGTGATCCAAGAGACAATGAAAAAACGACTATTTATATTCTTAGCAAGGAAAAATCAAACGAGAAAGAACGGAGGCAAGACTTTGCAGGGCAGCAGACGTTGAAGGTTTTTAACAAAGAGAAATTAGAGAAGTTAATAGTAAGAATCACAGATTTGAAATGATGAATGACACGAATTGATTTCTAGACGACCACAATTGTATCAAGAGAAATCATTAAAGAACATCTATAAAGAAAATTAATATATTATTATTATTATATTTTTCAAACCTTGGGTTTCCCCAGCAAAAACAATATGGCGGGTCAATTGACCAAAGCACATACTGCCAAGTGTAAAGATGTGTGCAAGAATGATTAGGGATGTGTGCTTGTGTCCAAAAATTTCCTAACTATGCGTGTAGTATTGAGTACGACAGCCTTCTGAAGTTGTGCATAAGTGATTTTGTGAAGTCCTAGTGTGCTGAGACTGTGGTGCAATGTGTGAGGCACCAGACCAGTGGCAGACAGAACGATGGGTACAACACGTACTCGATCCTGCTTCCACTGCTTCTGGAGCTCGTGTGCTAGATCAGTGTATTTACTGATCTTGTCTGCGTGAGTTTTCTGCATGTTCTTGCTGATAGGCACTGCAATATCAATTAGATAGGTCTGTTTGTTGACCTTATCAACAAGTGTGATGTCTGGTCTGTTGTGATGTATGGTTTTGTCTGTGTGAATGGGGCGGTCCCAGTATAGTTTATATGAGGGTGACTCTAATACGCTTTGTGGTATGTACTTGTAGTACGGGACCGTGCTCTTAATAAGTGAATGTTTGTGTGCTAGTTGTTGATGAACGATCGACGCTACCTGATTGTGTCGATGGAGGTAGTCTGTTTGAGAGAGAAGGGGACAGCCTGATATTACGTGGTCGATCGTCTCATGCGTAGTGTGGCATTTCCTGCATTTGTCGTCATGTGTGTTTGCATCGTGTAGAATGTGTTTCTTGTAGTTGCGTGTGGAGATGACTTGGTCCTGTATTGCGATCATTATTATTATTATTATTATTATAGAAATGCTTTTTGACATTCAGATTTCTGTTTGTTTATTATTACTGCTTTTATCCTTTTATCTAATAAGGGATCTTTACAAAACTTCTCAAAAAAAAGTGACAATTAGGAGAGATTAAAGGCGTACATTGAAGCAATGTTCAGTGTGAAGATGATATTGTTACACTAGAGAAGAGTTAAGAAAGCCATAATCTTTGAATAATATTAGAGAAAATATAAAGAAAAAGAGAGAGAGAGATGAATTTAGAAAACATAAAAATTAAATTCAATTTCTTTAAAAAAAAATCCAGGAAGCTTCCTCCTGGACAACAAATATCAAGTGTAGGGATGGGTAGTTCGTGAACGAACTAGTTCATTGAACTAGTTCGTATAAAAGAACTAGTTCAATGAACGACCGAGTTCAAATGAACTAGTTCATGAAAAGAACTATACTTCACGAACGACTTAGTTCAAATGAACTAGTTCGTTCTTTTACCACTCCACTATTGGCTATTGGAATTGGTTTATTTCGTTTTATATGAGAACCTTTTTTTTTGGTTGTAAAAGTATTTGAAAACCTTTTTTTTTGGTTGTTAAGGTAAAAAGAACGACTTAGTTCATTGAACTAGTTCAATAAAAAGAACTATCTAAAAAGAACTAGTTCAGTAAAAAGAACGACTTTGCCCATCTCTAATCAAGTGAATTATATTATTATGGAAAGAAATGAATTGTGCAAGTTTTAACCAAATCTATCCTAGCAAACAGGACTGTATTCGGTATAATCCAATATTCAAGGAAATGTTGTCGATTAAAAGACATCAACTACAGTATTTTAAGCAGCATTTTCTTAAGTGTTTGTTTTTTTTTTTTTTTTAAAGAGATCCACTTTTACTATCTCAATCATTAATTAACTTTTGACTTTTGCAATAATTAAAAAGCAATATTCCTGATTTCTGGTTTTAAAGTACCTTGGAAACCCTGAAAGTAATTAACACAGGATATACTCTTGATGCTATTGTGTAATGTTGTTTACAAGCACTTTGAAAGAGTTACAGTGCCTGTACCTAACTATACCTAACAGATACTATACCTAACTCCTTAAATCCAGGAGTTTTAAATCCATTTCGTTATTTTCTTGTTTTTTTAGTGCATACAGCGACAGAGACATGGCGCTTGAGGTTCTCTCCCAATTTTTTTTTTAAAATATCATGAAAAGTTGAAGAAAAAAAAAAGGAAGATTCAAGAAAAAAAAATTAACAAAGTCACGAAATGAATTCAGTTTATACGCTGCCAGATAACAATATTAAAAAAGTTCATTTCCATTATCCAGAAATCTATCAATTAACTGAACATCCACAGCAGCAAAACTCTCGCTATAGAAAAAGCAACTGGAGATCTACTGGTTACGTAAATTTTTCATTAAAATGAAGCTATAATTAAATTTATTAGTAAATAACTATTATTTTATTATTTATTATTATTTTTTTTTAATCACAGATAGGTGTGCTGGAAGAGATTTACGATATAACAACATTGACGTTTCAAAAACTTTTAGCGGGAATTATTCAGGGGTAAGTATACATAAACTTAGTATTCCAAGTATTCCTTAACTTAGAAGTTTAAGTTTTAAAATAAAAAATTAAAAGATACTGAATAAAAAAAATATTCATTTTTAATCATTTTTTTTTTTCAATTAAAAAGGATAATTCAACATATAATCAAGGTGAACAAAATAAGTTTTGATTTTAATTGGTAACTTTAACTATCAAAAACTGCATAATTTAAAACAATTTTTAAATTTTTACAGTCTTAATTAATTTAATATTTTTTAATTATTATATTTAATACATGTGGGCCCGATAGCCGAGTGGGTAAGGGCGCTTGGCTGCGGGTTGGAGGTAACGGGTTCGATTCCCGGCCTCGGCGGAGGACGGGAATTTTTCTACGCTTCTTTCTCCTCCAAACGGGCCGTAGGGTCTACCCAGCCCTCTATAGAATGGGTACCGGGTTTCTTTCCCGGGAGTTAAAGGCGGGCGAGCGACGGGCCGACCCCCCGTTCTCAACTTTGTCCCGTAGGTTCTGAACACTGGAGTCTACCCTTCAGCTGCATTGCGCGGTCCTCTGGGCCTGATCGCAACTTTAACTTATATTTAATACATATTTCTATTTTTTAAAATAGAATTTTAAGCGGGAATTTCAGGAAGCAAAAGCTTTTTATATTTTAAGGTTCTCGAATAGAACTCTTAGTGAAAATTTGTGAACTACTAAAATTTAAAAGGATTTAAATTCAAGCTCTTTGATGTTTTTATTGCTTTATTTTCGTGGTAAAATTATGAAGAGTTTCTAATCCTTTCTTCAACTTAAATGGGTCAAAAATAAATAACCGTCTTGATCACCTTTGCAATCTAACTGCAATTCTGTTAGAATTCATTAATGTTGGAGATTTATTTAAGGTATTTTACAACCAAGAAGTTCTGTTGTAACCACCGTTTCGCTGGTTAAAAATAATTGGAGAGTTTAAAATAATTGAGCTATTCAAAGTTTCAATGAGAGGAAAATTGTAAAATTTCCAAGTCCTATTTTAAATGTTCTGTTTATTTTTTTTATTTTTTTTTGTTGTTCATATAACATTTCGTTTTCTTCCTTTTTTATTAAGTCCAATTTTGTTTTAAATTTGTTTTTCCGCAGTTCTTTATTTTGTTTAAGCACGAATTTAAATTTTCCTTTTCCTAATGTCATCATAAGATGTAAGCAATAGTTCAAACAAAACTCGTCATATCGCTGCTGTTATATCAAAATGTCATATGTCAAAATCTACACTTTTCAGTAGCTAAGAAAAGCTTCTGTTTTCATTTTGTATTAACTCTAAATACTTATATCATAATTTTAAACTTTGGTTGGCACATCATGCAATATGTAGGTACTGGTTTTAACAAATTGCTTTTTGACATGCACTTTATTTTCGATGTTTTGCAATTAGTTTTTTTTTTTTTTTCTTTTAAATTAACATGCGTTTTGTTTTTAATCTGTAACTTGAGTTCTATCACCTGATCACATACAACAATTTGAGAGCAGATATAGCTAACAAATACAATTTTTTTTTCCTCAATAAAAACTTTTTGGTAATTTTGACATACGACATTTTGATATAACAGTGACGATATCTCGTCATTGTTGTTCTCTCTTGGAATAAGCTATGCCACCAATCTTGGTCTAATATGCCAGGATCTTTCTTCGAAGCTAACAGATATGGGATAATGAAAAATCATATGATGATATTATTATTAATGGATAATGATGTCCAACGCTAATCTAAAAACAAATCAATGTATCTTATAAATTTTAACAAAAAGAAATCTATCTGCTGTTAAAATTAAAAGAAGTTTAGATGATTTTTGATACAAATTGTATCTCATAAAAATATAAAAAAAGAGAAAAAGCCTAAACTTTTAGCAAATCCAAAATTAAAATTACTTAAAATTACTAGTTTCAACTGGAAATTGTATTGATCTTTTTGTTATTTTTTTTAAATCTTTTCAGTATCTTTACGCTAATCGAGCCGTTGAAATTATAACCCAAAATCCTCGAAACCAGCCTTTATTTATGTATGTAGCATTTACAGATGGCCACTTCCCACTTCAGGTATTAATTTTAATACATCTTGTTAATGTTTAAGGATATAAGATATTACCGGAATGATAGAAATGGAAGATATTATTAATATTTTGTTCTAATTAAAAAAAGTTAAATTACCCCAATTTTTGTAAAGTAGTAAAAGAGTAAACTTTTATTAGCATTTTAATCAAAAACAAAACAAAATAAGCAAATATAATATGTCAGAAATAACTAATTTGGGCGAATTCTATTATTTATTTTTTTTTTTGAATATGCCAATTTTAAATGAAATTTAACTCAAACAATTTCTTTTTTAAGGCTCCTTACAGATTTAATAAGACCTGTTCTCACCTGAAAAATCCAGCTAGGGTAAAAATGTGTGGTAAGTACAATTATAAACAGTTCAAATCAATAAATATGTCTCTGCCATATTTAATAGAATAGGTTGCTGATTTTATCTATGACTTTGATTGAGTTGTTTCTTCTATATTAGTCTGAATTTCTTTATGAAGTTATAGAGAGGGTCTTTCAAAGTAATGTTTAACTAAATACAATACACTTCTCGTTTTTGATTTTTCAAAAAATGTCTCTCTTAAAGATTCATTAATCTTAAGTCTATAAAGCAGATTCCAGCAATCCTCTCTCATTTCCTTTTTCTTATTTGTGTTAAGATTTGTTTGTATATATATTGTAATTTTTTTAATATATCTATCTTCATTGATTGAAAGCTAAAGCAGATCAGGCAAATAGATATCACAATACTCTTTTAAACAATGAAATTCTAAAAATTAAGATCAATGTCAATTGTACTTAAGCAATTCTCCTACTCATACAATATCTTTTTAATTTGATTCATTAAAAAAAAAAAAATCAGACACTAAAATTAATGGAAACTTACTGCAAATTGCTCGTGCATTCAGAACATTTGTATCATTTGTACATCTTTGTCTATTTCCGTACATTAAAATGAAATAATTTTAAATATCTTTTCAGCTGCGATGGCTGCAACTGATGAAGCAGTTGGAAGAATTCTCGAAGCTCTGAAAGTTACCAAACAACTGGACAATACTCTTATAATCTTCACCTCTGATGTGAGTAACAGTATTCCTTTTAAAATGGGCGGATTAGTTTAATTTTTATACATCAGAGTTATTAATTCATTAATTTGTTTCACTATTTGCTATATCCTTTATCCTCACTTAACCTAGTAAATGTTAAAAGTCTGTAAAAATGTTATGTAAGGATGCTTAAAAAAACAACAAAAGAGCATTCAAAGAAAATCTACTTTAATGGGAAACAGATTTCTGTGAAAAGTAAAATAGTTAGTAAGATCTAACCAAATCATTGTTGTGGTCTACAAATTTATAAATTAAATTCACGTAATTTAATTTGAATGATAATACATAAGCCATCAATATAATTTATAAGCGAAATTCTACGACCAAGTTTCTCAACTTTTGAACTTTCATAAATCAAATGTCGATTTTCTGTTGAACTGTAATTATGTAAATCCGAGAATATAATATTGCCAGATTCAAAACATTTGGTGTCTAAAAAAAAAAGCGCCATTAATAGAAAACATTAATGGAATATTAATAAAACAAAAAAAAAAAGTATAAAAACATTTTTTTTGTTTTGTTAATACTTGCAATGCACGTTAAGCTATATTTTTACGTTAATGGAATATTATTCAAACATATTAATTCAAACATTAATAGAAAATTTTAGCAATCTCTTCGAATTGAGTAAGATATCAAAAATTAGTCAACTAGATCAGTTTTTTTTTTTTGGTTGTTTTTTAAGTAGTTGTTTCAATAATTAAAATTCTATTCCACTCTCAGCATAAAGTATAAATGATTGAAAAGTAAATCACTATTATCATCTATAATTACCAAGTTGAGTCTAATGTAAATTTAAGAATAAATATCTATGAAAGATAGCTACGGAGGTTTAACTTTTTTATAATTATGATATTATTTCATATAATTGAAAATAATCTGGAGAAAAATATTCATTTAATGTTTATTCTGTTTATTAGAATGGTGGTGAAGTGGTTTTCGGTGGCAACAACTTGCCTTACAGAGGACAGAAAAATACATTATTTGAAGGAGGAAACAAAGTACCTGCATTTGTTTACGGCCCAAAAATTCTTCGAAGTACACCCTACACAAATCGACAGTAAGTGTAGATTTATTGCATTTCAGTTTCGTTTTAGAATAATTATTAAAAAGTATTTTTAAGCTTAAGAAACTATTATTAGTAACAATCAATGCCAAATTCAAACAAGTTAACGGAAAGGAAGCAAAGAAAGATGTTTCTATATTTTGAAATTTAAATT
Organism: Thereuonema tuberculata; assembly: GCA_023159025.1. Classification (NCBI taxonomy): domain Eukaryota; kingdom Metazoa; phylum Arthropoda; class Chilopoda; order Scutigeromorpha; family Scutigeridae; genus Thereuonema; species Thereuonema tuberculata. The sequence continues at coordinate 84,740,379 of JAFIDM010000001.1, forward strand.
TAAAAGAAAGAATTAATCTGATCTGAAGCACAAGTGAAAAACAAGTGAAGGCAGGAATTTCCTAAGATTAAAAAGTAAAACTACCAAAACGATACTAACTACTATTTCAGACAAACACATGTCTTCCAGTGGAGGAATTTTTAAAAGACTTTAGCTTTTATTTATTTTATTTTTCTTTTTTTTTAAAAAAAAAAACTGCTTATACGTTTTCCTGAGTTTGCTTTTTTTTTTTTGTTTTTTTTTTCTTGTTTTGCATGCTTTGCTTATTTTTAAATAGCCAATAATTAACAATACTAAGACGAACTTAGGTCATAAATGTCTCTACATAACATTTAGTCTTCGCTTTCTCCAATTACATCCTGCAAAACCGACACACCATAAAAAAAATTATTTTTCAATATTTTTTTTTCAATATAAATAGTTGGTAATTAATGTAAAATTTGGAAACTAAACGAAAACTAATGAAAATACAGGAACTTCTGTTTCTTGGTTTCTTTGAATGATTTTTTTTATTTTTTATTTTATTGTATCAATGGATCTTTTTAGTTTTTTGCTTTTCTTATACTGCATTTCCATTTCAGTATTTCGTGCTATTTTTTCCCATAATTCCAAAATTATTCATTTCTTCCGCAAATTTTGAATTTTTACTTGTTCATATATTTTCTTTTGCTTTTTTAAAATATAAAATGTAATATAAAATGTAATATAAAATATAATTTGTTGATTTCTTATCTTTTATGTCCCTAAATCTTGGGCCACCTAAGTGTAGTAAATCCGTTTTTGTTTTTCAATGAATAAATATCAATCCACAAGCTCAGACTACATATTAATTGATGTGAATGTGGGTATCAGGGAAGCCAAGCACCGCGACCTTTAGGTCTATTGTGCTATCCCACTGAAAATGGAAGCAGACGCAGAGACTATGGTGGGAGAAAGGGGGGGAATTCTGATAAAACCTGCCCTGCGCGGATCGTCCACCTTCACAAAACCCACATGAGAATTGAACTCCGATACTCAGAAGTGAGAGGTCTACGTGCTAATCGCGCGGACACAAGCTCAAACTACGAAAAATTTGAACCCTTGATGACGTTTTGATTTCGGCTACAACGTTTTGCAGAAAATACTTTTACTTATTAACAATATTTTTTTTTGTCCTGATTCTACATTATGTTTTGTTTAAAGAAAAGAAAAAGCAAATGGATAGAGTATCTCCATTTCGTGGCTTTGGATATATCGCAAAAACTTAAAACCCAGATCCATATCTCAGGGGATATTATAGTGTTTAAATAAAAAAAAATGGAGATCGGACATCATTGATAAATCTTCTTTTTTTTCCTCAACAGATGAAATAAAAACGAGGTTTCAGCATGAAATTTAGCACGTGTATAAAAAGAAACAAACATATTATTAGAAACAAGAAATTTTTTAAAATTTAAAAAAAAAAGACAAAATATGAGGTCGACTTGTCCTTTAGGAATAAATGGTGTAGAACAGCTTTTTAAAATGGATAAGAAATAATATTCTATTATCAGATGACTGATGTCCAATAAGTTCAGCATTCCTAATAGTCATCGGTGATCCATAATATATTCTCTATAAAATCACTTCTTCCCCCTTTGATCACTTTCATGTAAACAATAATAACTTTCATTTGCCAACAACAGATTGCGTTCTTCATTGTAGTATCTACAATTGATACTAAATGATTGTTAAATGATTGTTTAAAAAGAGAACATATAAATACTATTTAAATATACAAAATGAAATGAAAACAATTATTTTAGAAATAATTAACTTTTTTTAATTTTAGATTATTTCACATAACTGATTGGTATCCAACGATAATGAGAATTGCTGGAGCATCTGAAGGTTAGGGTCTTTTTTTTTTCCTTTCTTTCTCTCTTTTGTTTTGTTCTAAATATTCTGATCTTAAAAAACAATTACTGTTTTATAAACGAGGCTTCCTCAATTTATATCTCAAAACATGATGACTAATTTTTCTTTTTCAAAATTCAATATTCCTGTTTTTTATCTTTTACACAAAATATATAGAACGTAATTTAGACGGTGTTGATCAATGGGAGACAATCAGAAAAGATGAACTAACCCAAAGAAGGATGATCGTTTATAACATAGATGATATCAACGGGACATTAGTAGGAGCAATTAGGTAGGTGTTTCTTTGTTGGAACAGTTATTCTTTTCTTACATTTAAATCTGTGTTGTCTTTATTGTATTTTGTTTTTCAAACATTCGTCAGTTTCTAAATAAGAAATAAGAATTTCTTAATTTTACTTTTTCCCAAAATAAATAAAATTAATTCAGGGATAGTCCTTTCCTCTGCCCTACAATATTTAGGATAACAAATATGTGCTTTTATCTTTTAAAACAAATGTTCTTACATATTTTAAAATAAGTAAATTAAGCTTTAAAAAAAATGTAAGTAAATGTTTTATATTTTAAAATATACTCTAAGAATATCAAGCTACAAATTGTCGAACTCAATTAGCATACACATTATCAATAACGTAGTTGCAACTACATTATATTCAACAAATTATAAAAGTATTAAAACACCAATTCTTGATCTTCTTTTAGGTACAAAAATTATAAATATTATTCAGGACCCCGAGGAAACATGGACAGAATTGTTACTGAATCAGAAGTTGTAGATTACAGTTTCAACGAAACAGCTTTACTAGGCTTTATTCAGGATAGTCCATATAATATCAGTGACCGAACTGAAAAACTTTATAATTTAAGAGGTAATAAGCTATTTAACTTCAATAATATCTAAGATTTTTTGTTTTGGTTGTTTCTTTGTTTATTTTTGGGGGGGATCCAATACAACAACATTAAATAGGGGAGACCGGCGTCAGTTGGCATAAGGGACTAGTTGGCACACAGCTTCTATTTCCTGCCACCGTGTAGCTAGAGCGCTGACATCTTGGTAGTGGGAAGTGTATGTAAAGGGGCACCATCCACTGTGACTTTAGTTTCCTTGGAAACGTCACGAAGGAAGGACCTCTGTTTCATCGTTTTTCTGACTGGTGAGTAAATTTTTTTGTTCTGATGAACATGTAAATCGAATTGAGGTGCAGCTGATGGCGGTTTTCGAAAGAGTGGATAACTGTGGTTGCATGCATGTATCATAATCTTTTGTTTCTGATGTTTGGGATTATGTGGTATCCATCTTGTTTTGGAAATCGATGTGGGGCTAGTTGGCGTAGTTAGGGGTCAGTTGGCATAGCTATAACAAATGGTAAAAAAGGGGAAAAACTGGAGATGGCCAGACGAGGAAGACTCAATTTGGTACGACCAAACTAAAGTTCTGCGAAAAGCACCTGTTCAAATAAGCGAGCGCCCAACTCCTACATTTGTGTTTGATATCAAACAATAACTATAGGTAGTTAAGAATTCATTGCTTGTTCATACATTTAATTTAATTTATCATACAGGTTTTTTTTTGTTCAAGTATTATTAAATAAAATTTTTGAAAAAATAAAATGTAATTTCTCGAAAATTGCTGTGTTCTGCTCAAGTACCTCTATCCATATCACGTTATGCCACTCACCCCTAGGGGTATGCCAACTAACCCCCGTGTTTCGGGGGTTAACTAAACACGGATTTAATTAATGAGTCCTACATAATTTTGTATTCAATAAGTTAAGCTATCCGCCGCATTCACCAGAATCTCTCTTAAGTTTTGCACACAAAAAATAGAAAAATCAGAAACCAAAATCTATGCCAACTAGCCCCGGTCTCCCCTGTCTATAAATATTAGTCGATGTTTGAGATTATAATGTAACTAAATTCAGTTTTATAAGCAACAATGGGGAGACCTAATTGTTTACCAATTGAGTTTTTATTGTTCATTTTTCTTTTGAGGCACCACTGGCTTCCGAAAAATTCAGTTTTATTTGAAGAATAACTAGATATGTATTTTTATCTTATTTTCAGACGATCCTACTGAGACCTATGATATAGCTTCTGAAACACCAGATGTACTGAATGAAATGAGGGAAAGAATGAGAGCAGTTCGAAGTACAATGTTTCCTGCAGTGAAAAGAGCTGACAGAGAAGAAGGAAACCCGTCTCTCTTTGGAGGTGCTTATTCCCCGGGATGGTGTGTGGCAGAAACTTACGTACCTACGGCATGGAGTCGCTTCAATGATCTTTCAATTTATAGTCGAGATTAAAGGATTTTCAAAGACTGCAGCTATTTTTATCATAAAAAATGTTTTCCTAAGATTGAAATTGAATATTTATTAACATGTGCTTTGTAATAAAAATAGTATTGTTTTTAATAACTGAATAGAAACTCAATTCATTTAAATAAGTCATTTGTCCTTTTCATAAAATATTTAAGAAGATTCAATTGTTTGTTCCTAAAAGAACTTGAAGCCTACTTTCCTTAAAGCGTCACCAGTTTGTTTGTTTTTCCTGTGCATTTTAAAATTTTGCGTATAAAATAATACGAAAGTAAAGCCTCAGTTTTTTTCTTGAAATTAATATAATCAAATGAATATAAACAGTACAAAATTTCTATTTTTCTGAAAAAAATTACTTAAAGCCACATTACTTACTTAAATGCAATTAATTCACACCTCGGAATTAGAAGATTAATAAAAGAATTGCTGTTCATTGTCACTGGTTATTTTCTAATATTTTTCTATGGGAATTTAACACCTTATGTGACTTTGTGATGTTCTATTTCTTGAGAGAAAATTGAAAACTTTAGATCGTATCCAAATAATTTTCCACAAACTGCAAATATTTTTAAGCACAGCAGACTTGTCTACTGCAACAACTACGTAATAAATTTATTATAAATAATTTGTTTACTTTTTTTATATAGTTTTGACAGATGCCATGTGTGAAAAAAAAAAGCAAAAAAACTAATGCTATCTGCGACCGTATTTTTAATAATGACATCCATTTCTAGGCTGAGGAGATCTCTTTGACTACTAGTAGTATTTCACTATAAAATGCAACTGTCAGTATATATTATTTCTTCTTCCAAAGCACTACAGCCCGATGTGGGTAAGGGCTGCCTTCACGATCTGTCTCCATTCCTCTTTACTCTCAGCCTTCTCCCGCCATCCGGTAACTTTCATCTTCTTTCATCTAACAACATCTTAGATCCAACTTTTCTTGGGCCTGCCACGTTTTCTTACACCCAGAATATTGCTTTTATAAATGTTTTTAGGCATTCTTTCCACTCCCATTCTCTGCACATTCCCAACCAAGAAATTCTACGAGATTTTATAAATCTAACTATATCTTCTCTTTCGAGTATATTGTTTATTTCTTCATCGTATCTTATCCTCCATCTTTCTCCTTCCTTCACTGCTCCATATATTCGTCTTATAATTTTTCTCTCGAATCTACGTAAAGTCTCCGCGTCATTATTGGTAAGGACCCATGTTTCTGCTCCGTAAGTTACTACTGCTCTTATTATGGTTTTATATAACTTGATTTTTGTTTTCCTAGTCAGAAGAGCAGCTTTTAGAAGTGGTACAATTGCGTAATAACAGCCTTCTTACCTTTCATCACCCTTTTGTTAATTTCTTCAGATGTATTATTTACATTGTTAATATTCACTCAGAGATATGTGAAATCACTGACTCCTTCAAAGTTATAACCATTCATCTCCATTCTTTGTATTCTCCTCCTCGGTTCTGATGTCGACATTTTCAAATACAGTAAACTTCCGATTATCCGCGGACCTCTCCTGTTTCCATTTTTTTTTTACTGTTCAATAAATTACGGAATTAAAAAAAAAATTAAATCTAAAATAAGGTAAACAATAAAAGAGGCACATTTAGCGACGTCCAAGTAGGGGATTTTCGTTTCGACACGAGAAAGCAAAGACAATTAACCGATTTTTTTTTTTTGTTAAAAAGTAAGAAAATAAAGTAAAATAAAATAAAATAATCGTTTATAATGTATATATTGCCATTTTAATGTAAATAAAACATGTTAAAAGCATTTTTGTGTTGATTTTCGTCCTTTTTCGGATTATCCGCGGAATTTGCTTATCCGGGGTTGCCGCGCCACCCAATTCCGCGGATAATCGGGAGTTTACTGTATTTGGTCTTTTCTTCATTAATTTTAAGTCCTATGATTTTACTAGTATATATTATTTATTGAAGTGAAAATGACTCAGTCATGTTTTGAACTGAATAGAATATATTTGCTATATCCGTACATTGTTGTTCTGTGCAATGCAGTTACATTTTTCTGAGACCATTATGATGCTAGGGCTTTTTCCATATTTTTCAGAATTTCACCATCCTATTAAAAAATGATAGCTCTGCGGTAAACATCTGTGATCTACGGAGATGGCAAATGCATTTCAGCTACATCGGAAATAATAAATCATTTCCAGGATATGGAATAACTGTACTTAAAGCACACCAGTTGAGTTACTGTTCCACTCGAAATGGAAATATCTGTTAAGTGTTCTTTAACTATTTATTTACTGTGGACGATACACATTACGTACCTTACACAGTACAGAAACAACAGCCAAACATTACACTGCTATGCATTTTTTTACCTTTCGGTCTGCTTCACGAGAAAAACAACTGATTTTAGTAAACTCAACTATCCTGAATCCGAATCTGTATTCAGAATTTTTGTATCAGGTTTAGTTTTTTTGTAATTTGTACCTTAAACTCAAAAAAACAAGAAATTTGGCGAACTTCATAATTAAAATAAAAAATAATTAATGGGATAATCTGAGTTATGAAAGTGTCGAGACAAGTGAAAACCTTAACTAACTAGTAAAAAAAAAATAACTTTAATTTATTTTGCTGATATAAGATTGGTTAGTTGTCTCTCGAAATCTTTCGCAGTTTTGATGCTCTGAGGTGACTCTCAGAAGACTCCCTTTTTAAGCACCAACAATAATCCGCCAACATAGATTCATTCCACTTGCCCTGATATCTCGTTTCCAATGTTTTGATATCTTGATGAAACCTTTCACTCTGCTCCTCACTCATAGTACCAAGATTTTCAGGGAATAATTGATGTGGCTGTGTAGAAAATGAAGTTTAACACTCATTTTGGAACCCAGTGTTTTGAAGTTTGTTAACATTTCATCAACAAGTTCTTCGTAATTTTCAGCTTTTTTGTTTCCTAGGAAGTTTTCAGTCACGCACTTAAAATACAATCATGCAGATTTTTCTTTTTCATTCATGACGGTCGTGAAATTTAAATTTTTCATCAGATCACGTATCTGTGGTCCTTCAAATATACCAGCTTTAATTTTTGCCTCGGTCTTTCTAGGAAATTTCCGTTTTAGATACGGAATTATGTTGCTTTCATTGCCAAGACTGGTAACAAATTGCTTCATGATTCCAAGTTTAGTATGAAGTGGGCGTAAAAGGGCTTTTTAAAAGTAATAATGCCATTAATTAAAATATTAAAATAAAAATATATTATTTTTAAATGTTTTGGGTACTAAGTACAAAAAAGGCCATGCAATTATACGAATTGTAAATTTTATATTTTATTATAATATTTTATATTTCAGTAATGCCAAAAAATTATAATTGTAGTTTAATTATGAATGTATATATTTAGTGAATTTTGTCATCAATAAGCATTTCAAGAAATTTCGTAAAATCATAATTTCTCAAAAACTGGACCTGATGAAACAAAACTAAATATGACTTTTGTGTTTACCCACAGTGCGGAACTGAAAAATATAAATAATTTCTCTGAAGCAAAATGATTGCATATCAGTGTTATCTACATCCTTGTGGGAGACATGGGCGAGTTTTCTTAAGGTTTGCTTTTTGAAAAAAAAAAACAAACAAACAAACAAAAAAAAAAAATCCTAACAAACCTGACATTTACATTCGCTTCAAAATTTTACATTTTAATAAAATCAGAAATATTTTTTCTTTGTTTGAAACATCTATGAAATGCTTTTCTTTTGTAGCATTTCTTTCTCCATTTCATGTGTATTCTCTATCTAGATTTTTAATCTAGTAGTAAAGTAGCTACTATTAATAGAACAACTCATTTACCATAGAAACGAACTAGATTTCAAAATAAATAAAGCTGGTAGTAAACACTTTATTTTCTGTTTTGTTTAGTTTTTTGTTATTGTTTTAAAATTTAAACAAGCTGCTTTTAGCAATAAATGTCTAATACAATCCGTAGAATCAGTCGACTTCAACTAATCACCTATTGATGCAATCAAAACAAGATTGGTTTAAATAATAATGTTTCTAGAAATCGGGTGTTGAAGTTAATATCATCAATTCTACTGTCGCCAATCAATAGATATGGAAATTAAAGTTAAATTCCCAGAAAGATTATTTTTCCTTTCGTAGAAAAACAATGTACATAGATTGACTGCAGCAACAGACACCAAAGCTGATGATTAGCAATTTGTAATGCTGCAATTCTCCGTCCTTGAAAGATATTGAAAAATTGTTATTGATATTTCAGTTTTTTTTATTTTATTTTTTGAAACGTCATTTCCTCAATTACCGTATCTAATTTCTTCCGGTTTCGAAATATTTCTCTTCGACTGACAAATAAATTAAGATCCATTTAATAATAATATTTCTACAATCAGACTGAATCAGGCGTGTGTAGGAGGACTGAGGAAGCCCTATTTATAGAATAGATCTACTTTTTTTTTTTTTTGGTGGGATGGCTGGTTGAGAGAACCTTATCTGTCCTTCCCGAAATTTCCAACTAAATTTAATTTTTTGGTTTTTGGAGGTCGGCTCCCTAACTTGGCCCACCCTAAAATAAACTCTTATTTGCACCCCAAAGGTTTATTGACTAAAAGAAAACTTAGTGATGTGACGTCCCTGTTTTTAAAATCTCTATATTTCTCAGCAAATTGAAAGAAAAGATTAAGTTTACAGAATTACTTTTTTATGGTAGGAATGACTTATTGAGGTAAAAAATTATACGGATTAAAAAAATAAAGTCATATTGAAAATATCTCCTTCTGGTGTTCTGGTGGCGGATGGTATCAGAATGGGACTGAGGTTTAAAGAAAAATCCTATAGCAAAAGTCAAAAGAAATAACTAACTTTTTTTTTTTAATTGTATATTAATTCAATGATAATATTACACTATAACAAAACAACTACATATCATTTTTCAATTACTGCTTTGTAGCTTGTGCAACTTTATGTAGATATATTTCATAAGAACGTTCTTCATCATTCACCAGATTTTATATAAAATGTTTATAAGCACATTGTTTTTCTTCTTCAAAGTGTATTTTATGTTGGGAATCAAAGTGGAGCCTCCAAAGCTTAAGCAAACAATAAAAAACTCACCCAAAATATACAAATTCATTAGCAAATGCTTGGTGTCACCCATTGATGTATTTGGTTTGTTTTCTTACATTTCACTACTTCAATTTTTTACAGAATCCTTATATATTATTTCTCAAAGGTGTTTTTGTGTCGATACGCCATATCTCCTTTAATACTTCATCAAAATCAATGTTTGAGATATCATTTTGAAGATTACGTTCACCGCTAATGACGAAAAATAAACAAATTGTTGAAAAATTAATGTTTTCGTTAAAAGAACTGTATTTTAAACATCTTTTTATAAAAATGGAGACGGCGCCATCTGTTGACAATGTGCTTAACTAACATGCACCACAGCTGTTGGAGTTGTCTATTATTTCTCAAAGGTGGTTTTTTTGTTGCGAATTATTCGCACGGGTCAACTAGTTAATTAAATATGCAGTTTCTTTTAAGAAATAACTATGAAATACTAATCAAAATAATCTAGAGAAGGTTCCTTAACTCCGCCTACATTTCCAATTAAGACGAGCGTTGGCTCTAATTTTTTTTTCTTTCAATAACAAAAAAAAAAAAAGTGTGTCAGTGAGGATTGATCTTCTAATCCCCACAATTAAATCAAGACACTCGATTTAAAATTTACAGACAACTTGTCTTTGAATCCGTGAAGAAAGTTCACATCAACTTTTTTTCTTTTTCTTTTTTTAACTTTTTAAATTAGTGTAGTTTAGTTTTATTAACCACAAACACTTCCTATTCAGCCTTTACAAATCTACTGTTTTAAATATTTGAAGTTCCTCTGATATGAAAGATAAATAATAAGAAATTCATATCATTTGTAATGACAACAATTTTGTCTAAACAAATCGCAATTTAGATAAAAAAATTCCAAACCAAATAATTATTGTCAAATTCCTAATTGGAAAAAAATACTTCAATATTTTTCATTTTGTTAGCAACAGATATCTAAAGACAAGTCTTCAATTACTCTGCAGAAATAATTAAATAAATTTCGATTTAGACAGTCTATAAAAACAAACTGAAAATTAAATTTCTTTTATTCATTCATGCTGGTTATAACTTATATAAGTATAGCAAAATATTTATATCTGAATCCCCCACTAAAAATTGCACGGATTTAACAAAGGCTTAAGAGAAAGGCTTTTCCATTATTAATTTAATAATTCCTTTAAGGGGAGGAATATTTTTAATGCAGAATCTGACTTTTGGAATAATAAGGTTTCAGAAGACTTATTTTATCCTTTGATGTGTTTAGAATTGTGCTTTAAAATTTTTCTTCTTCAATTATTTTTATATGTAAGATGTTTACAATTAAAGTTCACATTTTCAAAAGCAATACCTGGAGAAACAATCAGCAGAATGACGTTGTGTGTTTCACAAAGACATGTTCGATGTCACAAAGACATGTTCGGTTTCCCCCGGTATCGGCTGAAATCGCAACACCTTATGTTCAATACAGCACAAACAGTGTCATTCATAATGTTGTGAATACAGTGTGTAATGATGGTCGTTAGGTCCTCTATATTGACTACGAATTCTTAATAGACAAGGTCTTTGAGATCTAACAACCAAAAATCGCTGTGGTTGAGATCCGGCAAACATACTGGCCAACTTCACTGTACGAAAATAGCAGCTGATGATTTTGTCCTCGGGAAAAACAGCCTGAAGCAACTGCTTGGCAGGGGTGGCGATATGAGGTAGGGTGCCATCCTTCATGAAAATCGTTGCATCCAGACACTGATGCTGTGAAACCACAGCAGTGAAACTTTAGTGAATGAAGTGGCAAATGTCGCAAGAACTGTGGGTTAGCAGGTGTCCAAATTCACATACCATGCAGATGGAAGTGAGCTTTGTCAGTCCATAAAATGTTCCATGGCCAGTCGGATTCTAGTTCAGTTAGAGCAAGAAACTGCAAGGCAAATGTTTCACATGCACCTCTGTTGGACAGAATTGCTGAACATTGTAGATCTTTTAGGAGTAAAAATACAAGATCAGAAACTGAAAAATCATTAATTCCTAGGATATAAAACATATCCACTTCCTCTACAAGTTGTTTTCAGATCTAATACTTGTGCTGAAGGAAGTATGGCCACTACACCGTAAGTCAGCAACTTCAGGTCTTTGAAAGATATCTGCAGCTCCTACACAAAGATTATTTACTTATCGTGCATATTAACTATTTCAAGTAATCGTTTTTCTTCTTTGTTAGTCTGTTTCTAAGTACATCTCGCTAAAACGCCTGGATTTCCAAAAAATCTTATACATTGCCTTATTTACAGTGTAACCTAAAACTTGTGGCAAGAGAGAGAGCACCATTTCCCCTCGACCCACCCCACGGAAAAATTTGTAGATCTAATACTGGTTTAATAATTAATATGAAGGACCAAACACACAAAGACAAAATAGATATAAATAAATAATTTCATAATAAATCACATTACATGTTGCGAAGGTTCTATCCTTCGATGATAGAAAAATGTTCCATGATTCCAAAAAAAAGATGTCAGATGATCGTAAAATGATCATCTGACGACGAAGGATAGAACCTTCGCAACATGTAATGTGATTTATTATGAAATTATTTATTTATATCTATTTTGTCTTTTTGTGTTTGGTCCTTCATATTAATATTTACACACACAACATGGATAATAATACTGATACTGGTTTGTTAAAAAAACGATCAAAGTTCCAAGTTATGACAGAATCAAAAATCTCTTCATTACTCATATGTAGCGCAGGAAATGCAAAAGTGTCATTTTGACCAACTCCAAGCCAACACTGCTAACACAAACTTAGCAGATGATATTGTCTTCATCGAAAAAAACAAAGAGACTCAGTGAACTAATCCAGTGGAAATTGATTAGTATATTGTTAGAATAAGAGTAGAACTGTCAAACATAATTTACAAGAATTTGATTATTCTTCTCTTTTATTCTGTAAAGGAACGAAACTGACTAGAAAATTAATTTTAAAATTAATCACAAGTTAATTACCAACAAAAATACACGAATCTACTACATATCATTTTGTAAGATTTACTGTCATTTTTCTTAACTCTGTTCTGAGATCAATCTGTGTCAATCTGTTTATGATATTCTATTCTATACTAAGAGAAGAGAAATGTCAATAGTTCATGCATCTTTTAGGCTTTAATTAAAAAGTGTATTTTCTAAACAAAGTTAAAAAATCGACACATTCACTCTGACAGAAAAAATAGAAGCAGAAGAAAATAGAGAGAAAGTCCGTGTGATTTGAACTAACTATAATTGCAAATAATCAGAACTGAAATTGAATGTATATTTATAAGCAAAAATGACTGTTTATAGTTAATTGAAGTGCCCTGAATGCAAATATGAATTCAGATTTTCTGTATCACATCAGTTTTTTCTGTAATTTTGAAAAATAAAAAAACATCAAATTTGGCAAATTTAAAAGCTATCAAATACTTTTTTTTTAAAAAAAGTTCAGTTTCTTTTGGACATCCTTCATATTAATTAATAATCTCATAAAATGAATGATCAGAAAAAAGACCCAAGCTTTTTGAACCATGAGTCGATTTCAGCTGCACTTCTAGCAGAAGACAGTACAGTATAATTTACAGAGCTTTAGCAGCATTCTAAAAAAAATTAAGAGTACTTACTATTAACAATAACTTTTGATGCTTCCTTACTAACAATAAGTATCATAAATAAATCTGTTAACTAAAGTATTATTCAAACAAAGTTCTTATGTTGTTGATTGTAATGACTTGTTTCTGGGTGTCTGTTATTTCAGATATAATTAAAATTCTTTTTTATGAAAATATAACAGACTGGTATCCAATAATGACACTTGCAGGAGCATCTAAAGGTGAAAGATTTTTTTTTTTTTTTTTTTTTCCCACTTCCTCACATTAATCTTTTTTTCCTAAAGAAAAGAGATTTAAATAAATGGTAAGTTTTACAAGACTTAAATCTAAAAACCTAAGATGACCAATTTCTCATTTGCAAATTTCAAGATTTCTTTTTATCTTTTACACAAAATATAGAACCAAATTCGGACGGTGTTGACTAATGGGAAACGATCAGAAAAAATGAACTAACACAAAGAAGACTGATCATTTACAACTTGGATGATCTGAATGGGACATCAATAGGAGCAAATAAGGAATTACATTTTTATTTTTATTAATCTCTATGTTATTTTCAAATAGTCAGTCCAGTTGGAACAAAAAATAATATTTTTACAATAATTTTAATTTAATGACTGATTTTCATAATTATGAATAAATTAATTCAGTGATGGTTCTTAAATAAATGAAGTTTAAAATGTAAGTAAGTTAAATATTTTAACAATAAATTCCAAAATTTGGCATCTGTTTCTCTCGGTATATCAAGCTCCATCAATTTGCATTAGGTGGCCGATTTTTCAACACACATCTGGATTATATATTTTAATATGGAATGGTTATAAGAAATTAATTCTTTGATTTCTCATTAAGATACAAAGATTACAAATATTACTCAGGCCCCCAAGGAAGTATGGATAAAATTGTTCCTGAATCAGAAGTCGTAGATAATAGTTTCAATGAAATAGCTTTACTAAATTTTAATAAAGAAAGAATGTACAATATTACTGATACAACTGAAAAATTAAATAGGCTTAACGTGCGTGGAATGAAATAGAATAAAAATGTAAATAAATAAAACGCACTTACTTATGAAAGGTTGAATATAAAGATTTACATGGAAATAATCCGACAGTTCGGAATACTACGCGTATTCCTTCATCAGGGACGGCACAAACATATAGGACAGAGGACAACATTTAGGACGACATGATGGGTGAAGGGTATGTTGAAAGTGAGGGAATAGGAAATTAATTTTAGAAATAAGTTGGGCATTAATAACATTCAAAAGAAGGAAAGTATTGGCGATAACATACACGTGTCTGGGGTAGAGGTTACGGAGGGTAGAAAACAACATGGCAGAGGGGGCAACGTGAAAACTAAATAGGCTTAACGTGCGTGGAATGAAATAGAATAAAAATGTAAATAAATAAAACGCACTTACTTATGAAAGGTTGAATATAAAGATTTACATGGAAATAATCCGAATATGCGTATTTCTTCATCAGGGACGGCACAGACATATAGGACAGAGGACAACATTTAGGACGACATGATGAGTGAAGGGTATGTTGAAAGTGAGGGAATAGGAAATGAATTTTAGAAATAAGTTGGGCATTAACATTCCGTCGGGCGCAACCGATCTCCTAGGCACACCTCGAACTCTTTTGTTTGCCCCTCCCCCGCTAAATTTTTTCGCGAGGTGTCCATCCTAGTAGCTTCCGTTTTTCCAGTGCTAATAACAATGGCAAGGTCAGTTAGTGATTTTCGTTCTTCATTTCCGGTTGACAGACGAAATGATCGCACAGGCTCATTGCGCCCGATTACGTTGCAGTTTGACAAATAAGAATTTTTCCAAATTTCCAGTTATTTTTAATACTGTATCACATTGTGTCCTTAAGAATGTCATATTATATAATATTTTGTAATTATATATAAAACAACTCTCTGACAACCCTTGTGTTTGGTCAACTTGCTCAAAGCAGTCAGAAGTCTATTGGCTTAAATATACGTAAATATACGTTTTCTTTAAAGACTAATTAAACCTGTTTTACTGCTCCTGCGGTATTTTTATACAGTGTGGGTGTTTACTACAAAGTGTTAATTGTTTTTTGTAAGAAAAAACGTTTATATCTGTAGAAAAGATTATTAAATCAAGAGGTGTACAAATTTCGGTAATTTTTGGTAGCTAAATTTCCGTTTTCTTTAAAGACTATATAAAACTATTTTATTACTCCTTCTGTATTTTTATAATGTTTAGAGGTTCCCAAAGAATAGTTAACAATTGTTTTTAGTAAGAAAAAATGTTTTTATCTGTCGAAAAAAAATTTAATAAAGTAGTGCCTCTCCGGCTCGTTGCGCCCGACCTTGTGCCACGCCGTATTGCGCCCGACGGAGTGTTAATAACATTCAAAAGAAGCAAAGTATTGGCGATAACATACACGTGTCTGGGGTAGAGGTTACGGAGGGTAGAAAACAACTCTACCGCAGACACGTGTATGTTATCGCCAATACTTTCCTTCTTTTGAATGTTATTAATGCCCAACTTATTTCTAAAATTCATTTCCTATTCCCTCACTTTCAACATACCTTTCACCCATCATGTCGTCCTAAATGTTGTCCTCTGTCCTATATGTTTGTGCTGTCCCTGATGAAGGAATACGCATAGTATTCCGAAACTGTCGGATTATTTCCATGTAAATCTTTATATTCAACCTTTCATAAGTAAGTGCGTTTTATTTATTTACATTTTTATTCCAACTGAAAAATTATATAATCTTTCAGATAATACGCTATAGAAAATATTATAAAAGAGATATGTCATGATAATTTTTTAAAGATAATCTACTAGCCAAAACAATTTAGTAATTTTCTGAGTTCAATCTCATACTGCAAAGATAAAAGTAAGTCCTGACATATTGTCCATTCAAATATGGGAGTATTTTAGTTAATCTGAAATTCTCAAACAAAAACCAACCTTACGAAAAGAATAAAAATAAATATACTGTTAAAGAAGGAATAACTATGGAACAAGTTGAATTGAATGAAAATGAGGATAGAACTAAATAAAAAGACATTAAACAAACACAATGGCAAATGCCCTTTTTATTCTTAATTTGAATTTTGGTGTTTTTTTTAATTGAAGGGTCATTATTTTGCTTGTCCTTTGTATATGTTTCTTTTGATCCCACTGAGTTTTGAGTACTTGACAAATCAAACTGATGAGAGGTAGGAATCTTGAAACAGTCTGTTTTTGATTCCTGGTATGAAAAATTCAAAATTAGCTCAGTGGATCTTTAGTTGTTACGTGGTTTTATCCTTAATTTTTTCCTCAGACATTAAACAAATTCACAGATACTTATCAATCTGATTTTGGTTGATGTAAGAAACGAACAACCAAACTTTCCCTGAGAATCTATACAGACAATGTGAAGCCAAAGATTATCGACTAATGGTTTACACGGTAAAATATGAATAGGATATTCATCATTTCTCTCTTCTGAAACTGTCCTGATAATCTCTGACCAAATTTTTACATATTACAAAATTAGCCAAAAAATTTTACATTCAGAGGCCTAGGGGTTTTGTGTTACTTTGTTTATTTATTTACCGTAATTTTAAGTGATATAATATTTGCAATACTGTAAGATGATTTAATACAATCATTTCACTGAATTTTCCCAAAGTCATCTTCATAATTTCTCAGAAATTAAAGATATAAAACTATACTAGAAGCAATTTCACTTGAATAAAAAATGTTTTCTCTTTCAGATCATCCCACTGAAATATACAATCTGGCTTCTGAAAAACCTGAAGTACTGAATGAAATGAGGAAAAAATTGAGAGCAATGAAAAATACAATGTTGCCTGCAGTGAAAAGAGCTGACAAAGTAGGAAACAACTCTCTCTTTGGAGATGTTTATACCCTAGAATGGTGTGTGGCAGAAACATGTAACAATATAACAGTAATGAAATTTACAGTGGAAATTAAAAATGCACTTATATTTGTTAATATACATTTTCTTCTGAAGATTGACTATACATTCTTATGTTACATATACACTGAATACGCAAAACATTAGAGACATGGGTGATGACAATGGCACTCCTAGCACATAGTGGAACATACCCAAACCAAATGTCATAAAAAAAAAAAAAAATCTTCAGTTTTTGTTTATTTGTTTTTTTTTACTTTTATTTATTATTGATATTATATACATCAATACTTCTTTTACTGATATTGCACAGCAATAGAAAAGTATTATATCTTCATCATAGGAAAGTCAAACTTTACTTTTTCTATAGGGTCAACACTATTCTGAAGGATTTCTGTACAAAATATACATGTTATCGTGACAATCTCTCCGAGTCATTATTTTTTTGTGGAGCAATTTTTTTATATCAGTTGCCAAACTGATCAACCTATAAAAGATTACTTTTCCTGATTAAATAGCATTTTTAAGAGAAATCTTATTCTAAGACAAGATTAGCAACTTCAAATCTAACAAAAAGTCATAAAAAGATGCAATTCTTCAAAATAAAAAATATTGCTATTTTGAAAGACTCTCGTTTTTAATATTTTTAATTATAAAATATTCAAAAACAGATGGAAACAAATAAATGTTTAAAGATTAATTAACTTTCTTTAAATTAATACAAACATCTGAAGTAATGTATAACTTGGTTCTGAAGGAGAAGTGAACCATAATAGGATCTACTCTTCTATGAGGAATTTTCCCATTCTGAATGAGTTTTATTCAATATTTTGGCTCAGTTTCTTGAGCCTTCTTCAAGAAATGATTAGAATTACAGGAACTTTACTGCTTCCATTTTGTCTATATCTCAAACAAGCCTTCTTCCTAGAGAGATAGCAAGTACACCTCACAGAAGAATATATCCTATCGGAAATAATGTTTAAAGTACAAATATCTCTATTATTAACTATTTTTTTACAGTTTAATATCATACATGTAAATTTAATAATTAATTTTCAAAAGCTTAAATGAGAGAATAAGTGGTATGACGACAAAGTTAGTTTTCTCTATCAAAACTGACAAATAACATTTAGTGTCGTACTAGTGTTCTCCACAACCATGAATACTTTCAGTTATTCTCATGTGAACATTTTTCATATCACAGGGCTTCAAATAGATATTAATCCTACCTTGATGAAATAAAGAAATATGGTTAAAGCTATCAAATCAATTTCCTTCAAAAAATATTATATACAGTTGGTCAATAATCAACTTCAGATCAGTGTTTTCTCATGTCGTCAATACAGCACATGATGGCAATGCATTTTTTTTTTCCCTATCAACTTAATAATAGTTTTTCACAAAGAAAAAGAGAAATGTAGATGTCATCAGTTAAGGTTTGTTTTGAGAGCTGACGATGCTCTGCAGCTGACTTGTTGAAGTTGACTTGAAAGTTGAATGCAAGCACTTTTTTTTAATTGTCAATTAAGTACATTAGCAACTTGGCAATCACATTATTTGTTCTTAGGAAACAATCTTGGTTGAACGATATAAATAATGCTAAATTAAATACATTAAAAAAAGAAAAGATATCATGCAGCATCTAAAATAGATTTTTGATCTCCTGATTGTTCTGGAAAGTGAGGTAGAACTTTGTGTAGGCGTTTAATAAACAGATCAACATCATTCTTAGTCATTCCAACTGCTGCAGCTGCAGTTAAGTAAGGAAATGGATAACAATTACTATGAGATCCAAAGTTCTGGAATTCATAACCAGCAATTTCCTTTGTAACTCCGGCAACTATTATCCTGCAATAATCAAAATACAAGAAAACTTTATTTATTTTCTGAAAAAAATAAAATAAAATAAGCAATAGATAGCAATTCTTAGTTTATAAATATAATACAGGGTGTGTCTGAGATCAACCGTATCACTCGCTTTTCTCAGAAACAACAGAGTACAAGTTGTTCGCATGAAAATGTTTATTACCAAATAGTATCCAAAGAACAGAATGATGGCAGTGTTGATATACAGTAGAAACTGGCTGGGGGAGTAATTAGGGTCAACTTTGGAATTTCAAATTAGAACATTGGTCATGTGCAGTATCATTGGATAGATCTTTTGAAAAGAAATAGCTTTTACTAAAACTTTCGTTCTTTAATGTTCCTTGTTTAGTCAAAATTCAGAGAGAAAAATGATGGAGCTTTGTCATAACATACTCATCGGAACAATGACATTGCCAATGGTTGTGTTTCCTTACAACAAATACCTTGGATTATATGTTTTAACACTGTCAATTTCATTATTGTCAACTGCAATTGTGACTAAAAAGGAAGTTTAAAGAAAAAAGTCTTAGTAATAGTTGTTTCGTTTCAAAAGATCTATTCAATGATACCACACATGACCTATGTTCTAGAAATTTCTGAGTTGATCCTGATTATCCCCACCTCCGGTTTCTACCGAACATTAACAATGACACCATTCGATTCTTTGGGTACTATTTAGTAATGAAAATTTTCAAGCAAGGAAAAAGGGGCGATATTTGGGTGATCTCCAGTATAGATGTATCCTGATTATTTATATACTTAGAAGGAGACAACATACTCTGAGTATCATAGAATTTAATGCCATTTTGTGAGATGAAAGTACAAGTGGAGTATTTCAAAAATGCATATGGATTTGGGGGTCAATACTCCAATGATTTTGACATAGTTGACACTGTTTTCAATGATTTTTCAAATATTAGTTTATTAACTTCCTGCTGTTTGATTTCAGAGAAGATATTGATCTGGCAACATGCTTTAGCAGATGATCTAAAGGTACCCTTCCGCTCACTGCTGCAGAGCAGCGCCTGCAGCCCTGGGGCGGCAACCTTGACTGCCCCTCTGTTGTCCCTTCTATTTTCAATACAAACCCTTCCGTTCACTGCTGCTGCACGTGACGTCAGAGCAGCAGAAGGGCTGCAGTCGAAAAGGAAGGAAAAAATGAGCAACCATCTTGGCTGCTGCATGCAGCAAGTGGTCAGAAGAAAGAGTTTATGGATGAAAACAAATGCATTTTTAATATTTCAAAATTTAAAAAAAATACGTTCAGTTAATGAATATGATATAAATATATAATCTATATATTTATTTTTTTATTTCAATCGAGTATATTAAATAAAAATAACATTTAATACATATGAGAAGATATGTTTCCTGATGAAAAAAATCGTTTATAATCAAGTTAAAAAAGGAAATCATTAACATCTAATGCCCAACTAACTAGCTGTAAAAAAAATTAAAAACTCACTAAAAGATTTCTCTAAAAATAAAAAGTGCCTAAAAATCAAAACAAATGCATTTGACAGTGATGTATATGAGAAAATTTAATAAGGTTTTCACATATTGTCACCTTTTTATTTTAATGGATTATATTAAATCAAAATTACATTTTATTTATTTTCAAAAAATCCTTTCGCAATTTACGAATTTTTTGTCCATCTCATTATGTTTGCGACTTTTGGATTGCTACAACTGTGGTTTGGAAAATTTTAATAATTGCCTTTCCTCTCCCCTCTCAGCGGATTATAACATTCCTCCGGATTATAGCTTTTTTTCAACCCTGAAAGGAATAATATCAGCGAAATACTTGTTCCTATTATAGGAAAAAAAATATTTATATATAAATAGCAAATGTAACATAAATCAAAATTTAGTTTTTTTCATTTTTTTTTTTTTTTTATTCTTTATACTTTGAACTATAAACTTCAATCATCAGATTTCAAATTAAAATAACTTATAGATACATCGGAAATTATTATTCTAAAGTAATATTGGTTTTTAATCATATTCCTAAAATTGCTACGTATTGTCTCTTGTCCAAGTTGACTGAGTTTTGCAACCCCTACTTGGTCGAAAAGGGAGAAAATACCCCCCAGCAGTGGGCGGCAGCAAGTGAACGGAAGGGTAGCTGCTGCGCAGCAAATGACATCCCTGCAGCAACACCTCCCCTACCTGCTGCTGCAGCAAGTGAGCGGAAGGGTACCTTAATAAGTCAGGCTTTGAGTTACAAGCTCCGTCACGGAACGAATTAACCTCATACGTCAAGGCATATCTATATTATTTTATTCCTATTGTTTTACTAAAACTATGGGTTTATCTATCAAGGGGTATGCCAGTTACATAACATTTCCAGAAGATATATAAAGCACAAAAAGTTCAGAATCTCGAATTTTTTTTTTTTTTTAATTGAGCAGTATTTCAACAAACTATATACGAAAACACAAATAACCTTATGGTAACTAAAGTTGGAGAATTTGCAAATAAATGAGACAAAATAAAACATGCAAATAGATACAAACAGATATGGTGACAAATTAATAAAGAATATGTCTGAAAGCTTTAAAATACTTTTCATCTTTGAAAAATATCAAGGAAATCCTTCATTAATTTATCACCACATCCTTAAGTATACTGAAAACAGTTATTATGGTTATTATATATTGACAATGGTTTCTTTATATTTGAATTTGTATATCTAATCTTCAGTTTTAAATCAATCGTTAAAAGCATCTTAATTTAAATGAATTTCAGAAATTTCAAATACAAATATTCTCTTACCTAGTTCCGGATACACAACGCATGAACAATTTAGAACCAAGTTCTGTTATTGAATTTTTTTCACTGCAAATTGGATTTTTGGGATCTGGATTTGATACTGTGACAGCTAAAATGATAAATTAATATCAACTAAATTTAAAATGCATTTGAAATATATAATGAGTAAACGGAGATTAAAAAGAATGAAATGGCACACAATGCAAATTAATCACAATCAACACATAGAAACAAAACTGAAATCATATGGACAGATAAGTATCTAAATTTCCTTAATTACACTTAGAGATCGAGTCCATGGAAAGAATGAGGGCTGTAATGAGGACAAATTCAACAAAATATTTCACAAATCCAAATTTAACACCTACAGCTTAACTGAAACATGAAAGTAAATCCTCAGACAAGAAACAAAACGAAACCAAAATTTAGTCAAGATAGCCTAGATGGGGAAACAAAAGCAAATCCTTCAAATTTTTTACATAAAAATTGTTAAGTTACTACGATTGATCTTCAATAATATTAAACAATAATTGAAGCTAGTCTGATTATTGTATACCTCGGAATCTATAGTCTCAAAAAGTAGAGGAACTGAAAAAGATTAAAAGAAGAAAAATGTTAGCTTACTCTGCATTAACAAACTAAATGAAATATGGAATTAAAAATCTCCTTATGAACATAAGGATTAGAATGTTTGACTCTAAACATTCTCTATCTTTCTCTATGAATCTGAAACATGGATGCAAAAATAAAAGAAAAAGAAAAAAAAATAGTACTAAGTTATAAAACTCTAGTCTTCCTAAATACTTGTATAAGAAGAACGATTAGAATATGATGGCCAAAAAGAATAAGTAATGAGCTATGACAAAAAAAAAAAAAACACTTATACAACAAAATAAGAAAGAAAATGGAAATGGCTAGGACACACGTTAAGAAAAGAAGATAAAATTATGACTAAATGAGCACTAGACTGGAACCCTCAAGGAAAAGGAAAGCAAGGAATTACTAAAGAAACCTGGAAACTATCACTGGAAAGGACTAAAAAAAATCCACAAAACCTGCAACCAATTCAAAACTGAAGCAAAAAACAGAATTCAATGGAGAGGTGAATTGGAGGATCAATGCAATATGGAGTCAAGAGGATTAAGTAAGTCCAATTTAAACTAATCATCATAGCTTTTAAAAATATTAATCAAATAACAAAATCATAAATGATCAGATAAGATACTAATATAGATACTAGATACTAGAATGATCAGATAAGATACTATGAAAAAAAGAAGAAGAGAAGAAAAAGCAAACATCTTTATATATAAAAATGGATGTATCT
Source organism: Thereuonema tuberculata (assembly GCA_023159025.1). Taxonomy (NCBI): domain Eukaryota; kingdom Metazoa; phylum Arthropoda; class Chilopoda; order Scutigeromorpha; family Scutigeridae; genus Thereuonema; species Thereuonema tuberculata. Next base: position 84,763,203 of record JAFIDM010000001.1, read on the forward strand.
TTTTTCTTTGTCCTTTATACACTCCTAGGCCCTTTGACCTATCTGGACCAAACTTTGCAGAATTACTCTTTAGGACCCTGCGGAAAAGATAGGCTACCTTAGGACCTGGAAACACCACCCCCAGGGGTTGAAAAGGAGTGAATTCCACACAAATATTGTTATCCAACAATTGGAGCTCGGAGACAATGACAACTATACCCATAGTGTTGTGCAACAATTAGCACGAAACTATTGTTGTGCAACAATTGGACCTAAACAATGGTTGTGCATAATAGCGACATAATGAATAATAATGAACATAATAGCGGTATAATAGCGAAATAAACAATAATAATAATAATAATCAGATGAATTTTTACGAACTAGAAAACGTCTGAAGTGATAGGATTATGATGTTACAAAATTCAAATAATCTCGAACTAGGGGTATAAACGGGACAGAGAAAGGGGGTGGGAAATCTTATATTTTCCGATCTCTATATTATTTTCACATCTATGAATGTCGACTTACAAAATTCATATAACATGGAACTAGGAGTGTACACTGGGAGGACGGTGAGTGGATGAGCAAACATGGATTCGGGATAGCTATAGATTTGTAATGAGATCAGACCTTTTGAGTTGTTGTTGTTTTTTGTTTTGTTTTTGTACCAACTGGGAAAGTTTCGAAATGATCTCGCAATTGCAATTTCTTTATCATCCACATTTGGACATTTGTTTTTTGTAACCCGAACGAAGAACGGGTCTTTCCGCTAGTCCTATATAAATGTGTGTCAATAAAAAAAAAGTAATAAAATAAATATAAATGACTTATAAAAGATGCATACAAAAATACAAAGAAAAAAGGGAGAGTGAATGCTCATTCTTTCTATTTAAAAATTTCTAATTATAAAATACAAAAATAAAAATAATTAAAAAAACAAAAATTTGATAATAAAATGTTTATTAGCTGTTCTGCCATAGCCAAGCGATCTAGACTGTGGTCTGCTGTGTGGTCGATGTGTCGGAACCTGGGTTTAAATCGTGGCTGTTTCTTTCTTCTTCTTCTGTTTCGTCAGTTTCAAACAGTCAATTTTCCCTCCACTGATCAATGAACTTCACAGTTTTAAGAATTGTTGGCTAACAGTACTCCTGGGTCTATGAAATTCACAGCTAGATTCTAAGAATTGCGGCTATGCGACAATTAACTGGGATTCTCTGAAATATGCTTGTGCATAGGTAGAAGCAAAGATGCTGGAAGGCTTAACAGATAAGTCAATCATCTTAAATAAGGAAAAAAAACAAAATAAATCGCCTTACCTAGATTTCAGCTTGTTGGTATTCACCACAGTTTGACTTAACAATTGTATTACTATACCTGCAAGCTAGACTACAAACTGAATACTAAAGATCTGCTGGTTTCAGATATGGAATCTGATTCAGCACTGGGCTGAGAGTTACAATGAGCATGAATTGAGACTTCAATTGGTAAGCAAAGTCTTTGCCTTTACTGCATACCAACAAGGAATTTGCTAAAGTTTTCTAACAAGTTTGCCAATAGACTTGGATTTATAAACATTAGTTTGATACAAAGTTCTCTGCTCCACTCCTAGGGCAATCACACACTAATAAAGTTATGACCTGGCAAAACAAAGACTGGACTCAATGAAATTTACGATAAACTGATTAATCTCCACATACACTTAACTGATGAAACAGTGGAGAAAACAATAAAATTTTAATTCAACTTTGAAGACTGAGTCACAAGAATATGCTTAGATTTGCCTGTTTAAAAATAAGAAACAATCACATAGTAACACAACATACTGGAGAACAAAAAAAACTAAATCAAAATATAACTCAAAAAGTTCAGAGAAAAGATAAAAATTTATTGAAACACAGAATTCCTCATGTAGACATATAATAAAAACACTACATATGACATAAATCCAAAGATGCAAAAATAATTAACCCAAATTGAAGCACAGATATGGAGAACATGATGAACGGGCGAGGGAGGGAAAATGGCCAAAGCTCAAACAAAAAAGAATAAAAAAAAGATGAATTGCTGATGAATATAACCTAATATAATAACTTCTCTGAAATAAATGAAATAAGTAATTATTCAAATTAAATATTAAATGGAGATAAATAAGTTATAATAAAACAACCCCTATTTCTGAAAGAGAAAAATGTGAGTTGGAAATTAAAACTATTGTCGTACAAAAAAAATTTACCCTGAAAAATTACTGAAAGAAAATTTAAAGCCTACATTCCTTAATATGTTATAAAACAATCTTCGTACAAAGGAAAAGTCTCCACGTTTGTAAATTATACCAACAGTTTGTTTATATTATTAAATTATATATCATATGAACAAATCTATGTATCTTCAATTTAATTATTTTAGGAATTACTAATGTAAGTCAGTTAAAGTCAATCTTAATGCAATCAAAGCTTGTTAAAATTTAAAATGAATTACGATGATGAATTTTTGTTATCGGTGAGAGTTAAATATTTTGCTCCTAATGCTTTTCTTTGAAAATTTTTATCATTTTCAAATATTTATCATTTTCAAGCACAAATTTCTCTACAAATGGAGAGATTTTTCAAGTACAAAATGTAGATCATCTGTTGTCCAAAACAAATCTGCTAAGTTTCAAGGAAATCCATTCCCTGGTTGTAAAGTTTCTAAGAGAAGAACAGACAGATTTTATGAGTAAAATATATTAACTTTTTTTAAAAAAGTAAGTTTAAAACAAAAAAAGAGAGAGAATTTTCTTCGGCTATGCATACTCAAACTGCCAAAGACTTGTCCTGTCTTTATTCTAAGTGTTAATGTTACATTTCCACTTAAATGCTTAATCCTTACTATTCTAAATATGCTATTCTTATATTAAAAAAAAAAAAAAAATCTTAATTATTATTTTTTCTTTGTTTTTTGGAGGTTGGTACTTTTTTTTATTTATTACGAAGAATGTTTGTTTTAAGTATATAATTTTAAAATTAAAAATTCAAGATCAAATACAAAAAAAATTTACCAATTGAGATAGGATTGCTAGGAGTAACCAAAATCCTCTGCCCATGAGTAGCAGCACATTTGGAAAGTTCACGCTGCATATATTTAAACAATTCTTTGCGTTCAGTAAGGAGTTTCTTATATCCACTGACACCAAGAGATAATAATGTTATGAATACATCTATAGAAGGAGAGGCTGACGCTCTGCCTGAAGAAAAAACAAAGGTATTACTATTTAGACAATGAAAAAAAAAAACCATGACAATTTTTGTTTTAATAAATTTATATTATTAAATGTTAAAATATTAGAGCTAAATTTAGTTTAAATACAAAGAGTTCAGTATTATTTTGATATATAGTTTCCACTTTACTCAAATAAAAATTAAAAATATAAACTATTTTTTTTTTTTTTTTCATTATTTGGAAAAGTTTAAAAATTACTTCTGTAATAACAGTTATTAAACTCATACAAGAAACTAACTTCATTTATAGAGGAAGTGATTTTAGGAAGTTCAACAAAACTAGATAAGATGATAATAATCTAGATTAAACAGTAAAACTGTATTATTATTATTTTTCTAATTGTTTTTGACAACTTGATGAATTGATCATGTCATTCATTCACTCTCTTTTTTAATGAATCTGATTCATCAAAAACTTAAATTTTATTGATTGAAGAAGATATAAAAATTATAAAAATATTTATTTTCTAAATTTCGTATTATTTGCTGAAAAATTTAATTCTATCAAATTTAAAATTTAAATTACTACTGTATTTTCATGACATATATTTGATATGTTCAAACAACACAGGACTTGGTTATTCATAAATGAAAAAGCCAATAATGTCTGTATAACTTTTAAAGTGAGTGGATGGATTTGTTTGTTATTTGGATAAAACAAACATATATTTCATTTGAATAAGCATAAAGAAGGAAATAGTAATATTTGATTTGAAAACTGTTTTTTGGAAATATTCATAGATAACTTGTTTGCAAGCCAAGAAATAACAGCTTTTGTGTAAAATTTCTATTTAGTAATAAAAAATCTGCTGACCTGGATACATTCTGCTAATCTTCTCTATTAATTTTTTGTCAAATCCTGCTATAATTGCTCCTCCAACAGGCACTAAAAAGTTTTTATCAGTGCTCTGAACAAAAGCATCAACTCGACCTAGTTTACTAGCCTAAAATAAAATAAAAATAATTAAGGATTATTATTACTATTTATTTATTTTTTGTTAATGAGTCGAGTGTAAAAAAGACAAATTAAAAATACATAAATAGAAAGAAGGTAAGAGTAGACAAATAATATACATGCACTATAATGATGATAATAGTTTTTAAAGTACTGTAACCTTTTGCTTTACTTCTATCTTATAAAAAATGTTTTAATTTTTTTTTAGTAGAATACTTAAATTTTCCAAACTGTCATATAAATTATATCTAAATTTACATAAAATTTATTATTATTTAATGTTTTTGTTTTAATTTACAGGAAATTATTGTAAGACTTAACAAAGAGATTGTAAATTGCAAAAGAACAATAATATTTTAAATTCTTTCAATGGTACCTGCTCAATGTGATGCATACATTTTGAAGACTGAAGACCATAGGCATTGTTAACTATATGAGGAATATCATTAACTTTTGAAATCAATGCTACTTCTTCTAATCTAGGAAGGAAACACACAAATTTTACATTTTTAAATAGTGGAACCAAAATTAAAAAAATAAAAAGGGGGAGGGGCAGAAGGGGGAAAAGATTTTTTAATTTAAGACCAGAAGAAACTGATCTTTGTAAAGCTAGAATAAATATATATAATCATATCATGCAAAAAATTGATGATAATGTCAAACAGAAAAAAAATTAAAGCTTTCTTTTTCTATAGCTTCACGGCCTGAATCAGTGTCTTTCCAAACATATCTATCCATAACTTCCCCTTTCCAATTTCTGAAATTCAGGATTTTTTTTTTTTTTGGTGTACTCTTCAACTGCCTCAATTCATCTTCTTCTGGGTTTGCCTACTGGTCGTACCAGAGCTTTCAATGCATTTAAATTTTATTTAGTCTTTACATAGCAAGTATCGAAATCAATAAACTTTTTTCTAGTAAAATTATTTTTATCCTAAAAGAAATGCAACTACTTTGACTCATTGTGCTGTAATGGTATAGTAATAATGCAACCTTTTTAAATTGGATATTCATCTAATTGTTTTCATTCAGTATGTTTAAGTACTGTATGTTCAATATGTTATAGACAGAGCAAGACTAAAGAAAAAGGCTGGATGAAGTTCAACCTTGAATGTCAACAGATTAAATCTTGAATAGGAAATTAATGAAAATGACACAAATAATGTTGTTGCAACAAAAAGTAAATACAACAACACTTAATTTTAATGATCACCCTACATTTGTATTATATTTTACTTAGTAAGCATTTTCCAAAACAACAATTTAATAAATCATGCTCTTATTTTAGAGTTAAATCAAAAGGAATGCCAAAAATTCATTTCCACACTTAGATATCTATTCAGTGTTGTCAAATGGGATCAAGAAAATTAGAGAATTATATAAAGGGCACAGTATTATTAAAAAATGAAAATAAATTTCACAAAACAGACATCAGATAAAATAATATTTAAAATTTATCTAACATATTAAAAATACAAATTAGGGAGCTTTTGCATTCCTTTGCAGTTAATGCTTCATCGGCTTGATAAATTTTGTTTTACAATATATGCTTAAAATACAATTTCTCATCTTAACATCATTTTATTAAAAATATCTTGATTTTGCAGTCAATCTGTTGATTGATCCTTCATATTCTTCTTCTATTGAAATTGTCTGGAATCTGGTGAAGCTGTTTTGATTAGTGTCAACAAATATTTTTACATAAAATTTGGTTAAGATGAGAATTGTATTTAAGCATATATTGTAAATCAAAATTTATCAGGCCAATGAAACATTAATCTCAAAGGAACGTGAAAGCTCCCTAGTTTGTATTTTTAAATTTTCCATAAATTTTAAAAATTTTTATCTGATATGTATTATGTGAAAGTTATTTTCACTTTTTCACAATACTTTGTCTTTTTTTAAAAAAAAACCCCACATCAAACTAATATTTTAATTTATACAAATCACAGTAATAATAAAAAGGTTGCAGTATTTGATATAAAAGCAGGATTATTACTTACATAATAAATTACATTATCAGCACCACAGCAATGTACTACAGCTAGCTCAAATGTTTTCACCTTCTTTATACCATTTTTATGAGGCTTAACTATTACCTTCCACTGTTTTTTAATTCTTGCCTACACACATTCATTTTACAATGTCATTTGTTTAATTTCGATTTTATAATTTGCAAAAGGGGTTATTGATAAAAGGAAAGATGCTTAAGTAGGCATAAGACTCCCATGACTAAGATTTAAGGCTTTCTTCATAATTTAAAGCTAACTGAAATCATTAAAGTATTAAAAAAAGAAGGAATAACTACAAGAATTTTTGAAAAACAAATTGATGCTAGATTTCATTAGTAATGTTGTTATTAGAATTTAAAATTGAGACACAAACTGAACATACTGTTTTCATCTAAAAAAAACAAAACACATTCATTCATGTTTTTAAGGATTAGAACTATATGTACTTATCAGGTGCTCGAGGTGCAAAACAGCTTGTAGTCGTAAAAATACAAAGGATTTTCTCAGAGCCTAATTCTGTTATTTTCTTTTTTATGGCATCTAAATCAGTTCGCAATTCTTCTCCCTCTAAGCAGTTTTCAATAATCACTGGTTCACATCCTGAATATAAATTATGATAATTAATACCTACAATCCTCAAGCTTAATGACAGATACTAAGATATTTATTCTTACACAAAATCAATTTAAAAGGGTGAAACATATGAATTATTTTAAATTAGACCATAATAATATTTTCCCCTTAGTTTGGAAAAAAACTAAAATTCAAATAGCTTTATAAAAACAAGCCTTTAAGGACTGCTGTAAAAATTGTCATTTAGTTTTCCATTTTTAAAAGAAATAATATAGAAGAAGAATAAAGGGTATTTTGTGAATTATTAATACTGATCGTATAATTCTCTCCAAAGTTCATTAATTATGACTTGGAATGGGATGGGATGGGATTTCGAAATAGAAGAAATTATGTGAGGTCAGATGTGGTCATCTGGAAAAATTATTCACAATTTATTTCTTAAAACCTACAAATCACACTCAGATATCACAGTAAGTGGATCAGATCACAAATGTCAGTTTCTGTTTATAAAATACTGCTGAAATTTGACTGCCACTTAAGGCTAGAAATAATTCCTGCAATTAAAAAGCACATTAAAAATGCTTTTACCTACATTTCATTCTCATTCAGCAATTTGTTATAACAGAGATCAGAGGAAACTTGAACATTATGAATTCTAAAGTAACTTTTTATTGTTTACTTGAGTTGAAAGAATTGACACCTGAATATTTCCAATTGGACAAATTTTTGATTTGAATTGTTTTCAACTCTAAATCTTCATTTCCAAAGAAATCAATGTCAGCTTGGTATTAATTTAGAGCTTCTTTTCAGCAAAATATCTGTTTACAATTTCTATAACCCATCTGTCTTCTCCTGACTAAATCATCCCATCTGCAGAAAGACTCTTCAGATTGAGCTTAGATTTGACAAACCTATTAAAGAAAAATATTCATTATGGATGCAGAGCAGTTATCATGTGCTGTTTACTTTTTTATCAAAAGTAATAAATGACTTAATACACTTTTACTTGAGCAAGTAGACATTGCTTCATCAGAACTAATTGATACAATCTCATACCCATTTTTGTTGCTGTTTAGTTGTTTGTTGTTCCACAAAGCAAATGAAAACAACTTTGAGGAAATATTGATAATTGAGAACCTAAGGCAACAAATGGCATTGAATGACTTCTTCAGTTTTCAAATAATACCTGAATACTGAAGGGAGAAGAGACTGAAAGTTCCAGATGAATCTTTTTAATAATAGAAATCTGCTGTAATACTAAAAGTTTTAAAAAAGAAGGATAATTTATAAATATGGATAGCATAAATGACAATGTAAACAAATAATAAAAAATGACATACAAATTTTTATTGTCATTTTTTAATATTTTATCTTAAACTAAAAATTCAATAATTTAGGATGAATGAAAGGTGGAATAATGAGGTATATAGACTAAATATCTAAAATGTAAGATTATCAAACCTTTTGTTTCACTTTTACTATATACAAACAATCCATACTTCTTCCTTAAATCTTCTCTTATATAATAAATATTATTAAACATCATCCACCAGAAAATTAATTTCATAAAAACTACATTTATTATCAGAAAAAAACGAATTTTCAAGGAGATAAATTCACTGTCTCCTCTTTTTCAAGCCTTTTACATTATAATAATAAATAGGCGAGATTCTTTTATGACAATGACCTTAAAATATTGATACTAACAATTAA
>JAFIDM010000001.1:84776691-84807717 GCA_023159025.1 Thereuonema tuberculata
AAATAAATAAATAAATAAATAAATAAATAAATAAATAAATAAATAAATAAATAAATAAATAAATAAATAAATAAATAAATAAATAAATAAATAAATAAATAAATAAATAAATAAATAAATAAATAAATAAATAAATAAATAAATAAATAAATAAATAAATAAATAAATAAATAAATAAATAAATAAATAAATAAATAAATAAGATAGAACTTTGAATATCATGTATTTCAAAAAAAAAAAAAATCCTGAAAGTTGCAAATGTAAAATTTTACTACTTTCATCATTTTCGTAAAAAATACATGATAGTAATATCATGACAAATTTCCTTAATGGCATTTTACCTAGACATGTTAGAAGATTTAACCTCGAAAAAAAAAAAAAAAGAAAGAAAGAAATCATACCCTAATTTGATTCTAATGAAGGATTCCATATGGAATCCTTCATTAGGATTCCATATAGCTTCATTTCACAATTTCATGTTGTTGTTTTATTTTATCCGATATCATTACTTATAAAAATCTGAAGTTTTGGTGTACTTAATATATTCACAGTTATATCTACAAATAAAACCCTGCAGATAAAAAAAAAAAAAAACCTGCAGCAAACACCAGTGAATTGATTTGACATGAATGATCCAGCACATTTTTCAAAATCTTATTTTCTGTAATGAATTTTCAGATTAAAGAAAAATGGATTTTATTTTTAGGGATTTCTAATTTAAATTATAAATTTATCATTAAGCACTTACCGATAATGCCGCCGAGCAACTAGCTGTGAAGCAATTCTTGCTTCTCTTTCCCCAACACCACAATTTTCTAAGAAATTATTACTATCCATCAGAGCAAGATCATGTAAAAAACATTCAATGGTGGCATCATCTAATCCTTCCAAAGGCCATTTTTTCTAGAATAAAAATGCATAAAGCAAAAATTAATACTAATAAAAATGGAAGAAATAGTGAAAAATATTCTAGAAGTTATCACAATAAAAATACCTACCTTTTCCAACAAAATCCGAATTTTATTTTCTCTATTTTGTTTTGCTTGCACTGCCTGTTCTATGTAGGTCTTCGGCAAAAACTTTTCTGCCATTACATAACTTTCTTTATTCATCTTAAAGTTATTGTGATTCTTTTAATTGGTGACTTAAAACAATCCTGAATCAGATGATTTTTCTAAATTTCCATCAAAATATAAGCATAAGTGGAAAAATTCCAATTCCATTCACTTCTAGGTTTTTCCTAGGAAAATAAGGAGAACCGTTAACATTGATAAAAGAAGAAAGGCCACTTTAATTCTAATCAGAATAAATATTGAAAAGGATTATCATTTTAGATTTTGGGATGTTTAATTTTATTAAAAGTTTATTAACGTATTGATGCAATTAAATGCAAAAATTTTAAGAAAAAGGACTGATTCCTCAACTCCTCACCATCTCTAATTACACAATATGGATGACCTTTTAATTATTTGAACACAAGTTAATTAATTGTTTACTTGTGTGAAACTGTGAATGAATGACTAACATATATTTTATAAACAAGTAGTTCCTGAATAAACGAAGGGTATATATATATATATATATATATATATATGGGTGTGGGATTCAAAATTTTTATACGTTTGAGTAGCTGGTAGAGGCTGGGGAGTTAAAGATTTTTTTTTTCTTTTTTGATTGGATGGTAAACCTCTGAATTTGCCATCTTCCCAAAATAAATATACTGGAGAAAACTTCCACAGTTAACAGACGAGTGTTGAATAGTTAAAACAAACAAATATACACGCCAAAAATATATTAGTTGTGATTTTTTGATCATAACTTTTGATCAGTCAATGAATCAGGCTGAAATTTTTACAGCATTATTTTTATGTGGTGTGCAAACTGCAGCCCACCTTGGTGAAATTTATGATATTCAGTACGAGTTTCATCATGTTTATCTATTCTTCAGAAATCGCAGTTCTTGTAACTCAACCTTGTCTTAAAGAGAAAGTGAGAATAAATGAAACGCACTTACTTACAAACATATATAACAGAGAATTAACAATGATGGCAATAAACCGAAAGTTTCGGAATACTTCGCGTCCTTCATCAGGGACGGCACAAACAAATAAGACATCACAATGATATTTAAGACAACACAAGGTGGGAATGCATGGTGAAAGTGCATTCCCATCTTGTGTCGTCTTAAATGTCGTTGTGATGTCTTATATGTCAGCGCCGTCCATGATGAAGGAATACGCTGAGTATTCCGAATAAAAGATGGATATATATATATACACAGTCGGACCTCGATATAAGGTCACTTTTCTAAAGTCCTGGCTCATTGAATAGGAATTCTATGATATGGATTATCGGATATATGGTCAGGTCTTAAATACCGTAATCGCATATAAAGTCACTTTTGTCTGTGATTTCAGTGCCACACTGATCAATTCCAAGAATTTTTCCGTGGGTACGATCTTTTATCGGCGTCATTTCTCCTACTGACGGTGGGGAGAGCTTTTTCACAAAACACTTCATCCCCTCAAATTCTAGGAAAAAAGAGACACTCGAATGCTGCAGCGAACAAACACACCTGAAGCGAGTGGGAAGGATATTTCTCTGCTTCCATTGCATCACGTGCCCATCATAATCACGTGTCCGTTTGTTCACCAGAAAGTCGAAGGAAAGGATCTCATTCCAACAGTTGTTGTGCTTGTGTAATGATATTGACAAAAAGAAAAACGTTGTCTCTATCAGAGAAAAAGAAAATCTTCGAAGATTTTGAAAAATCTAATGTATCGAAAGCATGTTTTGCCAAAGAGTGTGGTATAGCACGAACGACTCAACAATATTCTGTCCTTGCATACTGTTGCAGAAACATGTAGTGGAAAGAGAAAAAGGAAGCGTTTATCACCGTATGAGAAAATTGAAGGCCTTTTCCAATAGATAAAATTTGCTAGAGCACATAATGTGCCTATATTGTGCTTAGTACTGAAAGAAAAAGCTCTACAAATAGCCGCCTAATTAGGAGAGAACGATTTTATGGCGAGCAATGGATAGATACAGAGATTTAAATTAAGACATGACTTAATTTTTAAAACAGTGTGCAGTGAAGTCGGTGACGTGGATGATAGCATTTTAAGTGATTGGAAGAAATCCATGTTAGATGACATTTTGAAGCGGTATGAACATTGCGATATATTCAACATTGATGAATGTGGACTTTTTTTCCGAGTCTTTCCCGACAAAACTCTTACTTTCAAGAAAGAAAAATGCATAAGGGGGAAAAAAGTAAAGAAAGACAGACTATTTTTTTTAGGAGCGAATATGGATGGCTCTGAAAAACTGAGACCGCTAGTTATCGGCAAATTTCAAAAGCCATATTGCTTTAAAAATGTTAAGTCTTTACCTTTGGATTATGATGCAAATAAAAAAGCATGAATGAATGCTAACATATTTGAAAAAACTATACGGTGTTTCGATAGAAACTTTTTGAAAAAGAAAAGAAAAGTTGTTTCAATCGCAGACAATTGCCCTGCTCATAACAACATATCTCAGTTGAAATCAATTGAGCTTATTTCTTACCCCAAATGTTACCAGTGTTTTGCAACCTTTGGATCAGGGAGTCATTCAAAATCTGAAAATGAACTACAGAAAGCTCCTTCTGAAAGACTTAATTTCAGCAATTGACGAAAAAAGAAATTTTCACAAGTCGGTGTTAGATGCAATTTTTTATATTCATAAAAGTTGGAGATTGGTGTCAAACACCTGCATTTCAAATTGCTTTCAATATGCTGATTTTCAATTTTCTACAAATAGTGTGGATGAAATAACAGATGAAGATGATGAAGACGATATTCCTTTAGATGTGTTAATATAAGATCTCAGAAATCGCAGCTGTGCTATAGAAGGGGAAAGTGAATATGTAAGAATTGATGATGATATTGCTACCACTTCTGAAGCTTCGATTTCCGAAATTGTTTCACAAGTTTTAGATTCCAATGCAGTAGAAAGTGAGGATAACGACAGTGATACTGAAAGTGAAGCGGTGACACAAGCAGAAGTGCTAAGAGCATTAAATGTCGGAAGACATTTTTTTAAGAGCCATGAGGGAGCTGAAGAACATTTTCAGAAACTACAAAACTTAGAAGTTGTATTTTAAATGACTGTTAGGCCCATCACAAGAATAAACAAACAAACAAACTTCTTTTTAGCTTAGAAGTTGTATTAATGGAAATAAAATTAATATCTTTTCATTGTACAAAAGATGAAACCAAAATCGCGACAGTCCTGTATTATAGATAAATTTAAGTAAGGTCAGTTGTACATCAGTACTTTGCTTGAGCATACTAGTACTATTTTTATACAACTTTATTCCAAATTAAAATTTTTAAAAAATAATTTCTTTCTGATTCCATTAATTTTAATTGATTCAACTAAATTAAAAAATTATAACCTAATAACTGATATTTTTGTACGATTTAAATTTTACAAAGAATTATACTGAATTTATATAAAGCTTATTTATTGACAAATTAGTATAAATTGGTTATAAGGTCACCCCGCTTATAAGATGACTTTCGCGAGGTCCCAAGGGGTGACCTTATATCGAGGTCCAACTGTATGTGTGTGTATATATATATATATATATATATATATAAGATGGTGTAGGATCCAAAAATTTTATTATGTTGGAGTAGCTGGTAGATTTATTCGGTTTATTGCCATCATTGTTAATTCTCTGTTATACATGTTTGTAAGTAAGTATGTTTCATTTATTCTCACTTTCTATTTATTTTACTACATGCACATTAAGCTACCGTGTTCAATCTTTTCTTATTTTAAATTGTTTGTTTTTAAGATTTTTACAGTTGTTTTTGATTGATTTTTATTTTAGATAATGAGTAAATTCCAAGGGGACACAATTGACTGTTCAACAACAGGAATCCACCATCAGATGAGATGACTATGAAAGTGCTTGCCAGGCAGGTAAAATTTACTGAGGTGCCGGAGGACTCACGGAGGCATCATATGCAAGTCAAAGCCAGGATGGCCACTTGTTACCAGCCATCTCATCGATCGCAACATCGTTTGGACACTGAGGAGCAACCCACCTCTGACTGCATTTGATATTTCTTGACAGAATTCATCTTACAGTCTTCTTGTAGGATATAAAAGTCTGTATATCATACTTGACAAGCAAACAGATGACAGTTGCCCAAGTCCACTCTTGGATCATCCTTCATATGAATTAAGATGGTGGTCGATGGTCTCCAATCAGCCAGAATACACGTAAACTTCAGGCAGGTATTGTAATGACTCACTAGAATCCCACTCTTCCAGACATGCATTCTGCCAATGTTGGTATGTAAGCCTGTCACTTCCAGGTGCAGAGCTTCTGGATCACTTCCCTTATGGTGAAGGCAAGTGCGATCATTGGGGTCTCCGAACATTGGCCAGGGCATACACAGAAGGCTCACATTGAGAATTACTGTGTAGCTCCAGGTAACGGGATTCAATCTGAACAATCTCCACAAGACAGCATTGAGATTCCCCATTGGCAATCAAATGAACATCAAGGCAGCAGTTCCAGCAGTAAAGCTTCTGTATATATTGAGTGCCATTGATATCAATGGGTCACAAGGGTACAGCCCTGCTGGCAAAGGGGGAAGCTTCACTATTTCAGTAATATGGGCTGTGATCAGCCAGAGCATCTCCTCAAACCAGACCGAGCATTCATCCAAGGGGCATCAGAACCTGCCACAGCTCTCGGAGGTGGACAGAAATAGGTGTGATCTCATCAAGCCTGAGCACATATTCACTATACGGTCACAGAATGATTAAGAAGAAAGTCGCAGTGCTGAAAGTATGCAGCACAGCCGCCCCAGCAGAGCCAATTTAGAGGACATGGCAGAAACCTCTGAGGAATCGGCTGGCAGTGGCAAAGCTGCAACTATGCATTCTTTCTATTGGAACATCATGTAATATTGAACTTTACATGTGATATAAAAAATTGACTTTATATGCAACTATTTATTATCACAGCCTAACTGAAAGAAAGTATAATCAAGAATTTAATTGCAAGTCGGAAAAACATCAGACTTAATCATTTTCTGTTCCATAGGGAGGATGAAAGTAAACCTTATTTAAGAAAAAAAGAAAAAAAAAAAGGAAGACAGAAGCAACCTTTAACACACACAGGAATGTGCAACATGCTACCCCAACGGCCAGCGACAGTGGTGACTTGATGCATACTGTTATCTCACGATCACAATTAGCCAGATGAGGGTTACTTTTTCTAGTAAAAGATCATGCAAAACCATTTTGAAATAAACATTCTGCTTTTTACTAGCTAACTGTTCATTTCACATTACCTGCCTAGCATTAACGAAATTACGCTTAAAATTACGTTAACAATACCAGGCAAAACTAATCATGGCTCCCTAATCATTTTACGAACATAAAATAGGAAATTCCCAAAGGTTAAACTTTAGATTACGGTACCCCTATGGTCGTTCGATAGCTGGCGACCGTCGCACTATTTTAAAAACGGCGGATAATGTGAAATGAACAATTAACTAGTAAAAAGTAGAATGCTTATTTCAAAATGGTTTTGCACCATCTTTTACTAGAAAAACTAACCCTCATGTGGCTAATTGCGATCTTGAGCTAACAGTATACAGCAAGTCATCACGGCGGGCGGCCATTGGCGGTACCGTAATCTAAAATTTAACCAAATTTTGAAGTGTCTACTGAATAGGTCTTGATCGGCTACGTAACAACGAAAATATTAACTTTAACATTTATTGATTTCTAAGTTTTACATTTTAGCTTCACTCAATCATTTTGTAATTATCAATTATATCTTTTTAATAATAAAATACTACAACCATAGAACAATCTATTTCAATCGGCGCAGTTATGGGAAACTTTTCTTCATATTCATGTTTATCTCGTATTAAATTTTCGGTTCAACTGCAGTATACGGTAATCGAAACTGAAACTAAGAAAACCTTCACTTCGCGTTCGAACCCTAAGGCACATTTTCAACCAAATACAGTTAGAATTAGGTTAGGTTAGATTAGGTTCGCTTAGCTGCAGGATGTATGTCTTGGAAAATAACCCCGCCAATTCCACCCATTGCAATTTCAACGATAACTCATGTCCGCCATTTCCGTTTACCGTAAAATGCAGTTTTACCAAATTTTCATATACATACAGGAAAGTTATCAAGAAATGACTTGCATTTTTACTGCCCTTAATTTGTGCTTAAAATTGAGATCCAATACAATAAAATTGCAGTTTTGTCTAAAAACAAAAACATACAGAAATAGTACCTCTTTTATTCTTGCACAATAATACAGACAGAAATAGTACCTCTTTTATTCTTGCAGAATAATACAGACAGGTTATCAAAAAGAAACACCGGTTTGTTGATAGGATACACGTGACACGATAGAAAACTGATAACAACCGGAAATCCTAATTTATAAAGAGTCTTCATTGATTGGTTGAGTTAGTGACCCATTTGGACCAATCAGAGAACCGATATTAATTTAATGCTTTCCTTAAAAATCTGAAGGAAAAAAATTAAAGAACAATAACTTTAAAAATAATACTTCTCTTTGAAAAAACTTTGAAGTGATAAAAATAATTTAAATCATAACTTTTGGTAAAATTGGATAAAAAAAAAAAAGAGAAAGCATATAGGTTACATTTCCGGCAGTTTCTGCTGTTTTACATTTGTTAGTATTGTAACTTCCGTTTGATAGATTTGGACGTAATTCTTAATGTGTAGCACGTCTGTTTTCACATGTACAGTTAAATGTCTTACTAATTATTTTATTTAGGCTTTATAATGACTTTTTAAAATGTATTTAGTTCATTTGAAAAAAGTTACCGATCTAACTTCATATCAGCTAAACGCCATTTGAATCGTAATTGTCTGATTTACAGTATCGCAAGGTATTTGGATGTTTCATAATATAATATGGTATTTCATAAAGACAAAAATTGATTATTTTAAAGATTGAAAGGATTCCCTTTATTCAAAGTTGCTATAAATACAGTAGAGATATTACAGTTTCCCTGCCCTATTAAATTTTTGATATAGAATCACTTTGTTTCTGTTAATTACTTGCAATCATTGCAACAACTTATGACAGCGAGAAACATTTGAGTCCAAAGTAAATAATTATAAGAGAAACTTTTCTGGTCATTTTTATCATTAAGATAAAATATGTAATTTCAGTAGACTTGTCTTGTTCTAATCAAGCCCATCGAAAATAGACAATTGCGAAGATATCCTGGTTTTTAATTTTGCAAGTAACTAAATTCTTTTCGGGGGGAGAAAAAATGGTTTATATTATGTTCCAACGAAATAAGTATTAAATGAAGAATTGATTCCATAAATTATGCCTTTTCAGTGATGATTCTTCTCCTTATCATCATCCAACTCAAAAACATTGGCTATTCAGTGCATTGTAAAACTCCTACTGTTAAATCGTAAAGAAATGAGCAAATTGTAAAAATAACAACAGAATAATGTTTTATCTAGCAACTCATATTTCCTTACAGTAAGTGAAGGAGTTTTGCTCATACTAAAGCAGCATGTAATGCTAAAATTATTTTTTTTTATTTTATTTTATTCTTATCGAAATCATCGTCAATTCATTGCTAGCATCTTTAAGAGAAAGTGAAACTATTGTGCTTGAGTGAGTGGTTTATTGATGCTATTTAAATTTTTATATTTAATTATAGAAATGGATAACAATCAAAAGGTCAGTGGTTCCATAGACGAACTTTCTCATAAAATCAGTGAAGTTATGAGTAGCAAAACATCGCCTACAGATGCAAATGAAGCTTTTGAAGCCTCCTGTAGTCATGAGCAGGATGTTCAAACACCTTTACCGGATGATACTGAAGAAGATTCCACTTCAGAAACAGATAATATAGATGAAGAAAATCTTAGAGAAATTGAAGAAACATTATCAGAAGAAGAAAAGGAGGTAAAAAAAAAAAAAAAAAAAAGCTTCAGTTTGATTTCTTTTTAATTGTATTTAAACATTAAATAACATTCGAAATCAAGAAGAAATAAGTCGATAAGTATCGTATTTAAGAAAAACATAAAAATAGTGTTGAAATACATATATATAACTACAATGATTATTGAAATGATTATTTATTATCTATTTTACATTTAAATTAAATTTGAATAACGTATGTAACAATTTGTGACATTAAAAGAAATGAGAACCGACACACAAAATTTTAAGAAGTAAAATATATTAAAAACATATTTTACTTGTTAAAGTTTAGTGTGTCTCAGTTCTCTTATTTCTTTTATTATATGCATAATTATTATTTTCTATAAGTTAATTTAAATTGAAGTGTACAAACCCTTTATTTGTATATTTACAGAAAAGGAGAACTGAGGCGCAGTCTTTGAAGAGTAAAGGAAATGAATTCTTTAAAGATAGTCAGTATGAAAGTGCAATGAAATGTTATTCCCAGGCTCTTAATTTATGTCCATTGATTTATTCTAAGGATCGATCAATCCTTTATTCTAATAGAGCTGCTTGTAAACAGCATATGGTAAGAAACATAAACATCAAGCTAGTTAATTCAAAATATTACTCTTAATTATTATTTTAGTCTCTGAAATATGTATTTTAGTGAACAAGATATTACAGAGACTAAAATAATAATTAAGAGTAATATAATTTTCCATCCTGAAAAATAGTAGAGCAAAGTTAAATACAGTGAAGCACTGTTTACACATTTCTCGTTTATATGTTTTTATCATTAAAGGTTTTTTTGAATGGTCCCGGCAGAATCCAATTCATATTAACGTTAAATAATTTCATTTATACGTTTTCCTAAAATCGCAAATTTCATTTATACGTTTTTTTCAAGAACTCAAGAAGAGAGAAAATGCGCATTTCAACCTCAGATTCCCACCTGCCGATTGTCCAGTCTTAGAAAATTGCATTGAAAAACCCCTGCCAAGTTTTCAACAAGCTTTGGCGGGTTTTAACGTAATGCAAGAATACCTCATTAGCAGTGATTGAAGTGATAAAGTTAACATGGCACTTTTAACTGTGCACAATCTTTTTTCTGTGCATTCCAAAAAAGCCCTACAACCTAAAAAATCAAAATATTTTATAAATGCTGAATGCATATGAATAGTAGTACAAGGTGCATTCAAGTTATAACACCTCCGATTTTTTTTCTCAGCACTGGAAACAGATAGAAACATGCGGTTTGTTTTAAAATAAGCGAGCACTCTTTGTCATTGCGAGACAGATGGCAGCTTTGTACGGCAAACAGAACCTTAGCGGCAGCGTCGAGAGTGAGCAACAGTTTGTGATACTGAAAATGGCGATGTTTTCATTACAAGATCAGCATGTTATCATTCGTTTTCTCCATTTGCGTGGTGTGACACCGATTGAAATTTATCGCCAGATGAGTGAGACATGTGGTGAAGGTGTCATGGATGTGTCTAATGTGGGTGCAACAGTTCAAAGAAGGCAGAATGTCGTGTGACGAGAAAATCATGACAATTTTGGCCTCGCAGAAGCCTGTCTGGCGACATGATCGAGCGAGTGGAGTAATTGGTTCTGGAGGATGGTCGAATGAGTGTGGAACAGATCGACGAATAGTATTGAATAGTATTCATAAATGCAGATCATTTTAACAAAGAAGGAAATGTATAGACCCAGTGGTTTCTAGAATGTCTCAGCCAAAGTACCTTCTAATTTTCCATTTGCTAAAAACTAATTAATCCTGCAAAGTTTGCAAATCCAATTAACTTTTATCGTATCAAACCCACTAGCATAGCTAGGGAGAGGGCGGTCCATCCCGGACGGCACTTTTGGTCTACTGTAACGGTTGGGGAACGACCTATACATCGTTTTGACTTTTTGTCTATGTTTGATGTGTATTGAGAGGGGTGGCAAATTCAGGGACCGCCCCAGGTAGCACAAACTCTAGCTATGCCACTGATCTAACCACACACAAATGACAAAAAAGTACTAAATGGATTGACAAGTATTAAAAGACATGGATTGTGTTACCTTAACGTGCAAATTGGCTTGAATTAGGGGTTGTAATATCTAGTATGTTGTTGGTCTGAATGTGAATTCTTGTTGTCTTTTTTTTATTTTTTTTGACTGGTGCTAGTATTTCAAATTAAATATCTGAAATTCAGTAGTTATTTCATTGAAATCGCAAAGAAATTTAAGATGGTTTCCCAAAGGCTATGACTTCATCAATCAAGAGTTTTTAAATGCCTCATTTGTTACAAATCACTAAGAAATGATAATGGTTCTATTGTGGGATTTGCTGTTATATCTGTTGAATATGACTAAATAGATCTTTGATTATGACAACTGCATATTTCATTTCATTGCATTTAAAATAAGAGAAATTCATGTAGATAATTCTACAAAACAAATTATTAAATACCAGTTTCATATTTATTTATTTTTTTAACAGCATCTTCATCAAACAGGTAAAAGAAAAAAAAAGAAAAATCCAGACACTAATTTTTGCTGTGTAATTGCCAGAGAAATGAGTGCTTCCATCCTTTCATATGGAAAAGCCATTTAAGAAAACATACTATTCTGACTTCCATCATAGTAATTACTCAGCTGTAATACCAAACTTCATGCTATCCATTGTTCAAATCATAGTTGGACTGATCACAAATATTTGTGATCACTATATGATCAGTCAAAATAATATGACAGGCATTAGATTTTCTTATATATAAAAAAAAAAAAAAGTAAGAATTATTATTTTTTTTTAAAAAATCAAGATATTTTAGAAAAACTTCAATCAAAAACAATGAATTCCTGGTATCAGTCTTTTTACTTGATTAAAATTAATTGGATTTAAGCAACTTAAGAAAATAATACATATTCAATTATTTTTTTCAAAAATAGAAAATTTTCACTGTTTTACATTATCATCTGAGTAAATATCATATCTTTCACTTGAATCTGTTGTTTTCACAATTTTAAAAAAGAAAAAGAAACTTTAGCCTATTTTCTTTAAAGTTTTTTATTTGTTCGGTTATTTTTTGTTTTGTTTTTTTTTTCTCTTTTTTTCAGGAACTACTTATTTTGTTAATTTTTTTACATTTTATTTTAGGATGATATAAAAGCCGCAATAGCTGATAGCACTAAAGCATTAGAATTAGATCCACATTATGTCAAAGCACTTCAAAGAAGAGCCAAGTTATATGAGACAGATGAGAAATTAGATGAAGCCCTTGAAGATTATAAAAGTATATTACAAGTAGAACCTGCAAATCAGGCAGCATTAGAAGCTTGTCATGTAAGTTTGGAATTGGTACTTTTGTTACTACTCATTTATTCAATAGTAATTTAATTTGCTTATTTACTTTATCTTTGCAAATATTGTTGCCTTGCAATTAATAGAATATTCAATAACAAAATACGTACTTTTATACTCTCAAAATTCTACTTTTAAGTCTTGAAGTTATTTTTGAGATCAAATTTTTAATGAAATACCACAGGCAACATCATATTTCAAAATAGAATATAACACACAGAAAAAAATGCTGTTTAGGACTATTTGAATAAATATAACCTCCTCACTACATAGATAGAAAACTAAATATTCAGATTTGTTTTTTATACTTAAAAGGTCTCCATAGGGTTGTCAAAACATCAAGCATATCCGAATATTATGCACTACACAAAGATGTCACAACATGTGCACACCAAATTAAGTTTTAAAATCAATTCTCAATTACTGTTTTTAATAGTCCTCTTATTTCAATTTGTCCCTCTAGTCTTAACCATATTCTATTTCTCTCTAAAAAAAATTAGCGAATAAAATTATTAAGAGGAGGAAAAACAAAACAAAAACTTTTTCCAGATACTTGGTCTTCATTTATCAGCTATTCGCTTTGACCAAAGATTGATATACAATGTGTTCTATTGCTACAAATCCACTAGCCATTTGAATCTCAGATTTTTTTTAGTCATAAGAGATGCAAGACTTAAGTTTATGACTATTCATCATTTCCATAATCCTTTACATAATAACAGTTCTAAGGAGATCTGATTCACATATTCCTTTCTCTATCAGACTTAAATTATATATAAACATAACGAAGATATGAAGATAATTCCTGACGTGAGGCACATAAACGAATTGCGTTCCTTTCATCAGCAATAGGCCTACATTTCAGTGGCTGTTTATTACAAACCATTGCAAATTATTTGCATGATAAATTAAATCGAGCATTAATTTTCAATTAAAAAAAAAAAACTGTTCTGCGAATGTGTCTTAAATTATAATTATTTAACTTGCACAGTATTGGTACCAGTTGTAGAAATATTTTCATACCATGCATGTATGTAATTTTCTTGTCTTGTGTAAAATGGAGTTCTGCATTTCTTAAATGTGTTACATCATTCAAGGAAATTTGGGAGAAATGCAGCTTTCTAGATTAAATAATTTTATTTGTAACATCTTGAACATGAAAGTTACTATGTACTTAGTTGGATGTCAGTAGTCATTTTATAGAATGCTTTGGTACAAATGCTATAAGAACATTAGCAGTCTTCTGAAGTGAATACAGTACATTGACAGAGCTATTGTATGCTATTGAAGTATATATTTAGCAATTTGTTTATCACACATATTCCTCCCTATGTGATGAAAGAGCAAGAAAGACTTAGCTGCTCCATGAACAAATCTTCAAATTGAGAAGAAATAACTAAAAGGAAGAGTAACATATCCAGGGGAGAGAAAAAAAAAACATCCAATCCCACAATAGGATTTGAACTATCAGCCATACTACCTGACCATTCAGTTGTGGTAGATATTTGGTTGTTGAATGCCTGATTTTGCATTTGGAGATAGATCACTAGCATTCATCTTCATAGGTTTACTTTTCTTTATGTCTAAGATTGCTTGCTACAGCATTAACAAGTACTACTTTCATTTTAAAACAGAAAATTCTTCATGTGTATTTTTAAATATAATCTTTTAATAGAACTGTTGTATATTTGTTGTCTCTTCTTTCGTTTTAGTAGAGATCTTTTCAATAAAAAGTCGATTACTCTGGTTTTACTCTTGTTAGGATTTTACTGTCCCCATTTTACCTTAGAATGTTTTTGGTTTTTAATAAGACAGTGATTAAGGAAATCTTTCATCCAACCCTTTCACTATTGAGAAGTATTTTAGAAGAAACTAATAAATGTCAAATAAGATTGCATTAAGATTCCATGATGTCTTCTATCAAGCAATAATTTGTAGCCTGCTTTCGTTCTTTAATTGTCCTCAAAGCAGTCTTCGGGAAATTTAGCTTAACTCGTGTTTACTTATCATCCTTCTCAAATTGTCATAGCACATTAAATTCAGTAGCCTTTAATGACTAGAAACATTCACAATTTACTTTTGGTTACTGGGCATTTTTTTATTTGATTTTTGGATCAATTGAGGCGTTGAAATGGGAAAGGTAGTAAGTCAAAAAGAATCATTATTCAAATTTTTTATTGAAAAGGTAGTAAGACCTTTTCCTGCCAATGGTAGTAAGTCAAAATTTTGAGTGTTGTAGTTCTTATGAACGATACAAGATAGCACCTGTGGTAAGTATACATGAGCTGGCAATACTGTTTTTTGCTTCCCCTGGAAAATTTGCTTTTCAGGACTTACTACCTTTCCCATGTCAATGTCTCAATTGTTTTGGATCTTATGTAGCTATTGCAAAGTTGGTAAGCCAACTACTCGTTTTTTACATAAAAAAAATGAAATATATATTTTGGTTTTAATTTTTGTTAGTATTCTTTCACTCCTTTTAATAGACAATCTTTAAAAAAGTCCAGTGATATTCCTAGTCCCGTGTAGTTTTGTTTCCACCTTTGTCAAAGTATTATGCGAATTATTGTATCATAATTTTTTTGTTTTTTGATACAATGATGCTTCTGTGTTGAATTACTGATTTTAAACTAGTTAATTATTAGCTGCACTGATATGTATATTTGCAAAGAAACATTCTCCACATGGTGTACTCAGTGCAATGTTGCATAATTAAAAAAGTCTACTTTAGTTGAAGATATACTCCTTAAATTTCTTATTTTTCATTTTCAACAAAAAAAATATTTTGAAATTAACATTTAAAGTTGTTGTTGTATTTTATTAGTATTTACCACCAAAAATTGAAGAAAGAAATGAAAAACTGAAAGAAGAAATGATGGGTGAGTAAATGACATCATTTTTGTTTATCTTACATTTAAAGCTTGTTAATTCTTTACAGCAGGGAGAAAAGAGAATTAAATGTTTAAGGGAGAAAAGAGAATTAAATGTTTAATGTTCTAAATTTGTTGAAAAATTTTCTTGACTCTATAATCAGATAAACAAGGAACTAGTTAATTCAAAAACATATTCAAAACACCATTTTATGGCTATAAATTGAAAAAAATGAATTTTAATGTCGAATATTAAAAAAATATATTACACACATAAAGCAGACAAATGAGACCCCAAACAAAAACAATAGGAGGCAACTTCTTAAACAGTCTATAACTGAAATAAGTCAGGAAGCATTTCCTCTTTACCATCACTATCTTTCCCCTAATTTTGTTCTCCAGAAGAACCAATGAATCAGAAAGTATGATTCACCCTCAGAAGAAAAAGACCTGATAAAGAAGGAGCTAGTGAGAGCCAGACCATCAATAGTGATATTTTTTATCTAGTTTAATTTTTTTTCGTTTTAGTGTTTTAATTTTTAAATTACGAGAGATCATTATCTTGCCTAATTGTATTTTATTTTCTAATTTAAATGTTATAAATCAAAACCCTATAAAATGATTTTAATTATAATAATGCTGTGTGAGGGCTTGTCGCTTTTTTTTTTTTTTTATAAATAGATTGGAAACTCGGCCCTGTGCAGTAATGATTTGTATTTCTGCTGATTTATTTATTTATTTATTTTATTTATTTTCTAGGAAAGCTGAAAGACTTAGGAAATATGATATTAAAACCATTTGGACTTTCTACAGAAAATTTTCAGTTACAGAAAGATTCTTCAACAGGCAACTATTCTGTTAATTTCAAGAATAACTAAAGAAAGATTGGACCAAAATAGTCATAAGTGAAGTGTAAATCTATATATACATACGTGATTTTTAAAATTGGAAGTTTATTCTAGTGGTAGCATTCTAATATTATTGTAAAGTTATGTTCATGACATTTACAAAAAATTTGTCATGTTTCTTTTCAGTTGACTCCAGTTCCAAAAATGGAGTAAATTTACAACTTATGTTTTATAATTTTACTTTTTAACTTACAGCACTTCTATGCGGAGTTTTGATTTCAATTTATCATAAATTGTCCTCTTTAAAATAACTTACATGGATTATTTAGGTCAAATTATCATTTTTCTTACAAATATTTGAATATTTTCAGATAGTGTGGCCTCAAAATAGATTCAAACTAAGGGATATTCTATTTATAGTAAAATGTTAAAAACATATACCTTTTAAAGCTAATAGTTTTCATTAGAAAATAATCCTTTAAAAAGAATGAGCACTCTTTGTGTCTGAACTATATATATAAATAATAAAAAAATCAAAACAGATTTGCTTTAATATTTGATGTCATACCAAAGGTCCGCAGCAGTATTTACTAACAATCAGGGCTTCGTAGCTTCTTCCACTAACATTCACAATATAGTAAAGAAAAAACATTAATTGTAGTAATATCTAAGATTTAAACAAATAATATTGGAATTAAACATTTACCGTGCGAATCAAGGATGTACTCCAGAACTCTTACTTAAAAATAAAAAATAGAAAAGGTGGGGTTTATTTATTTATAAAAATAAATTTTCAAAGCAGAGATTGAAATACAATCAAAAAAATATATAGATCATGTAGTATTTCCTTTTCACTTCAATGAGAAAAAACTTTCTTCAGCATTCACAATCATTACATATCAAAAGGTAAAAACAGATCCTATGATAAAATAAAGTGTGTTTGCAGTTTGATTTTTAAGGCATTAGTTCATGAGTTTCAACAGTTCTTAATAATTAATTTAAGGGTACATTGTTTTGAAAAGAACAGTGAACTTTAAAAAATTCCTGGTATTAGTTAACTAAGTGATATTAATGTATTTTGAGTTTCAGGAAATTTATTATCAAACTTGTTATTGAAAGGTTAAAATATAATGTACATTATAATAAAATCTCCTCTCTTTTTTTTTTTATCTGATGATTGTAGTTTGTTAATTTACCACTACATCATATTTATAGAGTTCATCTTTACTTTATTAATGTTTCATTTATAACAGTTAAACATCTATTTGATCTTTTTATTTATTGTTACAACTATGAAAAAATGCATTTATGCTATTAATTCAGAATGACAAAAAGATCTACAAATCACAATAGTTGGCAACATTAGTAATAATGGCCAGTAATTACTAAATAAACAGAATGAATAAAAAAAGATCAGAAAATCTATCACTTAATTTTATAAGCTTTGATCAAGTGTTCAACTGTCTTATCACATTTTGAAAACAAATAGGATTACAACTACTTCATAACAGTTATAAAAATATCACAAATTTATTTGTCTCTTAGCAATATTTACATCATTTTTATTTTTTAAAAAAATAGGAATATCCTATTGTTTAAAAGAAACTGAAGCTATATTAAAGCTTCATTTTTAGAATCTTTTTAATTTTTCTGATTGTTAAATGGATTAGAAGAACAGTCACATAATTCAAATAAGAAATTTTGCCATTGCTATTCTAAATTAAAAAAAAAAAAAAAATAACTATTCATGCAAAAAAAAATGATGCGTCAACAAATTTACATAAGTAGAGATTCTACAACATCTATTTGAATAATGCAAATGATGGCCTTTCTTTAAACTATGATGAAAATAACTGCCAAGAAACATTTACAAATAGTTTTTTCAACAATACAGTTTTAAAGCTTCAAAGTAAAACAAATTGACACTATATCAACATACTATAATTATTGAGCTCTTAAGTCTAATGTAGAAAGCTTTTTATTAACTTGTCAACTTAATGTCTCCATGGATAAAGAAGCAACATCCCATTAATTTTTGACTACATCCTTTATGAAAGTACTCAAATTCTAACATTTAGTCTAGTTTTCCTATCCTCTTCCCGCCCCTTCAGAAATGAAATGTCATTATCTAAGTTTTTAGAAATCTTTAAGATATCAGTGATTTTGTAATTAGATTACGTTCATCATAATAGGAGGATGAATGTATTCAATTCTCTTCAGGATTGCTTGTGATTTAATTCTTACATATGTTTCAATTAAGAAAGCTCTGAAATTACAAAATCTTTTTTTTGAAAATCTGACATTTTATGCTATAATTTTCAAAAACATTTTCAACACTAGTACACAAAATAAAAAGCATTTCTACATCTGTAAAAAATCTTAAAATTCACAAAATAGACTACATTATGTACATATATATCTCCAAGAATGGGAAGAATAGATACAATCTAATATGCAGTGATTAAAAAAAAAGTAATCATAAAATTGAATTTGCACATATTATTACAAGGGTATGGTGTATGTAAAACTATAAAAAAGAGAAATGTTTTTGCTATCGTATGACTCTCCTTACCTTTACAAACAGAACAGCTAATATCACACAAAATAAAGAGAATCCTGGAAATATCAGTTAATATATTTGGTTGGTAAACAATGGAAGAGGTTAGATAAAATTAATTTAAGACTGGGTAGAATAGAGATAGAGGAATATAAAAAAATGGGTTTGAGAGTAATTAAAATCTTGACCTTGAGAAAGGCTATCAGAAGATCATTAATTAGTCTCTCAATGTAGTTTTTCTTATGACTCATCTTTTTACTACATGTGCTAATTCAGTTTTACTTTTAACTCAAATGACGAAAACACCTAATTGCAGAAAGTTTCACAAATCCTCAGATTAAATGAAATCTACATAAGCATTCATCAAAAATAAAAGGCTTATATGAATTGCATTTTATCAATTATTTATTATTTGTTTTTAATATTTTAATCCACTGACTCGTCTGGTAATAACATGAAAGAGTCGTCTGAGTACAACTTATTACCATACATTAATATCTAGTGTCTGTCTGTGTCAGGATGAAATTATTCATTTAGTGGATAACGCAGAGAAAAAGTATTAATTAACTGGCTAGAACTAAGAATGAAAAACGTCACTGATTATCAGTAAGATTACTTCCTTACCTTTTAACAGCTTTCTCAAAGCCTCTAAGGAGATAGTAATATTTTTTGTATGTTTGCCTTCGTTTTGAATTAGATTTGGTAAACTTCTGCAGAATCACATTTCTAAAATATTCTGCAAAACAGTTGTTTCCAAAATAATGAATTATAAGAAAGAAATCTGAAAAGTTTTTGAAAAATGACTAGGATTATTTCTTTGGCTAATCTTGGCAAACTATTTAAGCAGACACTTACAAATTAAGTGATTATACAATCAGAAAAATATACAAACTATCAGGAAATACTCCTTCCCCAGCCATGTGAATTCACACTAATGTGTTTCTAATTTTCATGATAATTAAACTTTTGAATTTTATCTTAATTAAAAGGAATTCTACTTACTAGAAAACTGATATCCAGACTGTTTCAAGAGCAAAATCAAAAGATTTATCCTACTCAAAATTTAAACATGATAAAGTAGATAAACTATAGCCGTATTTATGCTTTTTGTCAAATATAACGGGACCATTTACTCCCACTTTTCTTCTTGATATGATAAGGAATATTATTTTTCAGCTTTTGCTGCCTAAAACTAGTATGTTTTGTTAGAGTAAAAACAACAGTTGGAATCTTTAAGAAAATGGGCAATATTCCCCATTTCCTTGTTGAAAGTTAAAGAATATTTAAAGAAATATATTGATAATTAGTCCAAAAAATCTAAGTTAGCTGTTCAAGGTATTGCCATTAATGATGGTTATTCAATTTCCTTATTTAAAAAAGAAAAAAAAAAAGCAATCGCTATAAATACTAACAATTACAAGAGATGCTAGAAGGAAGTTTTTAAGTTTAGAGCTTCCAATTCATGACTCAAAACTGAAATGAATTGCTTATATATCAGGCTCTTTCTAATATGAATGATAGCCAGTCTTGGAGGGAATAAAAAAAGTATTTTATCACTTATTCACCAATTCACTCGCAATAAGTCAGATTCAGTGTAATCATTCCATATTTTTAGCATATCTTTAGCAAATATGGAATGAAAGAGAGCTAAGATCTTCGTGAAATGGGAAATTTAAATTATTTCTATAATTCACACTAATTCTCAAAACTACTTTGGAAGAAGAAAAGAGAATTTACAAAAAATGTGAAGAAGAAATAGAGAGAATTTTTTTCTAGTTAGGAATAAATTTAATGTTCAAAATAAATGAATCTTATATTAATAAAAACTGCTCATTACTTTTCCTTTTATTAATTTAGAAAAAAAATCCTAATAGAAGCAAATAACAGATATAAGCAAATCAGCCGGTGAAAAAAATACAACTGCAATTCAGTATGCCAAATAAGGTCTTCCCAGTATGTGATAATCCATACAATCACCTTTATCAGTAAAATACAATATATATATATAAACTGTTGGCTTTTCACAATCTTATCATATTGCTTTATCAGAAAATTTGGTGACAGTAATGATATATTTCATATGTAGAAAACGTAAAAGTAGGTACAATTCACTTACTTTGGTAGGTCTGAAAAAAAAGCTATTGAAAACTAAAAGAATAATACAAAATTAAATAAAATATATGGTTTTGTTATTATTTCTTGTTGTTTTGAAAGACTGGCATTGAATGTTAAAGAGTAATAAGGCTAATTGATGCCTGAGATGACAATATCCAATGCCTGACTTGCAATGAAGAATTATCTATTTATAAACAGGTGCATTTTTTAAAAGTGACAACCTCAAATTTTACAGAGCATTAGTAAAAGGAGCCCAGCAGTAAATTATGGAGACTGCTGTGCTTGGATTCAGAAAGCCAATTGTGATTTGAAAATGAACTACTGAACTCCATTCTTAACATTTCAAGTTTGAGTCAAATTAAAAGGAAAAACCTATTTCAGTTGCAGAAAAACTTAATAATGGCAATCTAGAATTCATACATATTGCATTTTGAAATGAAATAAATTCAACCTTTAGTCAGTAACTACCATAAATCATCAAGCAACCATAATTTACTCTATTATATAATAGCAGCTTATTCCCCAAAATTAGCAGTATGATTTGCTACAATGTTTTCAGAAATGTTATTTCTGATTATTGGACGGTTTACATCACTGGAAGACAAATTTGATTCGGCTTTTGTAAATTGCCTTATTAGTCACGTATAATTTGTAGCATCTCTAGTATGAAATACAAAAACTTAATACAATTTTTAACAAATAGCATAAAACAAGAAAAACAATAACAAGAATTCAATACAATTTATAATAACTGAATAAACAAACAAATATCTTCAGTAAAAAGCTTTAAACATTTTAATTACAAATTCTAATCATCATTGTTTTCAATCCTATTTAACTGTGAATTATTATTAAACTTACAACTTGTTGAAAACAGTGTAAATTCTGCAAATATCAGTTTTTACAAATTACACACTGATTGTCTATACATTACTGTACCTAAATTACATAATAATTATTAAAATATATGATTCTTAATACTGATAGGTCTTAAAAATATAACAGTCCATATCAATTACAATATCTAAAATTCTATGAATTCAAAATACTATATATGTTTATTAAATATTTACATATTTACAATGAGTAAGACTGAAATTATAAATATTTATTTCGAAAATCTTGTCTGACTATGAAAGATAGCAATCAAAATTATCCCTATGCAATTCATTCTATATTTCTTCAACTATCTATTTTTCTCAAAACTCCAATCTTGCAAATGTGGGGATAAAATAATGGGGAAAACTACAACCCTCCTTCCCTCAATACATTTCTTAATTACATGTCGTCTGTAGTAGAATGGTAAGTATGATTTATCACATCTCATAAGTCATAGGACTACAACAATGAAATGAATATCTTTTAGACAAGTGGAGTTGTATTTAGATTCTTTGTATAAAATCAAAACCCTGTTTTTCTTTGACTGCACACATGTTTCAGTGTACAATTTTTAATAGTGCAAGTGTGATAAAGGCTAATTAGCATCAAGAACAAGGTATCAAAAACAGAATGATCATTAAAAGAAAGGGAAAACACAGAAGAGTGAAAGAAACATCCAAACCCATGCTTGGATTCGAACCTAAGTTCAAGGTTATCTATCACCTAGCAAGCTATGGCTTTGAACACTGGCTGTTTAAGTACAATGAATGTTCAGCAAAACCCTGTACTGTCTAATGTATAAAAGGCAGCTATCTTTCATTTTATGGATATTGCAAGTAAATTGAAGTCAAAAATGTTTTCTGTAACAATAGTTTTCATCTTGTTCATTTACAACAAATTGCAGTCACTTAATTATAAACATCTGAAACTCATTTTATAAGAATTCTACCAATTCATTTTGTATTTTTCTTTTACTGTTCTACTGGCTCAAGTTATTTGGATGACTCAATATATTCTGACTCTCTTATCCAGATGTTTATTCAATGCAGAAACAGTTACAAATGCATCACAAATCATTTCATCTTCCAAAATTTAAAGAGATCAAAATTATACTAACAAAGGAGGTTGTAAAAAACCAGTTTTTGTGCATAAATAACTTTATATAATAGCATTTCCAATGGCTGAAGCACAGCCCCTTCTGCTCAATTTCTGATTGACTAACTGGATCAGCAATTCGCCCATATCATTTTCATAATCGGTCATGAATCAACTAATGATTATCAATTGAGAAAAATAATGTTAATACATTTATCACATAAAGCATTTTACTTACTAAACCTCTATCAAAATATTTCATTTCTAGCTTTTAAGAAAAAAAAATGTATAGATTTGACCAACAAAAAAAATATAAGATACCAATTTTATTCTAAATTGCCAAAGATGATAAATGTTATATGTAAGGTGTTATATACAAAAAATTTCAATTCAATAAGCATTTTTCTAGAATATCACTATCCCGAAAAAGAAGAAAAAAGAAATTTTTCTTGATAAAGTTACCAACAATATTCACTTGAGACTATTAAGACAGAAGTATCAACTCACACCCAGAAATTGATAGAATTGACAAAGAATCTTTCATCAGAGAACACTTCTATAAAAGAAGTTGCTGCTGCTAAGCCTTTATATGAAAAAGAAATAATGATTAAAACTTGCTTATATGCCATGAATAAAATAGATTGTCATTCATGTAACATGATTTCATGGAGGTTAAAGATGATTACCCATAAAAGTTAGGTGCCATGGTTTCGAAATTGGCAGTTCAAAGTTAGAGCTTTTTAATTATAATTTTAATATTTCTTTCTTTGAATAGTTTCTAAAACATGGTAGGTTTTGGTCAGGGTTTAATCAATATCTTACATGAAATTTTCACCTTAATGAATCTCTGCAGGATAAACAATATATATTTATTCCAGTCATAGATAAAACTTGCAAAAAAAAAAAAAAACAACTTAATACTCTATCAGTAAAAATGGTGAAACAAAATATTAATTGAAAAAAAAAAAAAAATCAATAAATTGGAAATTGAATCGATTTTATTTTACAAGAAGTCATCTAGCTAATATAGCACTTTATTCATATAATTTCAGTAAATCCTGTTTAAAAGATATAGTCAAATCATTTCAAAAACAGAAGCTTAAGTAATTTTATAGCTAAACCATGATTTACAAATATTGGAACTATCAACGGAGAAAAGCAGCAATGTCTCAAACAAATGCCTAACTAATATATCTGTTGTAGTGTATGGGTATCATTTTATGCTGTCTACTGATAAGATAAATGACAAAAGAAAATCAGGTCTACTTCAATTTTCAACAACAAGCTGTTTTTTGGATATTTACATTTTTTTATGTATTCCTTACTAACTCAGTCAACAGTAAAGATAAGTTACAGAAACCGAACAGATACCTGCTCTTTATAACAAAATGATAACAAAGTTAAAAATTTAAAAATCTTAATAAAAAATCATATCGGTGCATTAGAGAGTGAGATTTAAAAAGTATCCTACCAATCATTATTTTTATTAATTACTAAGTTATGCTGACATCCCTGTTACCAAGTAATTTAATACATCCCAGAGTATAAAGCCTGAACCTCAATCTGTTTATTGAGATAAATAACCCACTGACGGTTGCCCAAATTACAAATCTTTCCTTTGTTTACTGGAAAATTTCGTTTCCCATGATTAGGATTCCCCGTTTCAGATCTAACAACATTAATCAAATCAAACCCTGTCTGCACTGCACCAACTCCCTGAGCAGTTCCCAGTGTGATATGAGCACGGCTACCCTTACCTTGGGTTGGATGGAATTGTTGAGTGGGGGAAACAAATGGTGGTGATGACCAGTGCAGAGATGGAATACATACAAAAGCATTCTGTGATCTACGCTGAGTTTCTTTGCTATCTTGCTGTGTTTGAATATGGAGTCGTGACATAGACTGATTGATGCCATCAATATCCGGAATGGGTTGCTCATTGTCATTCTGATTCCATAAATCCAACTGATCTCTCGTTAACTTAACTCTTGCTCCAAAAGAATTAGGAGTAACGACAAATCCTATGATATGCAGTACGAAAACTTGGCCAAATGCTTTCCGAACATGCTTTTGCTTACAATATTCTTCGGAGCCATAAACTTCACCTCGACCACAATAGCAAGATGTACAATGAAGCACTGTTTT
This sequence comes from Thereuonema tuberculata, assembly GCA_023159025.1. NCBI lineage: Eukaryota > Metazoa > Arthropoda > Chilopoda > Scutigeromorpha > Scutigeridae > Thereuonema > Thereuonema tuberculata. The sequence continues at coordinate 84,801,540 of JAFIDM010000001.1, forward strand.
ATCACACTTGAAATGTCTCATCAAATCTGAAATTAAAGTAATTTAGAATTAGGTAGATAGATGCACTTTATTTACCAATATTATCTGAACATATATCAACACTGAAATATTATAAGATTTGTTACAGCAATGGCAACAATGCCACCAAGTTAAATTTGTAAGAGTGTGAATAATCTTTATAGGAAACAAAATATTGACTCCAAAATGGCCTTATCGTATTTTAAAAATTTGAAAACATAAGACATTTTATTTTAATCAGGTGTCTAAATTTTACATTTTAAAAGATTCACCTACCACTATTTATGTCAAGGATATGAATGCAGTATAAAACATTAAATTTTCATAGAGCTAGTAGAGAAGAATTACAGTTATTCATTAATTTGAAGCATAATAAATATCAGCTTTAATTAGGTCTGCTAAATTAGTATATATTAGATACTGGTAAAATACATTATCAGAAACACAATCAGAATCAAGTTAAAAATAATTCATATACCTTAACATCAAAATTCAAATTAAATTTTGAATTAAAAAACATAAAAAGCTCAAACAATAATCTTCAATATTTCTTTTATTAATTAAAAACTTCAAGTGTCAGGGTTTAGACTCCATTGTTACATTAGTTTATGGATTTTCATGCACTTAATATTATGAAATTCAAGGGCTATTTTCTTTATTTCTTTTTTTAATTTTAAGATTTATGAACAGATTAAGTCTAAGCCTACCACTGTTAATTTCATTTCTGATTTTTTTTATTAATCATTCTGCTTGGTACAAAGACAGTTCATAATAAAATTGTCAGTCCCAATACGATGTGTAGCTTGAACTTACCAGAACTGAACTAAATTCATTTTTCAAAACATGATGTTTCCACACTAACTAAGCTGCATTTTATGGAAAATGGCTAAGAGAGAATTTCTGCCAAATTGTTTTATCTCTTATTTATTTACATATTTTTAATTTTTCTTCAAGAATTTTTTTCTATAAAAACCTTCTTGTCTTCTTGGACTGAGAACTAAGAAAATATCTTTAATTATTCTTGAATATTAATACTTTGAATTGCATTTCTAATAAAATCATGATACTTCAGTCTTATTCACTGGCATAACCTTCATTGTGGTCAAGAGATTTATAGTTGATTTGAACTGGATTGAATTCACAACAAATGTGAATCTAGAAGTTGCTGGAAGAAATGATATTGGCACTGTTAAAATGTTCAAGATCAACCATATTGTTGTAAAAGATTCACAGTTTTTATCAGATTGTCAAACAAATTTTCTATTTTTAAAATATAACAATTAAATATGATTAGTCTTAATTATAAACCACTTTGGCAAATGACCAAATAAGGCACAGTTTTATAACTTTGAAACATTTAGTGTTTTCAATGAATGATAGTAAATAAACATATCAATCCATTTAATCTTATAAATTAAGGAGAAATAACTTCTTATACAATGTAGCTACTATTTTAGCAAGATTCTTTAAAGAACTAAAACCTAATATTTGAAGAAATTAAACAGACAGATTTAAGATGAGTAATGATATGAGTGCATAGAAAAAGGAAGGAGGATTGTTTGAAATGCACTCTTACAACTTATCTCATGTTGAGATCTGCCAAAAAAAAAGAAATGCTTACCTGAAGGGTGATTAATTATGCCGTGAAAATCATCAATGAAATCTTGAAAACGCCAACATTCTTCCAAATACACTTGGCCAATAGCTTGCAACATTTGAGAGTCAGCTTCATTGAGAAACCACCCAAGATAAAGTGGAATTGCTTGCTCCCATCTGTCAAGATTTCGTTTCAGTGTTTCAATGGGAATGTTATGAATATTCTTCTTGGCCAACTGTACTATATCAAACTTCCATGATGTTTTGGATTCTACAATGATAACTATGAAATTATTTTCCTCTGCAATTTCTAAGTAGACATCAACATGATTCATTTGAACATTGGTATTGTCAACAATGATAATGTTCTTTTTATTATTTGTAGCAGCTTGCTTGACATTATATTGACAAGTTTGATGTGCTTTGGCTAATTGATTGCGATCCCATTTGTAAATTCCCTTTTTGGTAAAGAAGTCATCAGCTGAATATGAAACTGCATTTGGATATTTTGATTTCAGGGCTTTAGCAACAGTTGTCTTCCCACTTCCTGGCAACCCTCTCAAAATAAACATTACCTGGAAACCAAAGATAAATTTATCTATTATTTTCATAATACGAATCTTAAAATTATACAATTTTCAAAATTAATTCATTTCAAAGTGTTGATGCCGCAACATCATCACAAATCTAAATAGAAATCAAAATTAAAATTCACATATCAAAATCCTTATTTCAGTAGATACTGATACTTATACTTCTTTTATACAGTGCCTAGAGAGTCTTGTACTGTAACTATTCAGTTTCGAAATTGAAGGAGATACATATTGGTTCTTATATTTTTATTTTTTTTTCAATAACCCCTACACTTAATAGTTTGCTAATGGACTGGAGGAATAATAAGGTTCAATCATCTTCAGGATTCAGAGATGGTCGTAGGCATTTCACCTTCAGACAGTCCTCGATTACATCCAAGCCTTTTATTAAATAGTCATTGGATTTCTTTACTAGAGGGTAAAGGTAGCGAAGAATCATTCTGGCTTTCGACTTTCACTCTATGCTTCTAACCTCTTTGAGGATAGAGAAGAGATGCTTTAGTCTTTTATCCTCTCCTCTGTTAGAATTAACCATAACGAAATCATATAAGTTGATTTGCTAATAAATTGCGTTTAATTTAGCTTCACTGAAATTTCACCAGATTATAAAATTTGTATATTTTGTCAAAACTAGCAACAAAGATTTTCTGTACATTACAGTGCAAAAATAAGTAAATAGTAAAATAAAATTTTAGATTTAGTTTTGATTCAAACTTCTATCTTTTTTTTTTTTTTTGGAAATCATATGTTTATATTGGGCAAATTACAAATAGAATGGAACACATAATTTTTGCATTAAACAAGGGATGTCCTGTGGCAATACTTGACAGATGTCAACTCTAGACAATTGGCATAATAATAAAAGGTCACTTCAATCTTCATTTTATTCAAAAGAGCCTGAAAATTACATTGTCTCACCAATGTGTGATGCGTAGTAACGTTTCTAAGCCACATGAAGATATTTCCAGGATGATAATGTAGTAACAGATTTAAAAGTTACTTGATTGGGTTGGATACAACAAAAGTGTCAAATAGGAAATAATATTTTTTTCCTAATGAGCTAACATTTTAATGCTTAAAATATCTCCAAATCACTGCAGTTAAACTTGTCACATGTAGAGACAATAAAAATTAAATACTTATAAAAATCATTACATTAAATAAATTTTGCAGCTTTTTAGCCACTTCTGTAACTGACAAAATTTGGAATGATTTCTTTCTTTATAACCTTGATAGTTTTCATGCTCTTCACAACAGATTACAAAGAATGAAATGAAGTCCTTGAACATAACTTCTTACAGATTTAGAAACATTTTATGTGATATTATAAGTTTTAACTGCCAAACAAGAAATGAGAAGTACTAAGCATCTTTGGTATTTCACAGGTACTTGATTTATCAGATACTGAATCCTATTTACAAAGAAGACTGTTCTGTTTGCAAAGATTTGAGAAATTTTGTAAATACACTCTATTCTCACTGTTAAACTTATATTTGAGTTCAAAAGGGAAAAGAACATGAATTCTAAAGAGTATACAAATTATCAGAGCTAACTGTTAAAATTTTTATATGCATTCAATAGAGCTAAGTAAGACAAGTCAAAGGTGCTAAAAATTATCTTTATTTTCTCAAAGTTAAAAGTCACCAGAACACAGAAAAATTCACTGTCGAAAAGGAAAAGATTGATTAATTATAGTACAATAATGATATTCCAGTTTGTAAACTGAGTTGGACAGAAAGAAGTAATTAAAACAAGTGGTGGATGAAATAAAGAATAGCTAGTGTACATAGGCTAGATTATGGTAATTTTCAATGTTGCATATTATAACACCAATTTCAAATGGAACTTGTTTGGAGAGATGAATGGAATGTAATTGGATGACCAAACGCCCATTTTATAGAATGTGTTTTGCCAACGGTCCATATTCCATGGCAATGAGAATGGATTCTGCATAATAGACTTTTAAGTTAATGGCGTTGATATGTTCAGATGTGGCTATATCTATGTCTTTGATCCTGATGTGATTTGTGAAATGCCTAACATAATATTTCATTAAAAGAAATCCGAACACATCAAATGGCGGCAGTACTTTATGCATTGAGCAGTATGCTCTTAACAGGCACTTTCTTTTCATCTGCTACTGACTCACTGATCAGCATTGATCTTGAAATGGTGGCCATTGATCAAATATTTAGCACCTTCTGCTGACTTATCATTGAAAACATGAAAATAAGTTTTAGCACATTATATATATATATTGTTTAGCTCTATTGAATGCACATACAATTTTTAACAATTAATGTTGGCAACTTATATACTTGCCTCTTAAGGTATATCCGAGACTGTTGTATGACTCTTCCTATCGTCCATTTCCAGACATCATATTTATATTAACAAAATATCCATTTCATTATTACTCTCTAGATGGGAAACCCTCAAGAAGAAATAAATTAAGAAATGCTAAATTCAATACCTAATATAATAATTAATCACATGAAATACCTTTGATCCTTGGATATATGAAACTGTATCACTTTTTTGTAAAAACGGAAAACTGAATGTAGGATCCGCTGTTGGTGAAGTTCTTTCTTGGTTTGGATTTTGATGAGGAGGTCCTACAGAATGTCCACGATAAGATTTATTCTTCCCATATGTCTGGCCCATGCTTTGATAGCAATAATCACGTGAATGTGATGGTGCTCTTGAGCAACTGTCTGAAAAGTTCACAAAAAAAAATGATTGTTAAGTAAAATAAAATTTTGATAAGATTATACAGGGGGAATCTAAAATAGGGGGACAAACTGCGGTTTCCCATACCTAATTAAGTAAAAAAGTTAGATAAATATATGAAAAGAAGTGCATGGTTGCCGAGTTATTCCAATCCAAGGAGACAAAGTCAGATTACAATGGAAACAAGGGACATGAACAGTATCTTTATTGATAGCACGTAGTTCGTACAATACCACAATGTGGTCACCACACACGTCATAGTAAATGTTCCAAATGTTCTCTGCCTGCTTCGATGCACACATGGACACGACGGACCATGGACTGTCGTACCCTTTCATAGATCCCAGGACTGCAGATGGATTCACAGGCGTCGATAATATGGTCTTGTAGCATCTCAACATTTTCACTGTTCATTGTAAACATGAGGGCTTTGAGGTGTCCCCACAGATAGAAGTCCAATGGATTGAGGTCGGGTGACCGTGCAGGCCATTGAATTGGTCCACCCCTACCTATCCATCGGTGTTGATAGATATTAGTGAGTGTCTCGCGAACACTGTGGCTGAAATGTGCAAGGGCACCATCATGCATAAACCACACTGTTGCTCTGATGTCCAAGGACACATTCTCGAGAAGATCTGGAAGTGTGTTTATGATGAACGCCCAGTAGAGTCGCCGGTAAGATGTGCTGATATGGTCCGATCAGCAGTCACCTACAATACCAGCCCACACATTGATCTTGAACTGCTGCTGGTGTCGAGCCATAATTGTAACGCGTGGATTTTCAATGGTCCACAGATGTTGATTGTGAAAATTACTGACACCATCCCTACCAAATGTTGCCTCATCGGTAAACAGGAATGACGCGATAAACAATGGACTGGCTGTTTGCACCATGAATCATTGGCAAAAGTTTTCCCATGGTGGGTAATCTGCAGGTGTCAGACCCTGCACACGGTACAGATGATACGGATACAGCAACTGTTTATGTTGTATTCGCTATGCGGTCATTTGCAATGTACCAACCGCAACAGCCAATTGCCGTATATTGATACCTGGGTCGTCGTCAACACTCTGCAGTACCTATTCCTCCAGATCAGGCATACGAGCATCTCTCGGTCATCCTCAATTCCCAGTTGGTGGTACAAGTGATCCTATCTCTCCAAGTCGCCGATAAGCTGCAGCAAAGGTTTTATGAGTCGGCTGTTGTTGGTCCAGAAACGCCATCTGATAAGAGTCGTGCG
>JAFIDM010000001.1:84808117-84845586 GCA_023159025.1 Thereuonema tuberculata
TGTTGGTCCAGAAACGCCATCTGATAAGAGTCGTGCGGCCCTGCATCCATTTCCATTTGTGCGACCGTACATAAAAATCATGTCCGCCTGCTCACGAAATGAATAACCTGCCATGGTAGGCTCCTACAGGGCACTACAGTAACCTGCCCTAGAAAGCAAACATACGAAACTGCCAACACCCGCCTGTCAACAGTACACAACTATCCTTTGTGATGCACAGCAGTTAGGTTTAAATGCAATGTCTGTAGATTTACTAATAACGCTAAAATCACTCATATGGCGGCACTTGTGTATCGTTGTTCTGTGTGCATCACAACATGCTTCAGCAATGCTACGAATAAAGGTACTGTTCGTTTCCATTGTAGTCTGGTTTTGGAATAACTCAGCAACCATGTACTTACAGTCATATGTTTATCTGGCCTTTTTTACTTAATTTGATATGGGAACCAGCCCCCGCAGTTTGTCCCCCCTATTTTAGATTCACCATGTATATTACAATCTTGTATATTTGTAGTAAAAAAATCATTTCTTTTAGGGGTGAGATGGTCTTTCTGCAGAATATAGAAGACAATGGGATTACAGATAAAGATTATGACTGTAAGGAATGGAAATAAAGCAGTTTCTGTCTCAGTTTTAAAATTGGTTCAAGCATTAATTGGTAGAACTAGGCAGAACATAGATTAAAACTTGGGTACACCATGTATCAAAAGCCAATTTACCTTTAATTGACAAAGAAAATTATAAAAAAGATTGTTTCTATATCCCTAGCTTGGTTGTGTAGATCTATCCGTTCTCATTTAAAAACTGCTTAATTAGATAATCTTGCCATCTTCTTCAACTTTAAGATTCAATTCTAACTGACCAATCATGCAAAACATGACAATTTGTGCTGGCACCAACAGTAAAAATGGGCATGAAACTCAGAAGACAAATGGTAAACGTCATATGTTTCTTAATGGCATAGTGAATTAAAAAAAAAAAAAGAAAAGAAAGGAAACAAACAAATAAACAAACATGAAAAATCAAAGACTGTACAATTCAAATACAGAATATCCAGAGTTGTTCTGAATCTCTGGAAATGATTTGCATAAGCAGTTACTGACATGTGATGCATGGGACACCATGTGGACTATGATGATACAGATGTCCACATCCTGTTCAATGTGCAAATCTCATGTGCTTGGTGACAAAGATGTATGCAGAATGCAAAGAAACTTTTTTTAAGAGATTCATATTCACTGCAGGATGCAACTATAAGGACAAGTTAAGAATTCGCCTTGTTGCACAAAGTGCAAAAGTCAACTCCCACTACTATCTAACTAATGTTCTGAATCCTCATTTATATGCTCAAGACACAAACAAGGTATGGCTCTATCAAGATAAAGCATCTAGTCACACCCCTGCTTTAATCTGTTTGTTTCTGGTGAGAATGGTGCAGGAAACATAAATAAATGGTACCTTTCAGTGATATTCGTGTGAGGTTACCGGATGCTGCTGCAATGGATTTCTGTGCATTTGGAATTCAAAAATGAGCACTTGGAAACAGGCGTTCTGTACGATATAATGGTCTCTGGAAAGCTTGTCAGGAGGAGTGGACAGAAATCGATATGATGGTACTCCGTAACAGTCTGCTTCAATGGAAATTACGATGCAGAACAATAGCAGTGATAAAGGGCTATCAAATTGAACATCATCTGTGGTGGAGACATGGATTTTTTGCAGCAATGCATCACTGAAATTCATTTGCAGAGATACGAATCAACCCTCCATAATCTCATTTCCTTGAGAAGAGGAAGAATTACCTAGGTCATACTTAATGGACCTAAACATGTCATTCATCAGCAGTGATAACGAAATAAAAGCTGAAGCAGTTAATAGATGAGGTTTAATCAAATATTTGCTGAAGAATGTTAATAATCCACTATAACTAAAGTTTTATGTTTTTGTCATCAATCTCTTGCTAGATTAATATTCTGTAGATTATAAATTTCGATATAGCAAGCGATTAAATATAACATTACTGACTATATACTTGCAAAGCTATGTGTGAAACTTAATGTAACAGACTGTCAATTCTCATATATCCCGAATGCAAGATGCTTTGTGTGTAGTAATACTTTGTGTCGAGAGTGACAGCAGACAGCCTTCATAAACAGCTACCCCTGGTGGTGTAGCTGGCCAATCTGAGAATAAACATTAAACTAGTGTTAAAGAGAGGGTCAACAAAAGCAGTCAACATCCTTATATCAAATACTGGGTTGCCACACTGGAGCTAACAAATGCACAATCCAGATTTTGTTCTTGAGTGTTCTGCAATGTGAAAATCAAACTTTTTGTATCAAGCTAGTAAAAGGCATTCTTGTAAAAAGCTTGTAATTCAGTGTTTGAAAAAGAGAAACCTAAAAAGCATAAACAGTAGAAATAGATCAATTTGTAAAATCTCTTGAATTTCTATATTGGTGTTAGAAGTTACACCTTTACCACTGATCATGATTTCTATAACACTGTATTATTGTTTATCAATGCTTACTTTCTATTCATAAAAACAATATTTTCCACAATCAGATCAGGAAACTGTATTTAAAATAAATGTTCTTTCGATAACTAAAACGTTCTTAGTTAGAGTGTTTCAATTTAGTTTTATTTTTTAGGAACATTAGTAGAGCCGTACACCTGATTATTTTTTAAAAAACTTTATACACACATTAAAATATACAATTATGACCGTTTCGCAAGCGAGAGCCAGCCTCTTCAAGCCTTCTCAACACTTGAAAAGGCTGGCTCTCGCCTGCGAAACGGTCATAATTGTATATTTTAATGTGTGTATAAAGTTTTTTTTAAAATAATCAGGTGTACGGTTCTACTAATGTTCCTAATGATATTCAGTGCACGTAAAAAACACTAGTTCTACTAGTTTTATTTTTTACTTGATTATATCTGAATTACAATGTGTTCAACGAGATACATTTATATATGATGTCATATATGAAGTGTGCAAGTTCTCTGTTCTCTAGGAGGCCTTGAAAGTGTTTTAAGTAGCATATTCTGCACTATGCTGCATATTTTAAGTGGTCTCATTTTTAATTCTACTAGTTTGACCTTGGATTGCAATACTGAAAACTTCAGTCACAATGTTATTAAATCAATTTCAATTATAACTGCAGAAAATAAATAAATAAAAAAAAAAGGCAGATCTTGAAAATTTTTTCTGCTTTTAATAAAAGTAGCTTTAAAAAATATAGTAAACTATTTTTTTTTTTTGTCCTCCCTTCCCGCAACAAGTTTGATTGGTGCTAATAGTAATGGGTAGTAATGTTCAAGCCTGAAAATCTTTTCTGAGATTTTAATTCCTTACCTCTACTTTAAAAATTGTAACAAAATTATTTAAATAAAATTTAACATTGTCATTTTCTGATAGTAGAGTCATAAATCAACTTTAAGGCTTGGAATATCTGTGACCTATTTGCATAACTGCCAATTTGATAATAAAAATCATTGTTAATAATGAAATTCATATTTATTATTTCCTGTCAGCTTTCTGAGTATCGGGCTTCAGTTCTCATGTGGGTTTAGTGATGGGATGATCCAAGCTGAGCAGGTTTTTCTAGGGGTTCTCCCATTTCTCTGCACTATTTCTACCCTTCTTTCTCAATCTTTCTCTCCATCTGTCCTTCTTTCAGTGAGGATAGCACAATAGACCAATAGTCATAGTGCTCAGCTGCCCTGCTCTCTCACTCATCACAAACATAAGCATAAAGCAAGAGTTGCATTTTATCAAGCAATAGTAAAAATTACTTTAATTATTGATAAAGTAAAATTTATCAACTAAGCAATTTTACTAACTCACCAAAAAATGATGTAAAAAAATCGAAGAACTTGAAACTAGGATTTTTTTTTTTTTTCAAAGTCATGAAAACAGCAATTTACTCAAACTGAAAATTGTCTGTCCAACGAATACAAAGAATTTTCAAAGCTTTCAATTTTTGAAAATTGATTAAATCCTCAAATTCTTACTTTCAGTCACCTAAATTGCATTACCTTTCACCAAATCAAAGAATGCACAAACAAAATGGATTAAGCATATGCAATGTTTGACATCAAAGGGGTTATTTCATTCAGGCGCAACTCTAGCATTTGAGGATTCCTTAAAGAATACAGAAGGCATACACAAGATTATCCTGAGATATCATGTATTTTCCTCAATTTTTCATCTTTATATAATTTTGTTAATTATAATTGTGTAGAGCAGGGTCTAAGGACAGTCTGATTTCATTTCATCACTTCTGAAGGAATTTTTAGCATCTTTATACGCAAATTTCTCCTTACAGAATTTTCTAAATAAAAAAAAGATTACCTTTTATCTTAAATTTCCTTTGGTATGATGGCTAAAAAAATGTTCCAGAAAAGAAAAGAGAAGAAAAGAAAAGTTGGGCAAATATATATATATTAAACTATATAAAAATTAGGGAATGACAAAAACAGAGAATACTTGTATAAGAGAGAACAAATTCCTTCATTTACTTTAGTAATTCAGTATATGTGTGTGTGTGTGTGTGTATATATATATATATATATATATATATATATATATATGTATAGACTGCAAAATGGCTTTTATATTAACTAGGAGCGGAGATCCTCTAATTAGGGACTTATATGAGTGTTTTTCAAAGTACGGTCCTCAGTATATCAGATGGTCTGCAGGTTTATTATTATTTTTATTTTTTTTCAATTGTATAAGTAGATCGGAGAAGGTTGTTTTTTTGGTTGTAGAAGTTTGGAAGGTTCAGTGGTCCGGGAGGGAATCAGAAGGTCTTTTGGTGGGCTGTTGGCAGTCAAGGTTTGAGAAATACTGGCTTATGTGAACCAACTCGTAAGCTGTTGCTAGTCTCATGGTGAAACTTTTACACCATGGTAAATGAATAAGAATAAGCTAGTCACCAACATGTACTGGCCAGTCTGGTAAGCAATGGCCAGAACCTTCAAGTTTTTCAGTACGAGAAAAAACTTCAAATCACAACCTTCATTTTCCAGAGGATTACATCAGCAGTTAACAAAACTTAAAGGCAGAGGATTATAAAGAAACATCTATTACTGGACTAGGCTACTATTCATTGATGCACAACTCTCGAACACTTTTTTGTCTAATAGAAATTACAAATATTGGAGGAAGAGTTTGGCAGCAGAAGCAGAAATGTTGGAAGTGAAGCATGGATATCTTTTCTTCTACAATGGAAGAAATACTGGAATTGATTTTATAATTAACAAATGACTAAAAAATATATATGGTAGCAGTTGACAATATTGTCAATTCAGATATAGTAACACTTATTCTTCAAATATCAAAAAAGATATCAGTTTAGAATAATCCAGGCATGTCCACATCTTCCAATAAGCTATTCTGATGAGGAACTTGAGGATTTTTATGATACAAACAAATTTAGTAGTTAGGTTTCGATGTGAAGGAAATGACCGAGGAAAAATACATTTTTAACAAGAATACACAGATAACAAATAAATAACAGACATTAATGCAAAACTACTAACTGATTACTAAGAACTAGTAGATAAAACAATATATATGAAATTAAATCCAATTCATAATTTTATCTCATTCACTTTGTTTTATCTTCTATGTTCTTAGTAATCAATTAGTTGTTTAGTAATAATGAATGAGGAAAAGATTAGTCCAATTTGCACAAACCTTTACATTATGAACTGCTTCTTTAAGAAAAAGTAGATCTGGAGAAGTCCAGCTGGGAGTCTTGATGAACTAGACTACATATAACTAACAAAATTATGTACTATTATACTATTCTTAATAAACTTAATACTGAAGTGACAATCAATTGGTAAGATTCAAGTTATGCTTCAAGGTCAAGCTGGAGAGACAAAAACAAATATAAGAAACCCATCTATTGTTAAGTTATGGGAACATTCATCTTATTTTAAGTTACAGTTGGGCTTAAAAAACACTCGAACTGCTTTATGCAGATTCTAGGGGCTAGTCTGTTCTGGTATCACCAGGACAATGAGGACAGCACCTTCTGTTGTTGGCACATTTCCGAACTTACTGCCTTTAGGTTGTTTAATTCTGGATATTGGATCCCTGATTTTACTCGGAGAGACACTTTACATGGAAAGAAGTGGTAGAATCTTCTCCTCTTCTTTCTTCCATTTTCCTTTTGTTTACCTTGCTTTTCCACTTATATCCCCTTTAGAGTAGAATAGAACAGTAATGTTTTTAATATACCAATTCCTTTCTGGAGCATTATCTGGTTTACAGATGGCTCTAGAATGAATGATAAAGCAGGTTTTTAAGTATCTTTGGGCTGAGACCTAAGGTCGAACTTTAGTTTGCTCTAGAAATCTATGCAACTGTATTTCAAGCTGAAACTTCGCAATTTCAGCATGTGCATATGAATTTATCAATCGCCATTATGCTAATCACAGAATTTATATGTTCAGATAGCCTAGCTGCCATTAAGGCTCTAAATAGTTCTTATATCTCATCCCTCCTTGTTAAGGAATGTACATTCATACTCGATCATCTTTCCAAGGACAAGTATATCTGTCTTCTCTGAGTGCCAGGTCATGCAGGCATTGAAGCAAAATTAAGGGGGTGAGATTCTGGCCAAAATTGGTTTTTCTCACCTTCCTATTGTTCCACAGCCATCTCTGGGTTCTTTCACTCAACTTGCTAAACAGTTGATCAGGAATAGGCTTGAAAGTCTATTTCTTGAACATTGGACATCCATCGAAGGTCTCAGACAAGATAAACGCTTTATAGCTGAACCTGTTCAGAGACTTGCTAATGTTCTCCTTGATTTAAGTAGCAGAGATTGCAGGATGATCACTGCTCTCTTTACAGAGCACTGCCATCTTAATATGCATCTTCACTTGGATTATCTGATAACAGTCTTCATTGTAAGTGCGGTCATGATCAAGAAACTCCTGAGCACATTTTATGTTCATCGGAAGTGCAGTGGTACCTCAAAAGAAAAAGTGAACAATAAAAAACTCACTAATGAAAAATTAGTGAGAAAAATTCATGTGCCAACTGTTCGCCGGCCTCAATGAAGTTTTTTAAAACCATAAAAATTCAAATTGCACATTTGAATTATTAATAAATAACAATGGGTGAGACCAAATTGTTTACCAAGTGACATCCTGGAACAGCTGTTTCACGCTCTTTGGCGATCATCAGCCAGAAGCAGTCATCAATAAAACAACAAGGTCTGCATATTGGGACTAACATGAATATAAGACATATTGTATTGTATTATTTTATTAGGGTATTTTTTTTTTCACCTAAGAATAATATATTGAGTCGATTTTCTTTTATTGTAATGTATTTATTCTTTTTGTAAAAGTTTTCTTCTTTCTTTTTTTTCCTAAATTGCAATTTTCAAACTTATAAAAACCACACATAATTTCTGTCGTCATCACTTTAATCAGATCCACATTTGGCATACAATCATTTACCTGTCACAATATAACTTATTATTGTAACACATTTGAATTGAATACTGGTAATTGTTCTTTTTTCTAATTTTCTTGCTTTATTATGTCATTATAATAATGAGTCACAATACAAAAAAAAAATTCTCTTTTGAAAAACTAAAATTACTATTTCCAATTGGTAATGTAGCTAAGTATTTTTTTTAGTCTACTTTCTTAGGAAAATGAGCTCATCAAATCATTCAGTCAGTGTTTGCATGTGTCCACCCTCTTAATACTTGAAGCACTGGACAACTCTTCCTGAAACATGTCATGCATGTTTAAAGGCAAGAGGAAATCTAAATGTTTAACTGAAATTTCTCTTGTCGAGAAATGAGCATGTAAGGCAAACGCGGTATTTAGACGTAAGGGGTCCGAGGGAGTTTTGACCCCTCCCCCACCTGAAAACTGTATAGGATAGTCCGTATTTTCTTTAGTCAGTTTTTATTTTTTTGGTTGGATGAAATGTTAAGAGGACCTTGCCCCTCCCTCGAAATTTTGACGACGACCTTTTTTTTGGCTATTTGAGGTCGACTTCCTAACTTTGCCGCCTCTTAAATAAATCGTGTAAAAGCCCGTGAAAATGGTAAAAATTTCAACAGAAAAGTATTATACAGAAACATTGGATTCTTATCATACTTAAACAATGGATATTAATCTATCTTTCAATCCTCTTAACATCTGCACGAACTTTAATATAATTAAAATTAATAGGATTTGAATAATTTAAGAAAATAATGAAGACAATTTTTTTTTTTTTTTTTTTTTTTTCAGAAAATGGATAATTTCATTGTTTGTTTTTTTGTAGATATTACCATTCAAAAATAAACGGAGTCTTGTCGTTTGTATTACTTTCAAGATTTTAAAAAGAAAAAAAAAAGACAATATACTTTTAAAAAAACAAAGAGATGCGACACCCTATTTTGACGCCCCACTCCCCTCCTATATTGTTTATATCAGACATCTACTGTACAGTCCTCGCATGTACAGTAAAAGGATACAACCATGTTTCTATTACTTTTCAATGCTAAAAAGTTTTGTTTTTATTTCGTATTTGTTCGTGATATTTCTCCTCGCGATAAGATAGGATTATCAATCTAGGGCTCTGGATGTCAGGAAACGGTTTGAAAAAATAAAAATAAAATAAACCTTAAATTAATTTTTATCATATGAATGAATTATTTTTGCAGTAGTAGAATAATAATAATGATTTCAGTTACAAACTATCTGAATCCTATCAGATAATGCCTGTGTTTGTAAACAAACTCCTACAAGAAAACTTGTTTACGTTGAGCTGCTCAGTGATTTCCTTCGTAATTCTAGACAATTTTAATGCACAGTTTAAATGACAATTTTGGGGCTCATATTGTACGTAAAAATAGCTACAACTAATAATAATAACGATGAAGCAATGAAATATCTTCTATTTTATATTTGTGCTATATATTTACGAAATAAAAGCTCAAGGTACAAATCGCTTATAAATGGAGAGGAAACGATCAGGTAATTATATAAGCAGATCTATTTCTCAGATTGACGACGATAAATCAGACGATTCCATCGATCAGCTAAAACGCAACACGAATTCGCCTAATGTGATCGGTTGCAGTTGTCATCGAATTTTACTCACCCGATCGGTAGCCTCGCCTATGGCCACGGCTGTTTTTAATGTACGCCATCTTCTCGTTGATTCAGAAAAGTATAAAATGGATTTGAACAGATGACAATCTACTCTGTTATCAAATCGCACAGCTGACGCGACAACATCAAGGTATGCGGATTGGCCAAGGACAGGTCTACAGGTGGTTAAAGCGAGAAGTTGGCGCATACAGAATGGGGCGGTGGGAGGATTAATCTACTATTTTTTTTTTTCTTCTTTTTCCATGCTGCACTATTTTTCCCTCCAGTTTTGTTATTTGTCTAACGAAAATTTATAACGAATATTTCAGAATTCTATTTTCTCTTTTTTTTTTTTACTTAGGACACAGATTAAACTTATTTTATTTTATCTTAAACGAAAGCTTTTTCTTCTTTCCTCCATCAGATATTATATATTAAAAAAAAAGATTCTCCCTAGCATTTATCAGAATATCGTCGCATCTGTTTCAACCACTTGTAATGATTAATAAAGCGTTAGGGATGGATTAAATCACCAAGACACGTGTGTCTACGGAAATACATGAATAAAAAGTAATAATGACCACAGGCATATTTAGGATTTTATTTGGGAGGCGGGGACAAAACCTCCTTGACCGACTTCCATGAAAAAGCTTCTATTTCTATATTTCGGGGTTGGGGAGTGGAAACAAGGAGCTCCTCGTCCCCCGCATAGGCTCATGACAACAACCACTACTGTATTTTATTACATCATTGCTTTTGAAGCCAAAACTGACAAAAGATCTTTAAAAATTCAAACACAAAAATCCTCATAAAAACAGCTGCGAATTCTAGAGAAAGAAAAAAATGAAAATTATTATTATTTTCTTAATTACGATCGATGAACAGCCATTCCTCAGCTAAAATCAAAATATCGGCCGTTTATAGTTTTAAAGCCAAGCAATAAGTCTCAAAAGTAAGAAATGATGAAGAAGTGCGAGTTGAGAGCAAGGAATAGAAATAGCTACATATAATTCAACAGATGGAGGATACAAAAATATACTGTAAACATATTTAAATAAAATATATATTTTATTAACTATTATATTTAACAGTCTGTATATTTTAATCGATTTTTTTTCAGCTTTCTATTTAATAATAATAATAATAATAATAAAATTATTCTAATTATTATTATTATTACTTTGTCTCTCACCAGAATTCTTATCAGGGAATAAGGAACTTACTCCTGATATTAACTTAGCAGGGATTAACTTAGAAGTTAAGAATATTCAAACTGCACAATAAAAGATATAAAATTAAAATACAGTAAAACCCCGTTATTACGCTCGTCAAGGGACCATGACCTACAAGCGTAATAAGTGGGATAGCGCTATAGACGGGAAATGATTTATGAGATGGGGAAAGATTTGGACACCATTTTACAGGAAACATTCATGATTCTGCAATAGATATAGTGCAAATATGAGCTTAGTTCCTATTAAAAAGATCTTTGATTGTGGTTTGCCGTGTGTGTGTGCTACTGTTATGAATTATGACATTTTCAATGCGGTTCAGGTAACTATTAACGTCAATTGATACACCACTAGGAGCAATACTAATATATTTTCGGAGCAGATTTAGTGCGCACTTTCCTTTTTTACGTTTGCAACAACCCTTCGCTGCATTGGTAATTGATTCCCTGTTTTTCATTATTGTTCGCAGAATGGACGAGGGAATTCCTAGAGATTCTGCGAAATCCTTCTGACTTAGTGTAGAATTCTCGTCGTACTTACGGAGAATTTGCAATTTTTCACTTATAGAAAGGGATTTCCACTTCGATATTTTGCACAACTGTATCACAGACCCGCACTTCACAGAGTTCAAAGATTCCCTCCTACCAGGGAAAAAAAAAAAAAGAATCTTTACAGTGTTACATTTCTTTTCGATATAAAATTTCCGATAAAAAAAGCGCTACAAGCGGGATTTGAAGCGTTATAAGAGGGTAAAACTATACAGAGATATATAGAAAATTCCAGGGACCGAATAAAAAGAGCGTAAAGAACGGGATAGTGCTATAAGCGGGAGCGTTATATCGAGGTTTTACTGTAATAAAAATAAACCAATAGTTTCGATGGATACTAAGCTATCATTATCAAGGAAAACACTGTACAGAGGAACATAGACAAAGCATTTAGTAACGGCTACAACGTTTGCTGTTTATCTTTTTTTTTTCTTCTTTTTTAATTCTAAATCTTTTACTCTTTTATTGTGCAGTTTTTCTTTCTTTTTCTTTTTTAAATTTTGAATATTTTTGAAGAGATCTGCGAATAAAAAATAAAAAAGTAAGGAAGCAAAATTTCTTTAAGCCGTGCTACGAATGCTGTTTCGAACTCCTTAGGCTCTGAGACGACCTCTAAATTATTCGGGTGATACCGAAGAAGAACGGAATGTGCTCCTGATCATATCCCCGACTCATAAACTCAGTTTTGTTTGAGTTCAATATTCAAATGAATGAACCTTATCGTAGATGATGAGAATTAGTAAGCTGAAAAGCAGCTTCAAGGTCTCGGCGAGACTCAAGATTTTATAAAAAAAAATCCGTTTTCGTTTAATCGGTTAAAGGTTTTTGTTTTATTTATTTATTTTCTTTGTGGACATATCGTTCGTGGTAAGTGCTTGGCTATACCCGAGTATTTGAATTCCACATTTTGTTCTTGTATTCCTTTTTCTTAACCTTAATTCATGATAAACCTTTTATATTGTATGAAAGTATATAATAACAAAATTAATATTATACATTATAATCTTTATAATATATCCTGTTTAATTTTTGTTTTATTTACTTATTCAGAAAATTAAATTTTAGTTCTGTTTAGAACAAAACCAATTCATTGGTTAAATGCCGAAAAGAAACGGGATATCCTCCAAGTCTTCCCTTCCTGTTCGCACACAATATTTCCAATCGGATTGAATTAGTTAAAATGTTGGCCCAGTGACCCTTCTATAAAAACCTCCAAAACAGAACAATGCCATTGAATTTCAATTTCACTGGTCATCAAATATTTTGGCAATTAATTAGAAAAAAATTTTATAAACTAAAAAACGATTAAAACTCTAAAAATTAAAAAAAAAAAAAATGCAAAAATTAAACAAATAACTTTATAATGTTTTTAATTTCATAATAATAACAATTAATAAAATGCCTATTAAAATTAAGTCCTTTAAGAAATACAAATTAATCAGTAGGTTCTAATGTTATTTATCATTGATTTTAGTTAATAAACACAACAGTTTATAAACAACAACGAATGACTAGAATTTTTTTCTTTCTAACAATTCGCATTTAATTTACAATGAAATAAATTATTACATTTAATAAATTACATTATGAATAATAAAAATAAATAATATTTTGAATTCGACAAATTTAGCAATTTAAAATAAATAAATAAATTTTCTAGCATTTTAAGAATATTTTAATTTTAATCTTAGCGTTATTAATTTATTAAAAACTAAATTCCAATTACAAGTAAAAATGTTTAAGTTAAAAAAAATAATAATAAACTCCAGTAACCAAACGAAAAAAATTAAGGAAGGAAAATGGGTTCGTGACGTTTTACTCGTCCTTGATATGTAAGTTTTATTGATTTTAAATAAATTAACTATGTCCTATTTAAAGCAACTTTTAATTTTAGTTTTGTTGTTGTTGTTGTTGTTTTGTTTTTGTTTTCTTTTTTTTTTTTACTGCTTTTACAGCTTCTTTTAAAAAAAAAAAAAAAAAAAAAAAAAAAAAAAAACGCATTTTGACTTTGTAAGTCAAAAGAGTGACACGGAAACGCCTTATTTCAAATCCTGTCCGCACTAAGAAATTCCCTTCGCACAAACTCCAGATGTAGCTCAATGTGGACAAACTTTCGGGAGAGAAAACATCCACAGATTTGAGGAGTAAAACTTCTCCACTTCTTTAGTCCCTTTAATCCCAATAAAAATGGTCGTTCATCGTGTACAAAACCGCTTTGTTTCTGTATATACAGGGTGTTTCGGAAATGGTAGACAAAGCGAAGAAATACGGGTTCTAAAGGTCATTTGGAGTCGAGAATGTTCTACGACATTTTGTTATACGGGCCGTAGTTTTAGACTTCGGAAATGAATGCTTCAGAATGATCTCTAATCAAAGAAAGCTCAGTTCTGGCCATTTTCAGCATCTTCTTTAATTATCATACCTGTTTTTAGTACGGATGACATTTGTTATCCGGATTGTTTTTTGAAATAAACCTTTACCTTATTTACTTACACTCTCTAAAGTGAACTGAGCTTTCTTTGATTAGGGACAATTCCCAAAGCATTCATTTCCAAACTTTAAAACTATGGCCATAGAACATTTTCGACTTAAAGTGACCTTCGGAATCTGTATCTCTTCGCTTTGTCTACCATTTCCGAAATATCCTGTGTAACATTCGCATTCAAGGTCACGAGTTTCTATTATCATGTGCTTTGCTTATTCAAATTGTTTGGTTTTTATTTTTAAATAAATAGCTTTTCATAAATTTGCTTATGCCAATTACCGTTGGCTTGTACACTAAAATAGACTATCAACTGAATTACTTACCGGTACTACTATTAACTGAATGAGGAAAAATGAAAACTTCTAAACATTACAAAAATACAGAACACAATAGCAGGGTTTAGAATTTCAACATAAATATATAACCAAAACAACGAAGATAAACATTTCTAATAAATTAATTACCGTATCTGTACAGAGAGAGAAAGGAAGATAAAAAATCTTTTTAAATTCATATAAGTTTTAAGATCCAATTTCTTTTTCTATTTTCACAACATAATTTTATCTTTATATAACCATTTTCTTGATCTGATTGAATCTTTTCAAAGATATAATTTACATTTTTTCTCCATACTTGTTGTGAATAAAAGGAATCTTACATTATTTTTTTTTTCTGCGATTGTAATTAGTTGATTGTTTATTTATATTTTTTATCTACGATTGTATGAAAATGGTTTATTATAAAATTATAAATATTTTTAGCGACCCATTTGGGAGCTATTGTGATAGCAATCGAAATTGGTAGCTACTGCGTTTGTCTTGTTCGTCCGTCCGTGTCTGTCCACCCTAACAACTCCCGAACGGAAGATCGGTTCGATAAACGTATTTCACCATCGTGTTCAGAGGCCCCAAAACTGTAAGACTGGGATATTTTCAGGGGCAAATGTAAGCATCCCCCCCACCAAGTTCGAGATATTTGTCATTGTACTCCCCTAAAAACTCCCGAATAAAAGGTCGGATCGACAAACGGACTTAACCATCGTGTTCGGAGACCCAAACAACATAAGAATAGGATATTTTCAGGGCCAACGCCCCCCCCCCCGTTTGAGATATTTGGCATTGTTTTCATTGGATTTCCGCTATTAGCTTAAATGTTAGAAATGCAATCATTTCATTTGTCAGCTATAGCTTGATGGTTAAGGTTTCGTACTCCCTTAAATGAAGATTGTCGATTCAAATCCGTATTTGGGGGGGGGGGGTTCTCTTAATCTTTTTTTTTTTTTTATACGGACATTGCGTGTTTCTTTAGTTTTTTTTCTTATTTTCCTAACGTTTTTTTATTTTTTTCTAACTTTTTTTTAATTTTTCCTTATGTTATTGTACTTCCTTTTTTTTTTTATTTTAAATTTTTATTATTATTATGGGTCGCGCTTAAATTTATGCTTTAGCACAAAATTATATTCATTTGTTATTTTACATTTTAGGAGTCTGTCTTTTTTTATTAATTCAGTTCTTTTTTTCTTTATTATTTCAGGTTTTTGACTGCGGCCTGAAGGAGCCCGTGCAATCCGGCCTTTGCGGAGGTCAGGGATTTTGCTCCCCTCAAACTGGTCCTAAGGTTCACTCAACCCACTATAAAATAGGTACCAGACGTCTTTCCCGGAATGTGGGCTTCGGGCCAACAGACCTCAACTTATTTCAGTTAATGACGACACGTCACTATTTAAATTTCATTTTTTTTCAGTTTTGTCTTTGTTATATTTGCCCATTTGTTGTTTGTCTAATTATGTAAAGAGTAAGAAAATGCATAATAAATTTTAATTTTTGTTTCCAAAGTATTTTTAATATGATAAAAGCTATATATAACTGTGAATTTAATTTTTACTATTAGTTATATTTATATGATCATATAGGTATTATTGATTGTCAGTCCTAAATATTTAAAAGTTATTTTAAAAGCCGTTGTAGTTTCGGTTTCTATGTAAACCCTGGTGAGAGAGATAAGACATTTTCATTTTGCTTCAAGGCAATACTTTTTTAAGATGGGATGAAGAACAGTTTTGTTGTTATGTTGTTGTTATTTTTTTTCCCTCATTTACAATTGATTTCTTATCGTATGTCCTTTTTTTTTTTTTTTTAATTCTGTAAATCTCACGAGAGATATATTTATAAAAAACTTTCTTGATCACTTGCATAAATTAAACTGTAAAGCTGCATGTATTTGTATTATGTACTGCTTTACGATTTAAGATGTACAGGGTGTTTTGTTATTTTTATTTTATTGTAAATAATTACCCAAATACTGCATAACACCGAATAAAATTGAAACAGACAAAAATAGCACCCCCAGATCAATGTGTGGGCCCGCCTGCAAAACATTTCGGATGGTGTGGCAAAGAATATGTTCTCTCATAAAGCCTCACTTTAGGACCACCTAGCGCCGTAATGGGGTGTTTCCGGACATGGGTTCATTAGGAATATATTTATCCTTAACCATGCCCCTACATGTGGTTTGAATACTGCACACGAATTTTGCAAAACCCTGTATAATTTCTGAATAAAATAAAAGATGTCAATTCATTGTTTTGTAGTAAATACAATAGAACCCCGCTATTCCGGAAATCCGCCTATTCCGAACAAAGTTCAGAAAAAATACCGATTTTTTTTTTTTAACTTAAAAATAGGAGAAATTAAAAAGACGTTCGTGAAAAAACGTACATTTAACTTCTTACAAAGAAGTTAAATAGAGACATACATAGTTTTTTGCCGTTTTTCAAGAGTTTTTTCACTTGAAGCAGAACAACGCGATTCTTTTTCCAGTCATTAATCGTTGTTTTTCAGACACCATATTCGAGTGATAATTTAGTAGCACTTTGTCCTTTATCCAGTCTTTTTAACACTTCAAGTTTTTCTTTTAAAGTACACGAAGAACGACTTCGTTTACTTGCTATGTTTAATGTTTAACAGCGGAAATGCAGTAACCCGGTAGTAATTCTTGGATCGCGGGAAGGGGGGGGGGGGGTGATGATGCCTCGAAGGTCACTGCCCTTCCCTTCCGACTTTCACTGAATCTGTTTCCACGAGCTGATCAACGCTGTATAGAGCCGACACTATCAGATGTCACCGCACTTAATTTACGCCTTAACAAGTCAATACATTGATTTTATTCGTGAAATCCGCCTATTCCGAATTCCCGCTAAATCGAACAGTGTTCGGTCCCAATTAGTTCGGAATAGCGGGATTCTACTGTATAAATAAAGCTTTATATTTACTTAATATTTCGGATCTGTAATTACTAATATCTTCAAGGTATTTTTTTGACATTTATCAATAAACAGTCCTAAATATTTAGTTATAGGTGAGAAATAAAATATAGCAAACATTGAGATTAAGAAGTAATTGAAAAAAATAAATAAAAATTTACTACTCTTAAAAATTCCAAAAAAAAAAAACCAATAAAAATTTAGAAAATAGGCAACAAAAATAACATTCTGAAAATAGGCCAACTAAACTTTAAATATTCCCAAAATATTAATTGGAATAATCTTCCTGGGAAAAAAAATTCTTTTCAGAAGGATAATTGGAAATTTAGAAAAATCCAAATATTAACAGAATTATTTGCATTCAAATTATCGTGAAAATCTCTAAAATTTAAAAAAGATTGAAATCATTTTTATTTTTAAATATAGTCATACTCATTTCAATTAGATTTATATTACAAAATATAAAATAGAAATAAAATGATTTGTAATAAAAAATTCGAATTCTACTCGTAATCAATGGGCCATACGTAATGTGAAAAATATGGAATATTTAATATGTAAATAAAGAATTTTTTAAATAAATAAATAGGAATCAGTTAATAAGATCAAATGATATTTATATGATTTTTTTTTTCTTTTATTGAATTTAGGAAAATTCTATATATTTTTCTTTCTAATTCCTAATCGTGAATTATGTTTAGAATTGATTTCATGAACTTATTTGTGTCTTACTAAATTTGGATAAATTGTAAAAATTATTTTATTGCCGATTAACTGTAAACCATTATCGGGTCCAACATGACTTCTTGATCTCCAGAGGGGACGTGGCAGATGCTTCAACGCCCTACCACTGTGAGCCTAATATGACATCTTGTAGAAACCAACGTTAAAAACAACTTCTTTATCTTTGTTTTACAAATATCAATGTCTTTATTCTATTAACATTCTATCTATTTAACGATTTATTTCTTTTCGACAAAGCAATAGTTTATCAAAATAAGTAACTTGTTATTAGATATGATCCTACTTTACAATGCCGACTAGATATAAGCAATGATTTATTAAAAATAATAAAATCGAAAAAATATTATTATTTTTTTTTGATAATTATTTCTTTTATTATTATAAAATCTGAAGGTTTATTTGTTTGTAGCTAATCAATATTTTTATTAATAGTTTACAGTTGTGTAAGCACAGTTTCACACTTTTTAATTCAAAAATAAAGGAAAAACATTATTATCATTATGTAAATGTTTCAAATCTTGGGTTTTCCCAGCAAAGACAACATGGCGGGTCAAGCACCAAAGCACATGTTGTCAAATGTGAAAACGTGTGCAAGGGAGGGATGTTAGGGCTGTGTCCTTGTGTCCATAAATCTCCTAACTATGCTTTGAGTACCACAGCCTTCTGGACTTGGGCAAAAGTGTTTTGTGAAGTGTGAAAAACCAGACCAGAGGATGATGGATGCAACACATTCTCGGTCTTGCCTCCACTGCTTCTGGAACTCATGTGCTAAGTCAGTGTACTTATTGATCTTGTCTGCTTGAGTTTTCTGCATTTCTTGCTGATAGGCACTGCAATGTCAATGAGTTAGGTCTGTGTTTGAATTTATGTCTGGTTGGGGAAAAATTTTGAATATGATTTAAAGATTATTGTTTTTATCAACTTTAAGACAATTGAGTTTACTAATGTATTTTATCTATGGGGATTATTTTAATAGCTTTTTTTTTTTCATTTATTGAATCATGCTTTGTTCAAGGCTTAATTATTTTTGTGTGCAGGTGGTATTATACATAGAATGGGAGATTGTCAGGATATTCATATTATCAACCATATTTGTGTTCTTCTTTTAATATAGCTAATTTAGCTTTATGTGGAATGCGTTTCCTAGCTGGTTTCTGCTCCAAGGATATAATTTTAGAAATATGTAAAATATCTAATTTTAATATATTTATGTTTATGATCTGTATAAAAGAAACTGGTTTAACTGTAAAGTATTCATTTAGATCAGACGCCAACTCAGCTCACATGGAAAGCTTTCCCAGCGTGCACTCACACTTCCAAGAGCAGATGGTGGTCGTGGACTAACAGACATCATCACACAGTTACATCGCAATCAAATAGTAAATCTTTCACAGTATTTTTACAGCAAACACGAACAATCAGCATTAAACAAAGCATCATACCTGCATGGTATGAAATAAGCTATCAAACAACCTGAAAAACCCAAATAACAAGTGTAAAGATTAGGGCTGGATCGGGGGGGGGGGGAACCAACAGGGCCGTTTCTACCATTAGGCAAGACTAGGCGGCCGAAGGACGGAAAAAATTATATATATATCAAACAGCGAAATTATTAATTATTAAACAAAGAATTCTGGAAAGAGGCGCGTGTGCTATCTCGCGATCATGACGCGACTTGTTACATCCCTCCCTATTGCGCCCTGTGCACACGTGTGCATAAAGACATTTTTGTCTCGCAGTCCATTCTCAAGTGTCGGTTGTATTGAGTAGTGTCAATATAAGGGTGGGGAGGGGGAAAGGGAGATGGCGGCATTTTTCAGTTCTCGCCTAGGGTGGCAGAACACCTAGAAACGGCTCTGCAAACCAAGACACACAAAATAGCTTTGTTCAAACTACGAGAATGTATTGATGTGCGGTAACGTATTTTTATAAAATTGAAGAGATTTAATATTTAAATTCGTTTATGTTCGGGTTTCTATTGGCTACTCAACACATACCCTCAGCTCAGATTGGGGACGTCCATTAATTACGTGAGGTGTTTTTTAACCTTGGTGAGATTTGGTAAGTTGTGGTGGGATCCCCCTTCCCCCCCCCCCCGTGAGATTTCCCCTATAATTTTATACAATTAAATTTATTTGATATGTTCATGTATTTTGCTTTATACCACTAAATACCTAAACCGTTACTGATGTCTTCTACGAAATACATTTTTTCTTGAAAGAAGAGGAGGAAAATGATACTATGTTTAAGGTGCACTATAACGAATTTAATTAAATTTAGTAAAAGTAAAAAAATAGGCTGCGACACCACCTTCCCTAATTCTTCACTCACTCAATGGGCATTCATGTGCTTCCTCTATTGTAATGATTGGACACATGATGTCCATGTCTTTTGGTAGTATGGGAAGACAATCATTAAACGTATCTATATCCCCCTCGTGCAGCCACTCCAGCCTATCGTCCACGGCGCACAGCAAGCCCGACGGCAGTGGACTCAGGCAGGGAACTCCCCGAATGAAATCTGACACTTGTACGGGGCTTGTTTCAAATCGGGGAATCCCGGGCATAGACAATATTATAAAATGTTATAATCTGTTATGCAATTTCTCCGAATTAAAAAGTTGACGTGAGATTTTCATTGACCCTCCTGCCTTTAAATGAGATTTCGTGAGATTTTGCCGGACCCCTCTCCCCCATTTTGAGCTCACGTAATTAATGGACGCCCCCTTAACAGACAAGCAGCCGGTATTCCGAGAAATGATAGGGGGGGGGGGCGCCGGGTGGTCGGTCAATATAAGCAAGAAAGGAGAGTGATGTTTCTAGCTCCTAAAAAACGTTTTTGGCGGCAAAAACTTAGGAGGAGGGGCAGCAAACATTGAGTTTACCCCCTCTCCTACAAAATTACCTAGATCCAGACTTGTACAAGATACTGATAAATACAAAGAGTGAGCACGAAATCCGTTACATGAAAAAAACTACAATGAACTACAAGCCAATCACATCGATAAAATATCCTCAAACCTTTGGCTCACTGATTCGGATCTCCAACCAGAAACAGAAGCATTTATTCTAGTCATACAAGAGTTAACACCCGAAACTACCAAAAAACACTAATTAGGAAGCCCATATTAACATTAGATGAATGCCGACAATGCCGTGATGTTCCTGAAACAATTTAGCATGTAGCCTCATCCTGCAAAGTCTTGGCCCAAACTGACTACAAATGGCGACATGATCAAGTTTACAAAATCCTTCATCAACAATTTAGTATAACGTATAATCTCCTTATCATGGAACCTCCCTCAAATTGCAAATGTAAGCTATATTAGAAACTGTATTAGAAAATAACAACTACAAATTTTATGTGAATAGATCAATTTTTACGGACAATTGCATATAACAGACCAGACCATCGCGTGGATTATGAGAACAGCATTTATGATTGATGTAGCCATCCCAAGTAGCAATAATATATCAAGTTACTACAATAAAGTATTCAAATACTCCGATTATAGAAATTCAGAAAGTGATAAATGAAAGTTCTCTATGTCACTTGCCTACTGACTCTACACTCAAAACATAATCAAAGAAAATGCAAAGAAGCTACTCTCCTAAGTATATGTCATATAGTTCGCAAATTTTACCTGGGAACCCAATTCTTTATAAACCATAGAACACCATATGACCTTCGTCTTGAGAAATAAAACACCAATTAGAAATCATAACAAAACCGCCAGTCAAAAACTGAGCCAAAACAAAAACAAAATAATAATAATAATAAGAAAAAAGATTTCCTTTAATTTTGAAAAGATAAGCTTTAAAATTTGTGTTTGCAGAATTGTTAAAATATTAAAAAGACACTGATAAGTTACAGACAAGTAAGATTTCAGATTTATAGTAATAAAAGAAACATAATTTTTTTTAAAAAAATATTTCTTTCGATTTTATTATGCCGAATCTAATCGGCGTTATAAAGCAGGATCATATTTCAGCATAAATTATTTATTTTCATTAACTACTGCTTTGTTGAAATGAAATAAATTGTTAAAATAGAGATCATATTTATAAAACAAAATAATTTAATTTGTTTTTGATGATATTTGAGAAATAAAGGAAAACTGGACTGAAAAGTTGGTATTTTTAACATAGATTTCTATGGGCAGAATTTAGAGACATATTGCAGCTGATATAATGAAAAGAAAGCATTTTTTTTTTTTTTCGATTTCTTAGTGAATTTCTGGGGTTTTGGTCACTTTTTCTGGGAATTATCAAATTAAATAATTGATATCGCAGTATTCCTTCTTTTTGTTTTCATGACAAGACCTCATAGACAAAACTATAAAACAGTCCGTAACATGAAATAAAAGAGAAGTGAATAATCATAATAATAATAATAATTTCTAATCATTTGTACTGCTTGTTACAAACAACAGCTACAACTCCATTTTGAAATGCATAATAGTCCAAATTGGACTAAGTGAAGACATTTGTATAATATTGAGAGGTCTTCGATCTTCCAATTAAATAGTGCTGTTTTAAAAACAAATCCTTTTACGTAATAATAAGATAAGAAATTAATAAATTACTTGGAAAAAAAACTCTATACCGTACTAAATAAAAACAATAAAAAAAGGGAACGAAATGTTTCGAGTCAGTGATCAATCTGCGTCGCTTGTTTTTTTTTCGTTAACAGATGTGGTATTCTAGCGCCGAGAATCTTAATCGGATCCACAGATCATCCTTCAAGGAGCTCCTGTTAATTAACCTCTTATAATCTTCTGACATAAAAAAGACGCCTGATGGGCAGACAATGTGGGAATATAAAGTTTTTCGATTTCATAGTACCTAAAAGAATTACTTTGCCTACATGTATGAAACCTGGGATATTTTTTCGAATCCGAAAAGCACGTCTCTACTTATCTTTAATTCTCTCTATCGCCATCTCAATTGCATTTAATATAAAAAAAGAAAGAAGAACTCTTTATTTGTAATGGTAAAAATAGACGATTCGCTGTTGGAAACTTTTCAAACTGCAACTGACTTTTCCTTCGCAATTTAGCAAGCAAAAACTAATAAAATTCATATTTTAAAAACAGAATTTTTTTTTATCAACTATTAAAACATTTATTTTCCGACAATAAATCAATCAGTTTCTCCATAAACAAATAAAGCATTCCCTCTTTCTTTCTTTATGCAATTTTATTTCAAAGTTATGTTTATAATTTGAGTCGTACTGGAGGACTAGTCTCATTAATCAATCAATCTTTATCCAACCATTATTACTATTATCCAATCGTTATTATCATATTATCAACATTACTTAGAAAATATAATCAAAGAAGTGGTTGGAATTAATGTTCTAGGTGATAAAATTATAATTGCAAATGCTTTCTTACCTTGTTGAACAAATTGGCAGGAAAATTAATCAAATTATCGAAACGTAAGGTTTCATTAAGTCCGTTTAACAGCTGGAGGAAACATGCGTCCCATTCAAATAAAATAAACTTCCGGTTTTGAAAAAAAATTAAAATTTAACAATATGTTAAATACTAGTTAAGCAAATGAATATAGTTTCTCCAAGTAGCTTTAAATAGTTATAAAAGAATTATTTTAAATAAACTGTTTTATTTGCTGCGAAGTCAATAAAATGTATTTCCGTTTCCTGTATCCATTCTACCAATGCAAGATTTACCGATTGATTATTTAAAATTCAATGAAAATCCGAGTGAATTCAGGACATTTGAGACGCCGAAAATAGATGTGCTACCTTCTATTTCTTACGAATATTTTTTCACAGAATATTTGCTTAAAAACAAGCCTTGCATTTTCGATCAGCAGATAACGAAAGAGTGGCAAAGCAGACGACAGTGGGTCACTTCAGATGGAAAACCCAACATTAATTTCCTTAGAAAAGAGTTTGGTAATAAGAATAATTTAACAAAAATAGATTGATGAACCATTTTAAAATAATTAAAGTAACTAAATTTTCTAATTTTCTTAAAAAATACAAAATAAAAACCACAGTTTTCCGTGGTTTACATATTTTTACATATAAAATGCTATCTAAAATTTATTACAAAAGTTTTATAAAACTTATTAAAGTTATTTAAAAAAGAAATCAACTTACCATTTATGTAACATGTTATTCTTTTGGTTTTTACTAGGTAATGCTGTTGTTCCCGTGGCAGACTGTAAAGTTAAGCATTATAATTCGCAACCAAAAGATTATATGGGCTTTTCAGAATACTTAAACTATTGGGAGGATTTTATAAAGAATGATTATTCAGTTAATGAGAAGTGTCTTTACCTGAAAGATTGGCATTTTGTCAGGTACTTTAATCTTTTTGCATACAAAAAAACTTATCAATATTGTTAGTAGAGCAATAACTAATTTTCGAAAGTTGAGTAAAATAAATAGAAGAAAGTTGTAGTAGTCCAGAAAACAAGGTATTTCATTACTAAATTTTCCAACTGACCCATTGCTGTTTATAAAACTTGGACATTATCCATTTTAAAAATAGGTAATGATAAAAGGAGCAACTTTATTTGAAAATTCTCATTTTTTGTATTAATGATAAATGTTTGGAATTGATTAGTTAATTCATAACTGCTATTCAACTTTGACAAGGAAAGGACTAATAATTGGAATGTATTGATGTAATAAATAGAAGTAAGCAAATACATTACATAATATTTTCTATTCTATTACAAATTGAGCTTATTAGCGTTTTTCTGCATTGAGTTTCAGCTATTGAATTAAAAAACAAAGAACAAAAATAAAGAATATTAACTGTCTATATGTGAAGAGTGCACTACACATACAGCACTATACAGCTAGTTATCAGCTAACTTTCCTTGTCAAAAGTTGAATAATAGTTATAAAATAACTAAACATTTCCAAACATTTGTTAATATCATCAATCATCAAAATGAGAATTTTCAAAATAAAGCTGCACCTTTTTCAACAAACTATTTCAAACTGAACAAAAAACTTTTCTAAACTTTAAAATTCAAATGTATTACCATTATTGATTACTTGAATTTATCATTAATGCACAATCTAAATATAATTTATTATATAAATATTGTTATCAATTATGTAATTGGTATTTTAATCATAGGTTGTAATAATAACTTTTTTTGGTAATTTTTTGGTAAAATGCAAGCATGTTAATGTTGACTATATTATTTCATCTAATGATTACCCAAAAATTCCCCAGCACCCAGTTTCTAATACTAGAAACTGACTCTTATTGGGAAAAGTTCACCTACTAGATTGTAGTTTTATATAATTGGCCTCCAACTTGTTACTGGAGCCTCAAATAAAATAACCTACAGGTGATTTTGTTTGTTCTTTGATAACTAAATAATATTAATGCTGAAGGCATCCCAACCTATTTAGATTAGATCCAAATTATAGGCCTGCAATTTTTTGTCATGGGTAAAATAATTAAAAGGTTAAAAAACAGAACGTTTCAGCCTAACCAGTAGGCTATTTTCAAATATTTTCAATTGAAAATACTTAGTTGAAATGTAATTTGGCCTGTAATTTGGATCTAATCTACATGACTTGGGATACCTTCAAGCATTAACTTTGATAATCTTCCCAGTCAAAAACTAAATAATATTGACAAAAACTTTATATTATTATTATTATTATTTTAGTTGTTGTTAAATTAAATGTTACGAAAATAATTTAGCTGTTCTTTTGTTTACTATCTTTTCACTAATTGCAGTAGGAATGACGAATTCTAAGATTTCTGATTAAGTCTGAATTTATTATTCCTATTCCTTTGACATTAACTAATAAATTATTGCGATCAGGATAAATGTGCATCGTTGAACTAAATTTGTTCAGCTATCCAGCCAGATAATTTTTTTTTTTTAATTGACAGATATCTAACGTTTTTCATTATTGATATTTTTTTTCAAAATTCCATTATGCCTATATACATGAATTATTATTGTTGTTCTTTCCAACAACAGTATGCAAATTTATTATTCACGTTAAAAAAAAGAGGCTTTGATAATATGTTCTAAATACATTTTTGTTCTATTATTTTTGTACAACAAAGCATTTATAAAGGTTATTCTTCCTATGCCTTTTGACAAAGTGCTCCTGTTGCACTCCCAAAAAAAAAAAAAAAAAAATACTGAATTTCAGCATGGTTTTCAAAGACTATCTGCCTTTAAGAGACAAAACTAAGATTATTCTGGATTTGTTTTTCACATGACTCTAGAGATTCTTGGAACTTCATTTAGTCATTATTCACCATGCATCTTTTTCTACTGTCATAATTTCTAATTTAAAGCAATATTTTTTGTAACTCTACATAAATGTTTTGAAATTTCTCATCATTATTTTTTTAAGCAATTATATATGTAGTAAATCAAGTAGTGTTAACTGGGATTTTTTATAAAACTTTTTAAGCAACTCTGAAAATATTCCCAGAAATGCTGATTATGCTTATTAAAATTCAGTTATCTGTTGTTGGTTAATGACAGAACCAACCAATAACAGTTTGTGCTGTATTGTAGTAAAATACATCAAATGTAAAAAATTGCAAATAAAATGGCCATATTGTAATATTAAGCTTTCACAATTTTTTAAAATTATTTTTAAAGATTGGGATCGTGCTAAAAATGTACACTTTACTAATTATAAAGGTAACTGAGGATATAATTTAAACATTCCTTGTTAATTTCTTATTTATCTTCACCTAAACTCAAACTTATCATTGAGTGATCATAATTTTCATTCAAAAATGTTGTTTTGATTCTAGGCAGTTTCCAAAATATGAGGCTTATAAAACTCCTATTTATTTTTCATCTGACTGGCTAAATGAATTTTGGTCCAAGAGAACTGATGCCAGTGATGATTACAAATTTGTTTATATGGGTCCAAAGGCATCCTGGTTAGTATAATAATGATTAAAGTAATTTTTAAAGTCATTACGAGATTTTAAATAGCTAATATTTCGTCCTCTTATTATTTTAAATGCAACCATTTTCCTTTGCAGCATAAGTAATATAATTTATTGTGCATTTTCTTTTCTCAATACTTGTGTTATTTTGGAGCTTGTGACTGGGATTGACTACTTTCTACATATGCTCCTGGAGAGATATTCATAGAAACCCATTTCATCATGAGTATAATGAAAATTTTACTAAATTTAGAAGGAAATGAAAAAAAACTCTCTTTTTTTTTCCTACATTTATATTTATTATTATATTAGCTATTAGTTGTAATAGTGAAAGTTTGATTTCAGTATAATGTTGTTGTTTTTTTGTTGTGTAATTTTAGGACACCATTTCATGCAGATGTCTTTAACTCCTATAGTTGGTCAGCAAATATATGTGGCAAGAAAAGGTGGATTCTTTGTCCTCCTGGACAAGAAAAATGTTTTACAGATATCCACAGAAACTTAGCCTATGATATAACATTAGAAGAAGTTTTAAATGACCCAAAGAAATATCCACATTATAGTGAAAGAGAAGGCATCTTGGATGTAATTCAGGAACCAGGACAAATAATTTTTATTCCCAGTACTTGGCATCATCAAGTTTATAATCTGGTAAAATGTTAATGTTTATCAACACAGTAGATTTGTTTAAATCTTTTAAGTTTCTGATATTATTTGCTATGTTGATTTGACAATAGATATTGTCTTGAGTTTTTACTAATAATATTTCTGTGAAAAATTGACAAATAAAGCTAAGGCAAGTAACATCATTAGTTGTTTTATATATTAAAATATTTTTTAAATTTTGAATTACCGCAATTATTTCAGTTGAGCCAACTTCATAATGAATAAAAATGATGAAAATATTTTTTTGGTGAAAGCATATGATTTTATAATGAAAATTATTGTATTTAAAATGAAACATTAAAATTAAGTTTTTAATACAAACTCTTAATTGTATTAAATATTTTTAAATTTAATTAATTGAATAAAAGACTGTGTATACTTGCCAAAAAATTAACATACTGAAACTGTAGGAAAGTAAAATGTAAAAAATAAATAAATAAAAAAAATCAAAGTTAAAAAGACACCATAAAAGAAATATGTCTTAAAAATTACTATTTGAATTACTGACTGTAAATAAAACTATGAAGCTTCCACAGCATTGCTGATTGCTTTTGTTTTATTATTTGCAATAAAAGCTGTAACATAACTATATAAATCTAGAAAAGTTACACATTGCATTTAAATTAGATAAACTGTCTTGAAGGAGACATTATTAAACTTAACTTCGTCGTTCATGCTGAATTCAATGGTTTCAAAGAAACATGGATAAACATAGCAAGACAGACAGATATTAAAAAATTTATAACTGAGCCTAGTGTTTTCTAATTATAATTATTTTGATTTAGGAGGACACAATTTCAATAAACCATAACTGGCTGAATGGATGTAATATAGATATTGTTTGGGATTTTTTAATGAAATCGTTGAAAGAAGTCCAACAAGAAATATGGGACTGCCGTGAAATGGAAAGTTGGAATCAGCAATGCCAGGTATATTTTTTTTTCTTTTTATAATAATTAATTTGTCTTTTTCTTAGGAGATGGGTTAAATTTAAAATAAAACAAAAATGTTTAGCCTAATTTTATATGATAGTCTTGTTTTGTTGTTTTGTTTTGCTTTCCCTTAATTGTAAACTTAATAAGTTTAAACATAGCAGTTGGCCTTTATATGTTTTAAACTGATGTTAAATTACATAAGTTATTTTGAATTTGTAATTTTTATTTTGATTTCTCCACATATTAAGATTAATAAGTTTTAAGTTATATAGGAAGAATTCCAATTAATTTTCAGTTTATAAGCTGAATATATTTGCATGTTAGCCTTGCAATTTATGTCCAAATATTATGGCCATTTATACTGTTGTAGTTAACCAGTAATCTTTAAATATCAATATACTACTTTATCTATAAACCACATCTCTTCAGTGTTCTTTTTTGGCATGACAAAAGTTTATATATTATTTTCAACTCATTTCTAGTGAATGACCCTGTTCTTTCTCTTCATCAATACTTGAATATAATGAATGCTCCAGTATATTCAGATTACTGAAATAGCTTATTATTGGAACATTAGAGGAACTTCAGGTATTATGGAATACCATTTTTGTTTGTTGTCATAACTCGGTTATTATTTTTTCAATCAAACAGAAATGTAGACTGGTGCCATACATTGATTAGGTGACATTATATTTCTATAGCCGTAATTGAACAAAATAATTATTTTTAAATAAAAATTTAATTATAGCAGCTGTCCAAGAAATAACAGTAGGTGTTTGCACCATAAGTTGAAAAATATTAGGTGCATTGAACTCAAACTTTGGATTGTAGGCTTATGGGTCATGGGGAGTACAATCATGAGAAAAAATTTTCTCGTTCACATAGTCACCAACAGGGACATGCAGCTCTGCGACAGCTATGCAAATAGAGCTCTCATTGAAAAGGCTAGCACACGATGACTTGTGACTAGTCTTCTACAAGATCACAGCAATGCAGTTAATGCTTATTGACAGCGCTTTACTCATGAAGCTTTATTATCAGTTCCATTAGAATGACACTAGGGCATTACATGAATACTTGTGTATCAGAGGCATCAGAAGGGGTTGAGAAACACAATCAATAACAAATTTACGATGTATGGTTCACCTGCTGTGTTACAAGGGTTCGCTAAGCATCTTTATTGTGAAACCAAGTGTTTCCATTGCTGCAGCAGCATTGTGCCCTAAACATAGTAGTCTTCATGCAAGATGGAGCTACACTGCACATATCATGTGTTGCAAGGAATGCGATTGCAAAGTGAATCCCTAGTGATCATGTAAAAAGCAAGCAAGCCTGCACAATCCCCTGACAGCAATTCTTATAATTTTTGGCTCTGGGGTAATCTTAAGGATAGGGTCTATTGAGATAGGGTGCACAGGCTACAGGACTTGAAATATGGATGTCTGCATGAATTGCACCAACATGTTATAGAGCACGGTATGCATTGAATGCAAATGGTCTCTGAGGATGGAGGACACATTGATCATCTTCTGTGACCAACCGCTCTGTTCCACAATTCCGAATTCGAATGAGCAACAAAAACCAGAAGGTACTGCATAGCAGATAGTAGTGCCACATGTTCACTGGTGGTGACTATGTGAATTAGGTACATGATTGCACTCCCCATTACCCATAAGGCTACAATCCAAAGTTTGAGTTCGGTGCACCTAACTTTTTTCAACTTATGGTGCTTCAAACACCTCCTGTTATTTCTTGGACAGCTGATATAATTAAATTTTTGTATAAAAATAATTATATTGTTCAATTACGACTACAGAAATATAAAGTCAACTAATCAAAGTATGGCACCAGTCTACATTTCTATTTGATTAAAAAAATAATAAACGAGTTATGACAACAAAGTTGAGATCGGTGGGCCTAATATTTATCGCTTCAAACACTTATGATATTGCTTGGACATCTGGTATATAAAGAAAGTCATATTGGAGGGTAATATGAGATACATGGTTTTGAAAAACACAATATTTATGTACAGAAAAAAAACTCATTGATTTTTTTTTAATTTAAAAAAAAATTATGAGTTACAAATAAAATAATGTCAAAAAAGTTTATGGGGCTGTTCAAGTATTACGTAAACATTCAAGGGGAGAGACAAATTTTATTTCCATAGCTATTGGGTGATAATTAGTTCATGCACTTGGTTTTTTGTCCATAGAATAGAATGAGTTTGAAACCATTGGTGAAAACAGATATTTTATTATTGGGGAGGGGGGAAGCAAAGGTTATTTCAATTAGTAAAATTAATTTTCTACAAGATATGAATAAAACTTTGTTTTATTTGAGAGATCTTTACATAAAGAGAAGGAACCGAGAAAAATATTAAATTACGTAATTGCTTACTTAAAACCACTTCTCTTGCAAATAAAATTTGCAAAAACTTGTGTTTCTAAAAAAAAAATAATAATTAGTAAAATTATTAATAATTTATTAATAAGCAAATTACAATCAAAATCGTTCTGATTTTATGTTTTGTAAATAAAGAATAATAGTAAGTATAATCATTTTAATTCCTAGATCATTTTGAAAGCTACCCAAGGCATGGATCTGGCAGAGTTTTATAATTTCGTTGCTTTTCTTATCCAAGAGCGAATATCAGTGATGAGACAGACCTTCAGCCTTAGTGACAAATGGAAATTAAATTGTTCAGAAGCAAACGTCTATTCTGACAGCTGCAGGACTTCGGAAAGAAACTTTTTTATGTTTGATTTGTTGCGTTTAAAATTTATTTTAATAAACCTGTTAGAATGTAATGAGTTTCAGAATTTGGACTGGTCACAATATGAAATTAGTCCAAAGTTGTTATTAGAAGATTTAAATCAAGTAATCTTCAATTCATAAAACATAAATGAAAAAAACCTTATAAAAACATAAATAAAAAACCTTAAGCCAACTTCATAAAGCAAAATTATGATCTTAATCAGAAACCAAAGAGTGTTTTAAAATCATTATCATTCTTGCACAATGTTGACAATAAAATTATTGCTGTTACCTTTCAAAAAAAATACTAGATATTATAGAAATTCAAATGGACAAAATGAATGATACATTTCTGAAAACTTGTTATTAGCAATATGGATGAAAGACTGCTTTAGATAACTGTGTAAAATAGAAACTTATATTTTACATTACAAAAATATTTCAACTTTAACTGTCATGTTACTTGTCAACTTAACACTCACAAAATATTAATTAAGTTTTTGGGAATGGACACTTCCAAAATTTTGCTTAGGATTGTTATTTTATAGAGCAAATTAATTCTGTTAGGATTAATATGTTTGGTGAATTTGTACATACAGCAGTGTTTACAGTAACCAGAAGATCTTTCTGCTCAACAATCTGCCTATTAATAATGCAAGTAAAGGGCATGCAACTTTTTGCATTTCAAAGCCTACAAGAATATCTTCAAGCATATTGCAAGTGTTGGATATTCCTTTGTCTATCACTTAAGTAAAAAACAGTGCTGCAAAATGCTTTTTTTTTTTCTTCATTAATGGAATTTTTCAAGTAGCCACAACAAAACTAACAAAACAGATCATAAAGGGTTATGTTCTAAGAGCATTTACCTCAAATTTAATTTGCTAGGAGCTAGACTCTTAACACTAACCAATCACTAAGTATTGATATTCTAAGCAATGCAATGCTTTGACTTATTTCTTAGGAGTTGGGATGGGGGGACAATGATGGAAATTAGGCTATTGAAGACAAAAACTATTCTTCAGTAAATCTTTGATTGCTGATCATTCTACCAAACATCTGATCTGTTAAAAGTTAAAGTATCCCATTAACAGGTCTTTACAGACCCTTGGGGAAGCTGGAGGTTAGGCTCCAGCTTTTCGTGACCTAACGGGACGAAGTTGAGGTCAGGAGGTCAGCCTGACGCCCGCCCGCCTTTAAGAAACCCGGAACCCATTCTACAGAGGGCTGGTTAGACCCTAGGACCCGTTTGGTGGAAAAATTCCCGCCTTCCGCCGGGGCCAGGAATCGAACCCGCTACCTCCAACCTGCAGCCAAGCATTTGATCTGTAACAGATATATCTTCTATGATAGATTGACAATTTATGACTAATATGTTCATTTTTTATATTTAATTATGGGTCCCAGTGTTCTTGTATTTTTATTGCTGTCGTACAAAAAAAAAAATCTAATATTTGATCAACAACAACACTAATGTTAACATCATAAAACTGTGCTAAGTTTATTAACAGAATATTTTCAAATTCATTCCAAATTTCAGTACATGATAATCAAAAACAATGTACTGAAATCTGTGAAATCATAACAACCTTTTTGGTCTGCAGTGTACATTTAGAAATATCCAGAGCTGGCTCAAGGGTATGTGGTGCCCTAGTTGTGGCACCTGATTATTCTTTTTTTTTTTAATTGTTAAGCTGTATAAATTTTACAAAAGGGATATGTCATAATAGAACATATTTAATACACTATTACTTTTTTTATGAGGTTGGCACCCAAAGCTATTGCACCTCTAGGCCAGTGCCTCATGTGCCTAAGCCTAGAGCTGGTCTGGAATTATCTATAAATTAGTATTCTAAATAAGAATAAAGATGGATAAATAATTATTTTCTCTAAAGAAAAATGAAAAATATCTAATTATTTTGTTGTAATGTTCAACATAGCAGAAAATGAAAAATATATTCTAACATAATGAAAAAAAAATTGAAAAAATAAAATCACTGTTTTAATTTCAAACAGACAAAAAATAAAAATGTAAAATATTTTTTTTTATGAAAACTACAAGCAGGAAACTTGAATACAACTGTTACTGTGATCAGCAACTTCATTTAACATGTTTCACCTTAAGCCAATGTTTGAAACCTGACGATTGATATTAATTGAAGAAAAAGAAGGTTTTTTTGGGTTGTTTTTTTTTTGTTTTTCTGCAGTGCTTGTAAGAAACTTCCTTGAATTTCAGATTTTATTCTGTATAACAAAATCAGAAGTGAAATCAACAGAAACAAAAATATCATATTATGAAGCATATTTTTTGATGATTTAATGTTTAATTCATTTTATGAAGAGAAACAAAGAAATATGTGAAATTGTCTGTGGTTATTGTGTAATAAAAAATGTTAACGTTCTCTTAGTAATGAAGCTGAGAAACGATATTGTAACATTTAATGTAACAGGAAAATTTAGTATTCAATCCAGTGCTGGATCTAGGAAATTTATCAGGGGGGGGGCAAGTCCGCCCCATGCCGCCCCTGTAGCTGTTTTTCACTAGTTAATGCAATAATAAATAACTGTTTCAATCCCATTTTGCCGCCCGGGGCAGTTGCCCCCTTTTGCCCCCCCCCCCCTTAATCCGATACTGATACAATCTAATATTGTTACTTGTTAGAAACATTTCAACTTATGATTCAATAATCTCCTCTCTCTGATCTGGTTATCCTTGAGAGTTCCAGGTCACTCAAAACCAAGCATAAAACTTTTAACAGATGTTGGAACTGATCAGCAACGGTAGCATATCTGATAGGATTACTCTTTTTAAATGCTGCATAAACTTTAAAAATTAAGTGCTACAAAATATATGTATTTGTGAATCAAAATTAAGTTATTTGGCTTTCAAATTTAGCCTAATTTGATAAATGTTTTAATGAATATTGACTTTCTAAAAAAAAGTATTTTGATATTTCCTTT
This sequence comes from Thereuonema tuberculata, assembly GCA_023159025.1. Lineage (NCBI taxonomy): Eukaryota > Metazoa > Arthropoda > Chilopoda > Scutigeromorpha > Scutigeridae > Thereuonema > Thereuonema tuberculata. The sequence goes on from JAFIDM010000001.1 coordinate 84,841,748, forward strand.
TTTATTTATTTTGGACAAATAAAAATAAGAAAAATAGACTTTTTATCATTTGAATCTTTAAAAAAAATTAGGTTAAATTTAAATATTTAAAAATTATAATTTCAATTTCTGTATTTCCTCATGTAAAATTAATCATTCAGTGTAAAGAAATATTTCTTACAGATTTCTTTAACAGTTTATTGTAAAAAAAAAATCTTACTTGTAAATAAACTGTAATATAAACTTGTAAATAAACTGTAATATAATTTTTAAATATTGTAATATTGTAAATTTAAATGTAATTAGTTTTGTATTATAGTAATTAAATAAAGTGCTTAGTTATTTAATAATTGTTTATATTATTAACATGAGAGACAACAACCCAAAAAACATTAAAAATCCAAATCTGAGAATACAGATAAAGTTGTAAATGGCTTACGAAAGTACACCACCCATATATCATCAGTTTTTTTAATTCTACACACCATTCCATTTGTTACCTTGAATGATGCTGTCTCGCAGTAATGTGGGTTTTGTTGTTCCTCTTTTACAACTGAAATAACATCAAATCCTGTAGTGACAGCAGATATTTCCTTAGCAGTGCATACAGTCAAATGAGCGCGGCTTCCTTTTCCCTTTACTGGATGATAATCTATGTCTTGTTTGAAGTTGGTGGTTTCATGAACTGTGTTCACACATTTGTCACTAGAACCTTTCTCCCATTCTTTGGGATCACCATGTTTGCCACAATAATAGCTCTGTGGCAGATATGACCAAAGGGAGCAAAGTGACCTTCTTTTTACCGATCTGTTTAAGGGGAAAAAATGCTATTAAAATGTAACTTAACTAAAAAATGCAAATGAATTTATGTTAGCAAAAGTAATTGAAACAACAACAAAAATAAAAATGCAAAACTGAATTTGAGATCATCTTTGTCTGATTTTTCAAACACTGACAACGAGAGGACACAGCATGTACATTGTCAAAATCAATGCCATTATGTGAGATGAAAGTTTACACATCAAGTACTTCAAAAATATATATGGTTTGAGGGGCTAACTCTCAAGTGATTTCAAGTTATTTGACATTGTTTTCACTGATTTTTGAGTATTAGATTATTAACTTCCTGTTCATTTCCAAATCAAAGTGTGGTAAAAATGAACAGGAATCATTGAATTCCTTTTCTCAAACGATGTGCATCGTGTTTGAGATGTAAAGATCCTGCATTTAATTCTGCATGGAGAACAAAAATTTTATTATATTATTATAATGTAAATGTTTCAAATCTTGAATTTTCCCAGCAAAGACAACATGGCGGATCAACAGCCAAAGCACATGCTGCCAAGTGTAAAAAAAAATGTGCAAGAATGGTCATGAATGTGTGGTTGTTTCCAAAAATTTCATAACTATGCATATTGTGTTGAGTACCACAGCCTTCTGGAGTTGTGCGTAAGTGTTTTTATGAAGTACTAGTGTGCTGAGGCTGTGGTGCAATGTGTGAGGCACCAAACCAGAGGCGGACAGGACGATGGGTACTCGGTCCTGCCTCCACTGCTTCTGGAGCTTGTATGCTAGGTCAGTGTATTTACTGATCTTGTCTGCATGTTCTTGCTGAAAGGCACAATATCAATGAGATAGGTCTGTTTGTTGACCTTATCAACAAGTGCGATGTCAGGTCTGTTGTGATGTATGGTTTTGTCTATGTGAATGGGGCGGTCGCATTATAGCTTATGTGAGGGTGACTCTAATATGCTTTGTGGTGTGTACTTGTAGTACGAGACCGTGGTCTTAATAAGTAAATGTTTGTGTGCTAGCTGTTGATGAACGTTCGACGCTACCTGATTGTGTCGGTAGAGGTAGTCAGCTTGGGAGAGAAGGGGACAGCCTGATACGTGGTCAATCGTCTCATGTGTAGTGTGGCATTTCCAGCATGTGTCATCATGCGTGTTTTCATCAAGTAGAATGTGTTTCTTGTAGTTGCATATGGGGATAACTTTGTCCTGTATTGCAATAATGAACCCTTCGGTCTCCCGAAACAGCTCACCACTCGCCAGCCATCTGTTCAAAGCTTCCATGTCAAAATGAGACTGGCTGAGTTCATGGCGATGTCTTCTGTGGAGTTCCTTACGAGCCCATGCTCTTAATAATAGAGCCCATGATTCATGCAACTGCTGAGTGAGGGTCTTGGGGGTGGTGAGTGTTGGATAAGGATTTTCGAGGTCCAGGGGGTGAGATGTGTTAGCCTTGACAATTGCTAAGTGGAGTGAGGATGTTGTGCTCTTGGTAGAAGTGTTTCCTATGTGTGAACTGTGGGGTGATTTGTAGTAAATTAATCAATTGTGCGTTGATTGTGGTATAGAATTTAATGTCATCCATGTAAAGTAAGTGTGCAATTTTGTAAGGTATCAGAGTGTCTGAGGTAAGCCTATAACCGTGTTTTGTGTTGTCTCGCATGTGGATCAATGGATTCAAGGCAAGGCAGAACCAAAGAGGGCTCAAGGAGTCTCCCTGGAAAATACCTCTCCTAATAGGAATAGGGACTGTAGTGAATGTGGAGGTGTGGCAGGTGTAGTGTTGTGTTCTAACTCTTCATCATGGCATCCAAGAATATTGTGATCTTGGTGTGTATTTTGTAGAGATGAAGATTGTGTAGGAGCCATGAATGATGGACCAAATCAAATACCTTCTTGTAGTCGCTGTACCCGATGTGCAAGTTCCTATTCTTCAAGCTTGCCTGCTGCAGGATTACCGAATCAATAAGGAGATGCTCCTTACAACCCTGGGAATTCCTGCGACAGCCCTTCTGCTGTTTGAAAAGGATGTTATGTATCTCAATGTGTGTGTAGAGTTTGTCTGCAAGGCAGGAGGTGAGGAGTTTGTAAAGTGTGGTGAGGCAAGTGATTCTTGCTCTTTAGGTACGTGTGCGAGGAAAAGAGGCATATGTTCTGAGTATTGGATTATGTCAGTGAGTGTAAAAGCTAGCTTTCCATGCAAGGATGTGAACCTCTTGATTCAGAAGTTCTGGCCGCTTTCTGCACCAGGAGCCTTCCAGTTCTGTGCATGTTTTTGTGCTGTCTGTATGTCTGCGAGGGTAATATCATGGAAGGACTTGTAGGGTAGGTGTTCGTGAGTTGTTGTTCCTCTGTGATTCATGGTGCTTTGTCATTGTGGGGGATGGGTTCGGACCACAGAGATGAACAGTATTCATGTAATGCCTCGCTGGTGGGAGTGTTTGTGTTAGGTGTAGTAGTGGGAGATGTAAGGGATCTGTAGAATTTTTTTCTTATTGTAATGAAGAATGCTGTTGTTTGCAGAGAGTGCACTGTTTGTATCTTTGTAATCTTTTGGCAAGGGCACACAGTTTTTGTTTTAGTGTTGAGATGTTCCTGAACCTGGATATGATGGTTTGAGTGTGAGGGGTGAGTGTCTTAGACATCAATAACTCCATTGATATGGATTCTACTATATATAATTTTGAACTCATCAAAGGATAAAGGTGCTATACTTCAAACAAACAATATTTTAATAGAGTTGAGAGAACTTACAGTGTAACTGCTTCTTGTCTCAAAGATCATTATGTAAATCATTGTAAAGATTTGCAGTGTCTGTTTTGAATAAATCTCTACAAGAATGGAAACTTAATTCTGTAGTAAAATCAAACAAACAAAAAAAGAAGATACTGATATTACTGAAAGATATCAAAAGCTTATGGGATGAAATAATAGTGACTGTTTTCATGATAACTAAAATCAAAGTTAATGTTATTATTAAATAACTAGAAATCGACCAAATTACTCATTAGGGGACGTCCATTAATTACGTGAGGTGTTTTTTAAAAAATTTGGACCCCCCCCCCTCCC